>CM076578.1:277943620-278083935 GCA_034641835.2 Pinus albicaulis | reverse complement strand
CAACCCTATCTTCCAAGGCACCAACCTTGTCTCTATGAGGCTCCAACCTCCTGCTTCAATTCGTCAAGATATATTTGGTTATACTTCACGGCTCCCAATGTCTTCTTCAACAATCCCTGACAATCTTCAGTTTTCCCCTCACTTAGTCTCCAAGTCACTTCATCAATGACAACCTTTTCTTTGTAGAAGGTGTCACCACTGCTCTTCATCGTACCCAAACAATTTCTTCAATTCACCTCATGATGTCATCAGTAATGCATCATGATAACAATATCTCCAAGTTCAGTTTCAAAGTGTCTTCACAAGATGCTCCAAGATATCATCAAAGTGCTCCAAACAGATCTTCAAAATGCTGGTCTATCCTTGGTGCTGTGACTTACCTCTTCACTGAAGATCTGAAGATATTAATGCTGCAATCAGAATCTAGCCCAAGCTTATGACTGTCCTTTATACCTTAACCATAGCTCAAAATCTAAGGGCTCCACAAACCGAGGTTTATTTGAGGGACAGTATTGTTCCAACAGTCTCTAGGATACTGCACTAATTCGAGCTACAGCAGGTGAGCAAGTCTGAGGACGAGCTGTAACAATCTGAAGCACTGTAATGTAAAGTCCAACGCACTCAAAAAAAATCCGAGTCACTGTACAGCAATAAGAAACCCAAGCTTGAGGTCCGAGGTTGTGTAAATTCTTCAGAAGTCTGAGCCACTGCAATAATGTTGAGCTGTTGTAATAATCCTGAGCCACTGTATTTTCTTCAAGGTCCGAGCTGCCACATTTTAGGAATAATTCACAGTCTGAGCTACTGTAATCACAGTAACAGTCCGAGCTATTTTCTGAGCTACAAGAGATTTGCACAAGGTTCTATTCACAAGAAGGCCCCAAGGTTATTGCTCTATTCAATCAGCAAGATTTATTGACAGCACCAGATGATGATCACGGTTCTGTGATGCTTCCCAATGTTCAAACACGCCACCACAAATCCAATAAATGTCACCACAGGTTCAATTTTGCTTCTTGACAATTGTTTCAGCAAGTCCAAATTACTTATCTTCTGATGAATGGCCACAGGTCCGAGCTGTCATTTTGATGAATGCCCATAGGTATGAATATCTCAAGGATGGCTGTCCGATCTTACTGCACAGTCTTTTGCAATTGATGACTGAGCTCCAAACAGTAGTCTGAGGTAAGGTCTGTATAAAAAATGTCACCTCAGATCCAAGAAGATGTGTCTCCCACATGTGGACTGTTCTAGTGTATTACCCACTGAAACCCCAACCAGTCAACACTGCAATTTTTCAGATTTCTGAGAAGTTAAACCGAGTTGCCCATCAAGCTGTGACTGTCCTCAAGATGTTTTAACCCTAAAACAAAAATATTTTCAGCCCAAACAGTGATTTAAAAATCCTCCTCGGCCTCCTTTATCCTTCTGTACTTGTTCTTTGAAATCTTGACCGAATTCACATTTGAAATGAGGTTCTGGAAGTCATATTTATATAGGATTTGACTTATAATGAATAGAGATGTCCTTTTGGAGTGAAGCCGACATGTATGAGTGAGTGTAGGTCGGCCAGCCTTTTAAAAAATATTGTATTTAAACTTGAAAATTCATTTTCTCACAAACTATAAGGAGTTAGGAGATGAATGAGGTCTCATTGGAAATAGGAAAGAGTCCACTTCAAGATGGTAAAGGAGTCATTGTGATAGGATGCCTATAGGGTGACAAAAAATAAATTTCTTTGTGACTGTTCTGAAATTTTTAGTGCAGACCATGAGATGACTGTTTTGGAATTTTTTGTGCAGTCCTTGATTCTTAATGGATAACGGTATAGGGACTAGAATTTAAGGGCTTTTCCATAAGAGCTTCAAAGTAGCCTTCCAACCATCATCCATAACATCAGATGTGTTATCATGAAATCTTCCAACTATGTCACCATATGTCATCAAGTATAGTCTAGTTTTTATAGGCACATGATAGGCACTTAGGATTTACATCAATCTTTAAGGCATTATGGGCATCTTAGATCTCTTTCTTTAGAGTAAGGACATCATCATCATTTTAGGCTTTATCTTCAAGAGAACGGACACATAATTTGACACTCAAAGACTATATCACCATGAGCATCAATCTTCATGTTTAGAGCATCATTAATGGTTTGACATCTTCATAAAGTAAGAACAAACTTAGCATCTTCATTAATGACATCCTTAGTACCTAGGGATTGCATGAGGTTTATTGACATCACAAGAATATTTGCCATCTCCAATAATGCCATATTGACATCAATGACAACTTTGTCAAACAATGATAACTATAGATTCCAACAAGATGTGCAAGAGCATGTCTCTGAGGGATAGACAAACCATCATCGAGCCATCATGAGAGGATACAACTGTGCCAAGGTTGAATTTGTCATCATTCAATGCTCAGTACTGCCATCTGTCCTCAGCAAGAAGCTTATTCCCAGAGTATAGATGATAGAAGTATAATTGAGCCATCCCTTAAGCAGCTGCAACAAAGATATGATATACTATGATTGTGTCATATCAAAGATTGAATAACTTGACAAGAATAAAGTGTCATAAAGCTAAGAATCGAATCAATCTTGGTGTGCCGAGATCATTTCATATAGACTTGAATGTCAAGAGTATACAGCTGAGATGAGGCTGAGATCAATGAATGCAACAATACTGGAATCACATTATTGGGACTATACAGATACCAAATTCCACTATGATGAGGTTATTCAAAAGAGTGATAACATTGTCATTATGGTTAGATCATTCCAGAATCCTCCATCATGTAGAAGTCCACGTAGGAGCAGTTCTAAAACACCTGCTTCAGCAATGTTTCAACAAGTCTCAATGCTGCTTCAGGATATTTCAAGTCATTAATAACGATGACTTTAAACTAAAGCTCCAAGGGTGCTTAATGTTTGACGTAATGCAGACTTCTATAAGGGAAGCAAAGTAAAGATCAAAATGAGCTTCCAAGGTCAGTAAACTGATGCTACTAATGAGCTTCCAAGGTTTCTTCAGGAGATAAGGTCGGCTGTAATTGCACAGGGACAATGAACCGAGGACTGACAGTTTGTAATAGGTCTGCAATGCTGCTTCCATTATCCACCTAATGAAACTTGATTTTAAGCAAAGATGAATGATACAGAAACCAGGGAGGATAGTGACAATAAGTTTATTCTCCAGAGAGGTCAAAAATCTGAAGACCAGGTCCGAATGTAGTATTCTCCCACAGATCTGTAAAAAAAGAGGTAACCAAGGTCCCTTGCGGTGGCCCCTCTTCAATGCTAGTGAGGAATCAGCCCCTCATATTTTCCTATCTTCCTCTTATGCCGCTCAACTAATACCCAAAACTCTGTCTTCATTGCCAAGAGACTCATCTAAGGGTGATACAATGATCCTTGTTCCTTCATTACTATCTTTAAGACGTTACATCTTTGGGAGAGTGAATGAGGAATACCAAAAAGAATGCAAACAGAAGATTTGATAGAAAATCCATTCGAATCCCGTTGACAAGTTTCCCAAAATAAATCATCCCGGATTTCCATTGTTTGATAAGGTGCATAAATATGGATATTGCTGTGAGTTTGCTAAGGAAGACAGGAAAGAACTATAGAAGCAGTTCCTTTCTCATCAACAAATAAACAAGAACGACAGTGAATTTAATGTGTCAAAAGCAGAATTATAGCACTTGGAGGAAATTAATTCGAGGTGGCCTTTATGGTGTTGCCCTTGTGGCAGTAAATCCATCAACTAATCACATCTCTGGGTTGATCAAAACATGCTGAAGGTATTAAAGGAGGCTGGTGAAAGTGTTTTGGATTTGCAGATAGATCTTGGCAGGCTTTAGTTATAGGCCTTTCCCCATATTTTGTATGTTGGAGATCACATGCATATTAGGAAGAATCGAATGAAGAGTTATTGGCAGTGACATGATGGATTTATTTTGGATATCACATGGATTTAGAAATCAAAGAAAACTTTATCTGAAGATGGGCTAGAGATGCTGACCAATGTGCCTATTATGCATGGCCACAAGCATTTGGTCTCGTCCTGCTAACTGCTAGTAGAAAGAGTTTGGAATGCGAGTTTGTATAAAGGCTGAAGTCATAGGTATATAGTGTGGTGAATAAGGTATGAAATCAATTCCTCCAACAACAACATTGGATGTATATCAGCACATACAGGCTTTAAAGATTCATTTTTAAAAATCATTTTGTCCCCATCAATTAAAGTACTACCATCTACGGCAATACAACACCATTTTGCAAGAAGGATGAGAATAGTCTTTACAGGATTTGAGGATGAATATATGTCATTTATTATATATGGATTAAGCACATATAATTTGATATTCCTTCCAGTGCCGCACTTTCTATCCACCACTAATATTTAAATGGGATGTCACCTATCTTCTATACAGTTACAGTGAGTGAAAGCTATTGCAAGGGCCTTCTATCCCTAGACGTGGTGTTTAATTATAACAGACAGGATGGATGACATGTGCACTATGCAATGGATGACACTTTTTCAACATCTTTGTTTATTAATAAACAGATACAGGGTAATTTGGGGAAAGAGCTTGAGGGTTTGATTCTTTTTAGATAGACAGAAAATGAAGAGACCACTCAGGCAGAATTCAAAGGTTGACAAATTTGGTGGTCTACTGAGACATGAAGAAGGGCATCATGTGGCAGGAAACCATCGGAAAGGACATCATGCCAGATGTTGTGTATACGTATCAATTGTGGAGCAGAATAATAAAGGGAACAATAATTAAAATCCTCAAGTTTGTGATGATGAGAAGATTTAAAGTAATTTGTTAGAGACAAATGATAGGAAGAACAGTTAATCTGTTTCAAAGCATGCAGCATGTATTGATGAGGTGACAAAAGTCTTGACAGAGGTAAGAGAACTCAAGGAAAACAATGAAGGTTAGGTTGATGAGTTGTGCAAAAATTTACTGTATTGGTCATTCTCTAGAGAGGGCATTAAGGCCTTCCAAAAAAAAAAATCTCTCGCTCTCTTGTTTTACTTATGAGTAATGAGAAGCACCACTAGCACTAGAAGATGGAAACCTGGAAGAGAATATCCAATCAAATGTTACCCGTTGATATTCATGGGTAATCTATCAATTCATCAGCTGGTCCTCCTATATACTTAATAATGCTTGCTTATGCATGTACAAATGAGAGTTGCCTCACAAGTTGCTGCATGCTATTCAACGATGTGCATCCTTTAGAAGAATTGCAAACTAAAAATGTTTTCCGGATGTTGAGTAATGATGACAAGTTTACTATCACACATCATCCCGGATTTCCATTGTTTGATAAGGTGCATAAATATGGATATTGCTGTGAGTATGCTAAGGAAGACAGGAAAGAACTATAGAACTATTATGCATGGCCACAAGCATTTGTTCTCGACCTGCAAACTGCTAGTAGAAAGAGTTTGGAATGCAAGTTTGTAAAAAGGCTGAAGTCATAGGTATATAGCATGGTGAACAAGGTATGAAATCAATTCTTCCAACAGCAACATTGGATGTATATCAGCACATACAGGCTTTAAAGATTCATTTTTATAAATCATTTTGTCCCTAGCAATTAAAGCACTACCATCTAAGGCAATACAACACCATTTTGCAAGAAGAATGAAGATAGTTCTTGCAGGATTTGAGGATGAATACATGCAATTTATTGAACCTATGGATTAAGCATCGCTTGCCTCCCATACCACAAACAAATCCATATAGTTTTCAAAAATGTAATTGCAATAGCATTTGAAACAATATTGTGTATAAGTAAGAGGAGAATTTCTAGAGCTGGTTGGAGAAGTCATTTATGGTGTCATGGAGTTTACAAAAGTTCTTTTGGGGATGGATAAACATATCATGTTGTAAAGTACGTCCAAGGTTGTAACCTATCACTGAGATATTTCAATTGCAATGGATTAAAACTTGTGGATTTGAATTTTATAGATGGATGGATAGCAGAGATAATTCCTGGAAGAGGGGATGCTTCTAATGGATTTATGTAAGAGTGGATTAAAATTTTCATGGTTATTTATGTGTTCAGAAGATAAAAGGTTTTGGAAAATTTTATTGGATGAATTGGTGATTTGAAGCATGTAATTTATTATTATTATTATCCAATTTTAAGGTCATGACTAAACCAGACACCAAATTGGTGTATGAGACTTCCTTGTTTGTGGGACAAGGGACCCACCTCTGCCATAATAAAACAAACAGACAAGCTGGCATTGACCCACACTCTAGTTTCCTCCACTCTCAAGCACCGAGGAATCAAATTTATTGTATAATTTCACCAAATTGGCACTTGTCCAAAGCCTCCCAAATCTCATCATCCGAGCAGTCTTCCTGAGGATCCAAATTATTTCTTATATTGCCCCAAACATTGTTGGTTCTTGGGGAATAATGCTTAATTTTGGATCTTAGCTCATGGAGGCCTATTGTTGAGATGTTGACTCCATCAATCCCTTTGTTGGTTCCACAATGCCAAAATGGATTGAATGAGAGTAGATTTGCCACTTTTTGTCTGCCCCACAACTGCCTCCTTTGTACCTCCAGGGAAAGTGCATGTAAGGCCTTTCAAGAGAAACAAAAGATGTCGCCCATAATGCACTTGCAAATCAGATAGATCTATTGTTCTTCTAGATCGACAGTTGGATTTGGTCTACAATTCTCCATGATCACTGGTGGCTCGGTGGGAATACGTGAATATTGCTTTATTCTCTCCATTGAGATAATCTTGGTCTCCACAAAACAAAGACATCATGTTACCCAGGTTTGTATCATGTTCAGATTTAGACCATATGTTATTGTCAACCTTGCAATGCTTGGTCTAATTACATCTCCAGGCAAGCAAATGAGGAACACCAAAGAGAATGTAATATCACCAATTTTGATTTTTCATTTAACAGGATTAATGAAGTTTACTAGGGGAGTGCCAAGCATAGCACAATTTTGTAATCTGGGCATTTGAGACATTTTTGGTTCATGGGACTTAGTAGAAATAGAAAATATCAACCTTTGTGGAATGTGGGGGCCACCCCTCAAGGAATAATTGATTTTGTGGAAAGGAGATCAAAATATTTTGATGAGGGACCCCCAAGGAAAGGCGAAGCAACAATTATAAATAGAAGGTTGAAGGCAACATTGAGTACCTTTTGATAATTTGTCATTTTACACATTGTTGCTCAAGCTGTTCAACTGAGTCATAGGTGCTGCTTAGCACCAGAGGTTTCCAAATGGAAATCTCACCATATTCTTCGGTGAACCACAAGTGCCACTCTAGGGAGGCAAGTTCTACTAATCTTTGGTAGTTGGGAGGATACCACACATTTCAGGTATAGCTAGGATGCAGGAAAGGACCCACACAGTTCTTGTTGGAGAGTGGTGTCGGAGATAGGGGCTACACTATCATTGAAGCATTCCTTGACCAAATTCCAAGAAAAAAGAGAAGGATTTACAAGAGCAGGAGGTATTTCCACGACAGTATGAATTTTTGGAGGAGGGGCCTGCATCATCTTGCCCAAGAACTACGCAATCTTTTGTGGGGGCCAAGTCACCCTCTTCTTCGGTGGACCACGAGTGCCACCCCAGGGAGGAAAGTTCTACTCATCTTTGGTAGCTGGGAGGATACCACACATTTATGGTTCAACTGGGATGCAGGAAAGGAAATTGTGCGAGATTTTCTACCATTTTGGTGCCAATTCAGCCAGGAGCTGGAGGAGCTAGGGGGAAATTGGGCCAAAATGTCTGAGGTCAACATTTGGCCAATTCCTTCTTGGGTTTTTGTGGGTTATTGGAGCAGAACCTGAGGTTAATTTCCCAAAATTTTCTGGGCACCGAATGAGTCCCTAACAACCATTGTTCGCAGTCAGCAGTGTAGTTTTTCACTGGGTCAACGTAGAGATTGTTGGGGACAACAACATTGCATGTTAGAGTAGCCAATTTCATCACATGGGCATTGTTAGGTTTCCTTGTGCAAGACCAAGTGCATGCTTTCTGATCTTACCTTTGTACCCAACATTTATATTAATAAAATGGCTCAGCTCAGCATAATTAATGGATATTTCTTGGTGTTTAATGTGTTGTAAATTATGCGTGTTTGTTTTTTTTACTATGCTTGGTTTGCTTATCATTGCAAATTTCCATTAGGAATACTACAATGGTATCAAAGCATAATCTTGGCTAGCTGTGGGGAAGCTAGCAATATCATGATGGCGTTAGACTCGCATGCACAGTGATTGGTGAGCTTATAGACACTCCAATGATGCAAAAAGGGGAAAGTATACAAGGGCTCTTGGAGGAGTTGATGAGGCAAAGCCAACAATTGGCTTGTGAAAGGGATTGAGGAGTTGGGGTTGTTTGGAATTAGATTGGGGGAAATTGTGGGTGATTTTCTAGCATTTTGTTGGAGGAGCAAGCCCAACATCTGCTACAGGTTACAGTTTCTGCTTGTGGAGGGCTAAGCATTTTGAGGTCAATTTTGGAGCGACAAAACTAGAGCAAGCCCTTTCTGGGTTTTTTTGGGTTTTTGACAAGGATCTCAGAAATAATTTGGCATAATTTTCTAGGTAGATTCGCGGGGTCAAACAGGGGTCCCAACTCAGCCAACAACTGGAGGAGCTAAAGGGAAATTGGGCCGAAATTCCGAGACAAAGCCAATAATTGGCTTGTGAAAGGGATTGAGGAGCTGGGGTTGTTTGAAATTAGATTGGCGGAAATCATGGGTGATTTTCCAGCATTTTGGTGGAGGAGCAAGCCGAGCATCTAGTTGTGGAGGAGGGCCAAGCATTTTGAGGTCAATTTTGGAGCGTCAAAACTAGAGCAAGCCCTTTCTGGTTTTTTTCTGGGTTTTTGACAAGGAGCTCATAAATAATTTGGCATAATTTTTTGGGTAGATTCGCTTAGTTAAAGAGGGGTCCCAACTCAACCAACAACTAGAGGAGCTAGGGGGAAATTGGGCTGAAATTCCGAGGTCAACATTTGGCTGATTCGTTCGTGGGTTATTGGAGGAGAGCCTGAGGATAATTTCCCGGAATTTTCTGAGCACCAGAGGAGACCCTAACAACCATTGTTTGCAGTCAACAATGCAATTTTTCACTAGGTTAGCGGAGAGATTGTGGGGGACAACCACATTGCATGTTAGAGTAGTTGATTTCATTACTTGGGCATTGTTAGCTTGCCTTGGGCAAGCCTAGGTGCATGTTTTTTCATCTTACCTTTGTACCCAACATTTATATTAATAGAATGGCTCAACTCACACAGTTTATGGAGATTTTTGTGTGTTTAATGTGTTGTAAATTTTGTGTGTTTGTTTTTTTACTATGCATGCTTTGCTTATCATTGTAAATTTCCATTAGGAATATTATAGAGAATGCAGAAGCAAGATTTAATAGTAAATCCATCAGAATACAAATGCATGCATTGGCCCCAACATTGTGGAGACTAGGTCTAGTATACATATCAATCAACTAGAGATTTCTCTCCATGAACCAAGACTCCTGGTCAAAACTTCTAATTGGATGAATTGGTGATTTGAAGCATGTAATTTATTATTATTATTATCCAATTTTAAGGTCATGACTAAATTAGACACCAAATTGGTGTATGAGACTTCCTTGTTTGTGGGACAAGGGACCCACCTCAGCCATAATAAAACAAACAGACAAGCTCGCATTGACCCACACTCTAGTTTCCTCCATTCTCAAGCATTGAGGAATCAAATTTATTGTATAATTTCACCAAGTTGGCACTTTTCCAAAGCCTCCCAAATCTCATCATCCGAGCAGTCTTCCTAAGGATCCAAATTATTTCTTATATTGCCCCAAACATTGTTGGTTCATGGGGAATAATGCTTAATTTTGGATCTTAGCTCATGGAGGCCTATTGTTGAGATGTTGACTCCATCAATCCCTTTGTTGGTTCCACAATTCCAAAGATGGATTGAATGAGAGTAGATTTTCCACTTTCTGTCTGCCCCACAACTGCCTCCTTTGTACCTCCAGGGAAAGTGCATGTAAGGCCTTTCAAGAGAAACAGAAGATGTGGCCCATAATGCACCTGCAAATCATATAGATCTATTGTTCCTCTAGATCGACAGTTGGATTTGGTCTATAATTCTCCATGATCACTGGTGGTTCGGTGGGAATAAGTGAATATTGCATTATTCTCTCCATTGAGATAATCTTGGTCTCCACAAAACAAAGACATCATGTTACCTAGGTTTGTATCATGTTCAGATTTATACCATATGTTATTGTCAACCTTGCAATGCTTGGTCTAATTACATCTCTAGGCAAGCGAATGAGGAACACCAAAGAGAATGTAATATCGCCAATTTTGATTTTTCATTTAACAAGATTAATGAAGTTTACTAGGGGAGTGCCAAGCATAGCACAATTTTGTAATCTGGGCATTTGAGACATTTTTGGTACATGGGACTTAGTAGAAATAGAAAATATCAACCTTTGTGGAATGCTGGGGCCACCCCTCAAGGAATAATTGATTTTTTGGAAAGGAGATCAAAATATTTTGATGAGGGACCCCCAAGGAAAGGCAAAGCAACAATTATAAATAGAGGGTTGAAGGCAACATTGAGTACCTTTTGATAATTTGTCATTTTACACATTGTTGCTCAAGCTGTTCAACTGAGTCATAGGTGCTGCTTAGCACCAGAGGTTTCCAAATGGAAATCTCACCATCTTCTTCGGTGAACCACAAGTGCCACTCTAGGGAGGCAAGTTCTACTAATCTCTGGTAGTTGGGAGGATACCACACATTTCAGGTATAGCTGGGATGCAGAAAATGACCCACACAGTTCTTGTTGGAGAGTGGTGTCGGAGATAGGGGCTACACTATCATTGAAGCATTCCTTGACCAAATTCCAAGAAAAAAGAGAAGGATTTACAAGAGCAAGAGGTATTTCCACGACAGTATGAATTTTTGGGGCAGGGGCCTGCATCATCTTGCCCAGGAACTACGCAGTCTTTTGTGGGGGCCAAGTCACCCTCTTCTTCGGTGGACCACGAGTGCCACCCCAGGGGGGAAAGTTCTACTCATCTTTGGTAGCTGGGAGGATACTACACATTTATGGTTCAATTGGGACGCAGGAAAGGAAATTGTGTGGGATTTTCTACCATTTTGGTGCCAACTCAGCCAGCAGCTGGAGGAGCTAGGGGGAAATTGGGCCAAAATGTTTGAGGTCAACATTTGGCCAATTCCTTCGTGGGTTTTTGTGGGTTATTGGAGCAGAACCTGAGGTTAATTTCCCGAAATTTTCTGGGCACCGAATGAGGCCCTAACAACCGTTGTTCGTAGTCAGCAGTGCAGTTTTTCATTGGGTCAACGTAGAGATTGTTGGGGACAACCACATTGCATGTTAGAGTAGCCAATTTAATCACATGGGCATTGTTAGGTTTCCTTGTGCAAGACCAAGTGCATGCTTTCTGATCTTACCTTTGTACCCAACATTTATATTAATAAAATGGCTCAGCTCAACATAATTAATGGATATTTCTTGGTGTTTAATGTGTTGTAAATTATGCGTGTTTGTTATTTTTACTATGCTTGGTTTGCTAATCATTGCAAATTTCCATTAGGAATATTACAATGGTATCAAAGCATAATCTTGGCCAGCTGTGGGGAAGCTAGCAAGATCATGAAGGTGTTAGACTCGCATGCACAGTGATTGGTGAGCTTATAGACACTCCAATGATGCAAAAAGGGGAAAGTACACTAGGGATCTTGGAGGAGTTGACGAGGCAAAGCCAACAATTGGCTTGTGAAAGGGATTGAGGAGATGGGGTTGTTTGGAATTAGATTGGGGAAAATTGTGGGTGATTTTCTAGCATTTTGCTGGAGGAGCAAGCCCAACATCTGTTACAGGTTACAGTTTCTGCTTGTGGAGGAAGGCTAAGCATTTTGAGGTCAATTTTGGAGCGGCAAAACTAGAGCAAGCCCTTTCTGTGTTTTTCTAGGTTTTTGACAAGGATCTCAGAAATAATTTGGCATAATTTTCTGGGTAGATTCGCGGGGTCAAATAGGGGTCCCAACTCAGCCAACAACTGGAGGAGCTAGGGGGAAATTGAGCCGAAATTCTGAGGCAAAGCCAATAATTGGCTTGTGAAAGGGATTGAGGAGCTGGGGTTGTTTGAAATTAGATTGGCGGAAATCACGGGTGATTTTCTAGCATTTTGGTGGAGGAGCAAGCCGAGCATCTAGTTGTGGAGGAGGGCCAAGCATTTTGAGGTCAATTTTGGAGCGTCAAAACTAGAGCAAGCCCTTTTTGGTTTTTTTTTGGGTTTTTGAGAAGGAGCTCATAAATAATTTGGCAGAACTTTTATAATTTTATGGGTAGATTCGCAGGGTCCCAACTCAGCCAACAATTGGAGGAGCTAGGGGAAAATTGGGCCGAAATTCCGAGGCAAAGCCAATAATTGGCTTGTGAAAGGGATTGAGGAGCTGGGGTTGTTTGAAATTAGATTGGCGGAAATCATGGGTGATTTTCCAGCATTTTGGTGGAGGAGCAAGCCGAGCATCTGGTTGTGGAGGAGGGCCAAGCATTTTGAGGTCAATTTTGGAGCGTCAAAACTAAAGCAAGCCCTTTCTGGTTGTTTTTTGGTTTTTTGACAAGGAGCTCATAAATAATTTGGCAGAATTTTTTGGGTAGATTCGCTTGGTCAAATAGAAGTCCCAACTCAGCCAACAACTAGAGGAGATAAGGGGAAATTGGGTTGAAATTCCAAGGTCAACATTTGGCCGATTCCTTCGTGGGTTTTTGTGGGTTATTGGAGGAGAGCCTGAGGTTAATTTCCCGGAATTTTCTGAGCACTAGAGGAGACCCTAACAACCATTGTCTGTAGCAAACAATGCAATTTTTCACTAGATTAGCAGAGAGATTGTGGGGGACAACCACATTGCATGTTAGAGTAGTCGATTTCATCACCTGCGCATTGTTAGTTTGCCTTGGGCAAGCCTAGGTGCATGTTTTTTCATCTTACCTTTGTACCCAACATTTATATTAATAGAATGGCTCAACTAACATAGTTTATGGAGATTTTTGGGTGTTTAATGTGTTGTAAATTTTGTGTGTTTGTTTTTTTACTATGCATGCTTTGCTTATCATTGTAAATTTCCATTAGGAATATTACAGAGAATGCAAATGCAAGATTTGATAGTAAGTCCATCAGAATACAAATCCATGCATTGGCCCCAACATTGTGGAGACTAGGTCTAGTATACATATCAATCAACTAGAGATTTCTCTCCATGAACCAAGACTCCTGGTCAAAACTTCTAATGGTGGTTGCTCCAGAGATTGATTCTCCAAAATTTTGTACGATTGAAGCTCTAGAAACTAATGACAACCAAGCCACTTCCCTAGTTGATGATATTTAATATTAATGATACCATATACAAGTTGAACCCATTGGTATAAACACAATGAATACCTGCCAAGAAATCTGAGACAGGACTACAATGATCCCCAAAAGTTGTATAAATGCAACAACCAAAGCTCGTAGTTGTGTAGGAATCAATGTGTCCATTGCACTCTGATTAGTTGATGCTTGATTCAATATTCACCCAAATGGAGTTGCATCAATTGTGTAGATTGCTGAAAAGTTGATTGCCAGTTGTGTTCAAGTCCAACCAGTGAAAGAAGCACAAAGCTCACAAGAACACATGAAGAGTTGCTTAATTTCAAAGCAACATAAACGAGAATGAGAAGGGAGTTTCTAATAGGGGAACTCTCATTTTCTTTTGTAGGGGTTGCCCATGCCACCCAATAGTTACTAATTATTTGAAGTAGCTGAAATATTATTTGGGCCATTAGTATTATAGGTATCAAATTACCATTATATGCAACAATAATGTAAGACCAATATACTGACATGTTTACCCATCTTGCTCTACATCAACCCCTTCCCATAGCTGAAATGTATTCACCTCTCTGGGATTTGAGATGCACAGAGCCAAAATGGAGAAGCAATAGCTCTGCATACTCAAACAAGCCATATTAACAAGGGCTTATCTGCACTACACTGCTACCCAAAAAAACCAGTGTTAAATATACAAGCACCTGCTCCAACTTTATATTATGTTGGTTCAAATTTTTTACTAAATGCAGAATATTTACATTGTCCTCTCAAGATCAGATTTAGACATCCATGAAAGCGGTCCAACATTATTTGGCCAGACCCTTGTGTTAAACGAGTTAGTGCTCTACCAAGCCACTAGAACCCAACCTCGAGTTACATACGAGTAAGTTGGCATGGTTGGTTGCCTTTTCAAAACAATTGTTACTACATTTTCTATGCGGCTTCATGGAGAAAAATCCACAAAGCTTGGAATTGTTGTTGACAATCTGGTTGTTTGTGCTAAAATGAAATGTAGCACACGTTAGATTTCATTCCCCTTGTAATATTATTATTGCCATTGTGTTTGTGTTTGTCCTAGAAGAAAATTTAATAGGTCCTAGTTTTCTTTTGGCATGCACCTTTGTTTCTGGTAATATGCTTGTCATTCTACTAAAAGTAAATCTAGCACATGTTAGATTTCTTTCACCTTTCAATGTTGCTATTGAGAATGCCTTGTGTCTACGATAGAAGAAAATCTAGCACAAAATAGATTTCTTTTTGCCCTGCAATATTGATTTTGGAAATATACTTGTGTTTTTGCTAAAAGTAAATCTAGCACGAGCTAGATTTCTTTAACCCTGCCATGTTGTTATGTGCTTATGTTTTTGCTATAGGAAAACTTAGCATGGGTTAGATTTCCTTCACCTTGCAATGGTGTTATCGACAATCTGCACTTATTTATGCTAGAAGGAAATATATCACTCATTATATTTTTTTCATCTTACAATGTTGTTATTAGCACTGCACTTTCATTTATGACAGAATGAAAGCTAGCACGTGTTAAATTTATTTTTCTTGATAATGTTGTTGTTAGAGATAAGCTTGAGTTTTTGATAAAAGTAAATATAGTGCATGCTAGATATTTTTTTCCTTACAATGTTTGTTATGTGCTTGTGTTTGTGCTACAAGGAAATTTATCACGCGTCAGAATTCAACTTGCAAATTTTTTATTGACAATGTGTTTGGGTTTGAGCTAGAATGAAATTTAGCACACGCTAGATTTGTTTCAGAATGCCATGTTGTGGTTGGCAATTTGGTTGTTCTTTGACCTTGCAATGTTGTTATTGGAAATATGCATGTGACTATGTTAGAAGGAAATTTAGCACATGTTAAATTTCTTTTCTTGCAATGTTTCCATTGGCAATGTGCTTTAGCTTGTGCTAGAAGTAAATTTTGCATGTGTTAGATTTATTTAACCCTACAATGTTGTTATGTTCTTATGTGTGTGCTAGAAGGAAATCTAGCACGTCCTAGATTTGTTTCATCTTATAATGTGCTTGTGTTGTGCTGTAAGGGAATCTAGCACATGTTAGATTTCCTTTGCCCTATAATGTTGTTGTTGTCAACATGCTTGGTTTTTTGCTAGAAGTAAATCTAGCATGCACTAGAATTATTTCACTTTATAATGGGTTTGTGTGCTTGTCTTTATGCTAGAAGGAAATCTGACAAACATTAGATTTCTTTCACCTTATAATTTTGTTATTGGCAACACGCATATGGTGGGGCTAGAAGGAAATATAGCACACATTATGTTTCCCTCACCTTTGAATGTCATTGTGTTTGTGATAGAAATAAATCTATAGCATGCACTAGATTTCTTCTGTCCTTCAATGTTGTTATGTGCTAGAAGGAAATATAGCACGTGTTTGATTTATTTCAATTTGAAACGTGTTTGTGTTTGTGTTGGAAGAAAATTGATCACATGTTAGATTTATTATACTCTACAATGTTGTTGTTGGAAACATGTTTGTATTTGTGGTAGACATGTTAGATTTGTGGTCACATTGAATATGTTAGAAGGAAATTTAGCACATGTTAGATTTATTTTCTTGCAATGTTGTTATTGTCAATGTGCTTTAGCTTGTGCTAGAAGTAAATTTTGCATGTGTTAGATTTATTTAACCCTACAATGTTGTTATGTTTGGGTTTGAGCTAGAAGGAAATTTAGCACGCGCTAGATTTGTTTCAGAATGCCATGTTGTGGTTGGCAATCTGGTTGTTTGTGCTAGAAGGAAATATGCTAGATTCTTTGACCATGCAATGTTGTTATTGGAAATATGCATGTGACTATGTTAGAAGGAAATTTAGCACATGTTAGATTTCTTTTCTTGCAATGTTGTTATTGGCAATGTGCTTTAGCTTGTGTTAGAAGTAAACTTTGCATGTGTTAGATTTATTTAACCCTACAATGTTGTTATGTTTGAGTTTGAGCTAGAAGGACTTTAGCATGCGCTAGATTTGTTTCAGAATGCCATGTTGTGGTGTTGTTTGTGCTAGAAGGAAATATGCTAGATTCTTTGACCTTGCAATGTTGTTATTGGAAATATGCATGTGACTATGTTAGAAGGAAATTTAGCACATGTTAGATTTATTCTTTTGCAATGTTGTTATTGGCAATGTGCTCTAGCTTGTGCTAGAAGTAAAATTTGCATGTGTTAGATTGATTTAACCTTACAATGTTGTTATGTTTGGGTTTGAGCTAGAAGGAAATTTAGCACGCGCTAGATTTATTTCAGAATGCCATGTTGTGGTTGGCAATCTGGTTGTTTGTGCTAGAAGGAAATATGCTAGATTCTTTGACGTTGCAATGTTGTTATTGGAAATATGCATGTGACTATGTTAGAAGGAAATTTAGCACATGTTAGATTTCTTTTATTGCAATGTTGTTATTGACAATGTGCTTTAGCTTGTGCTAGAAGTAAATTTTGCATGTGTTAGATTTATTTAACCCTACAATGTTGTTATGTTTGGGCTTGAGCTAGAAGGAAATTTAGACGCGCTAGATTTGTTTCAGAATGCCACGTTGTGGTTGGCAATCTGGTTGTTTGTGCTAGAAGGAAATATGCTAGATTCTTTGACCTTGCAATGTTGTTATTGGAAATATGCATGTGACTATGTTAGAAGGAAATTTAGCACATGTTAGATTTTTTTTCTTGTAATGTTGTTATTGACAATGTGCTTTAGCTTGTGCTAGAAGTAAATTTTGCATGTGTTAGATTTATTTAACCCTACAATGTTGTTATGTTCTTATGTGTGTGCTAGAAGGAAATCTAGCACGTCCTAGATTTGTTTCATCTTATAATGTGCTTGTGTTGTGCTGTAAGGAAATCTAGCACATGTTAGATTTCTTTGCCCTATAATGTTGTTGTTGTCAACATGCTTGTTTTTTTGCTAGAAGTAAATCTAGCATGCACTAGAATTCTTTCACCTTATAATGGGCTTGTGTGCTTGTCTTTTTGCTAGAAGGAAATCTTACACACATTAGATTTCTTTCACCTTATAATTTTGTTATTGGCAACACACTTATGGTGGGGCTAGAAGGAAATATAGCACACATTATGTTTCTCTCACCTTTGAATGTCATTGTGTTTGTGATAGAAATAAATCTATAGCATGCACTAGATTTCTTCTGTCCTTCAATGTTGTTATGTGCTAGAAGGAAATATAGCACGTGTTAGATTTATTTCAATTTGAAACGTGTTTGTGTTTGTGTTGGAAGAAAATTTATCACATGTTAGATTTATTATACTCTACAATGTTGTTGTTGGAAACATGTTTGTATTTGTGGTAGACATAAGTCTAGCACTTGCTAAATTTCATTCACTCTACAATGTTGCTATGTGCTTGTGTTTGCGCTAAAAGAAAATCTAGCACATGTTATATTTCTTTTACATTGCAATGTTGTTATTAGTAACATCTTTGTGTTTAGGCTAAAAGGAAATCTGACATGTGCTAGATTTTTTTTTTGTCCTGCATTGTTGTTGTTAGAAATATTTATATGTTTGTGTTAGAAGTAAATATAACACAAGCTAAATTTTTCTCAACCTACAATGTTGTTGTGTGATAATGTTTCCATTTGAAGGAAATCTAGTATGCATTAGATTTCTTTCACCTTGCAATGTTATTATTTTCATTGTGTTTTTGTTTCTGATACGAAGAAATCTAACCTGTGTTAGATTTGTTTTTCCCAACAATGTTGTTGTTGACAATATTTTTTTGAATTTGTACAAGAAGGAAATCTACGATGTGTTATATTTTCTTCACAATGGCATCTTATTTTTGACAATCTAGTTATTTATGCTAGAAGGAAATCTAATGCTTTGCATTGTTTTTATTTGAAAATGTGTTTATGTCTATGCTAGAATGAAATTTTGCAGACACTAGATTTATTTTTTCTTGCATTGTTGAAAATATGGTTGTGTTTTTGATAGAAGTAAATCTAACATATGCTACATTTCTTTCACCTTGAAATGTTGTTATGCACTTTTGTTTATGATAGAATGAAATATAGCGCGCGTTAGATTTCTTTCACCTTACAATGTTATTATTGGCAATGTGACTTTGTTTGTGCTAGAAGAAAATCTTGTGGGTGCTACATTTCTTTTTCCTTACAATGAAGTTATTGGCAATATCCACGTGTTTATGCTAGAAGTAAATCCAACATGTATTAGGTTTCTTTAACCGTACAATGCTGCTATTTTCTTATGTTTGTGCTGTAAGGATATGTTGCATGTGCCAGATTCCCTTTTACCCTGTTGCAATGTTTATGTTGGCAAGGTGCTTATGTTTGTGCTAGAAGTAAATCTAGCAAACGCTAAATTTCTTTCACCTTGCACTGTTGACGTGAGCTTTTATTTATTCTAGAAGGAAATGTGGCATGCTTAAAGTTCTTTCACCTAGCAATGTTGTTATTGGAAATGTGCTCATGTCTTTATTAGAAACAAATCTAGCATTTGGTAGAATTACTTCTAGAAAAAACACGAGCACATTGCCAACAACAATATTGCTAACAAAATTAAAAACAAATCTAGCACGCGCTTCATTTAATTTTGTTAGCAATATTGTTGTTGGCAATGTGCTCGTGTTTTTTCTAGAAGTAATTCTTCCGAATGCTAGATTTATTTTACCGTACAATGTTCTTAAGTGTTTGTTTTTATGCTAAAATGAAATTTAACATGCGTTAGATTTCTTTCACCTTGCAACATTTTTATTGACAATGTGCTTGTGTTTGTGATAAAGGGTAATATAGAATGCTTTTTTTCACAATGCAATGTTGTTGGAAACATGCTTCTATTTGTCCCATATTTCATTCTTAGACCGCATATTCCATACAAAGGGCCTTCTAGTCATTTGAGGGTTTAACATTTCTTATATTGTAACAATAATTTACATAGGCATGGACTAAAACCTCATTGTCTTCAAAAAGCAAGGACAAATTTCGCAAGCATGGAGATGTCCTAGGAAAAATTATTGTTGCAATGTTTTTTTTGACAATGTGTTTGTGTTTGTGATAGAAGGAATTTCATCATGCACTAGATTTACTATACAATGCAATGTTGTTGGAAATCTCTTGTATGTGATAGACAAAATTCTTCAATGTGTTTGCCATTTTACAGTCTCTATAGCAATCTAAGAATATACATGACTAAAAGATAAATTTTGTGTAAACATGATGTTGTTGTAGTATCTACTATTGTTGTCTTTTGGTAACGTGCTTAATAAAGCTTGTGCTAGAAGGAAAGCTAGCAGGTGCTAGCTTTCTTATAGAAACAATTAAAATAACATAATAATCAGGGGTGACACCCTTTTTCTAATCAACACCATGATTAGCTATTATTGTGAGTTCTACACTTGTTATTGTTTTTGTTCATTTTGTTACAAGTACAATGTTGCAAGTAGTGGTAGTATTTATAAATTCACATATATATATATATATATATTTTTTTTTTCGATAATTTGAAACTATGATAATAGTTTCTTACTTTATTTTTAGAAACCATTGACCCTCAAGCTAGTGGGAATTCAAAGGAATCGTCCAAGGAAAAAGGAAGTTCACCAAATACAACATCAAAATCTTTAAATGGTATGACAATTTTAAAATTAGTTTGTACTTTGTTACAATGGTTGCCAATAAATGATTATTGATTAATGAAGTTCATGTTATCCTTATTTTTTAAGAAAACTTGCATATGCTTTTAGCTTCTTTGCTTTTGTGCATATGTATGAAATGAGATGTCATAGAAGATGAATTCACATTGTTTTTTAATTCATTTTTTTTTTTTTTTCACAATGCAATGTTGTTGTTTGAAACATGCTTCTATTTGTCCCATATTTCATTCTTAGACCACATATTCCATACAAAGGGCCTTCTAATCATTTGAGGGTTTAACATTTCTTATATTGGAACAACGATCTACGTAGGCATGGAATAAAAATTCATTGTCTTCAAAAAGTAAGGACAAATTTCGCAAGCATGGAGATGTCCTAGGAAAGATTATTGTTGCAATGTTTTTTTTGACAATGTGTTTGTGTTTGTGATAGAAGGAATTTCATCATGCACTAGATTTTCTTTACAATGCAATGTTGTTGGCAAAGGCTTGTATGTGATAGAAAAAATTCTTCAATGTGTTTGCCTTTTTATGGTCTCTATAGCAAACTAAGAATATACATGACTATAAAAGATAAAATTTGTGTAAACATGATGTTGTTGTAGTATCTACTATTGTTGTTATTTATTCACAGTGTATTGTTGTCTCTTGGTAACGTGCTTAATGCTTGTACTAGAAGGAAAGCTAGCAGGTGCTAGATTTCTTATAGACACAATTAAAAGAAATATTGTTGTTATTTATTCACAGTGTATTGTTGTCTCTTGGTAACGTGCTTAATGCTTGTACTAGAAGGAAAGCTAGTAGGTGCTAGCTTTCTTATAGACACAATTAAAAGAACATAATAAATTATTTAGGGGTGGTACCCTTTCTCTAATCAACACCATGATTAGCTATTATTGTGAGTTCTACACTTGTTATTGTTCTTGTTCATTTTGTTACACATACAATGATGCAAGTAGTGGTAGTATTTATAAATTCATATTTTCTTCTATAATTTGAAACTATGATAATAGTTTCTTACTTTATTTTCAGAAACCATGGACCATGAAGCTAGTGGGAATTCAAAGGTATCATCAAAGGAAAAAGGAAGTTCACCAAATACAACACCAAAATCTTTAAATGGTATGAAAATTTTAAAATTAGTCTGTACTTTGTTACAATGGTTGCTAATAAATGATTGTTGATTAATGAATTTTGTGTAAACATGATGTTGTTGTAGTATCTACTATTGTTGTTATTTATTCACAGTGTATTGTTGTCTCTTGGTAACGTGCTAAATGCTTGTACTAGAAGGAAAGCTAGTAGGTGCTAGCTTTCTTATAGACACAATTAAAAGAACTATTGTTGTTATTTTTTCACAGTGTATTGTTGTCTCTTGGTAACGTGCTTAATAATGCTTGTACTAGAAGGAAAGCTAGCTGGTGCTAGCTTTTTTATAGGCACAATTAAAAGAACATAATAAATTATTTAGGGGTGGTGCCCTTTCTCTAATCAACACCACGATTAGCTATTATTGTGAATTCTACACTTGTTCTTGTTCTTGTTCATTTTGTTACACATACAATGATGCAAGTAGTGGTAGTATTTATAAATTCATATTTTCTTCGATAATTTGAAACTCTGATAATAGTTTCTTACTTTATTTTCAGAAACCATGGACCATGAAGCTAGTGGGAATTCAAAGGAATCATCAAAGGAAAAGGGAAGTTCACCAAATACAACACCAAAATCTTTAAATGGTATGACAATTTTAAAATTAGTCTGTACTTTGTTACAATGGTTGCTAATAAATGATTGTTGATTAATGAAGTTCATGTTATCCTTATTTTTTAAGAAAACTTGCATATGCTTTGAGCTTCTTTGTTTTTGTGCATATGTATGAAATGAGGTGTTATATAATATGAATTTATATTGTTTTTAATTCATTTAATTTTTTAACATTATAAATTCTTACAAATGTTTGCAGATGCTAAGAACTATGGTACAAAATGTGAGATTCTAAAAATCTATTTTATATTCATTTTCAAATAATTTGACAAAATTCGAGTATGCAATTTATAACTTAATGAATTTTGATTTATTATTGAATAATTTCTTACCAAATATTGCTATGAAAAATTGAAATACACCATGTTAGTTGGATTTTCCACATTAAAGATCCACTTTTACACAAACACATGCAAATAACACTAGGATTGAGTTTTAATGTGGAAACACCATACTAACATGTGTATTTTGCTTTTCCTAACAATTTTAGCTTTGTAATTAAGGTTGCTTAACAATATTTTGTATTAAATGCCTTCCATAATTTATTTATTTTTTTTCTACATAAGCTGTGGAATCTCGTGTCCCTGAAATTCCAAGTAAAGGAGTGAAGAAAATGCGAAAATCAAGTGATATACAAAAAAATGTCTCTTTCAATTGGTATGGTTGTTTTATATTTTATGTATACTCTCTTATAATTTTGTTTTTCCTAACAATTTTAGCTAGATGACTACTTTTGGTGTCATATAGTAAACTTGCATAACACATGTACTCCTTTATTATTGTGTATGTAAAGAAAATAGTGTATTATAAGGTTAGTTAATAATCTTTGGTATTTCATGCCTTCCATAATTTATTTATTTATTTATTTTTATGTTTCATAAGTTGCGGAATCTCATGTGCCTGACAATCCAAGTAAAGGAGTGAAGAGAAAATGAAAAACAAGTGATATACAAACGCCTCCTTCAATTGGTATGGTTGTTTTATATTTTATGTATACTCTCTTATAAATGGTTAGGTTAGGTGGTCTTGCAAATTTTAAAATAACATTACATGACAATATTTGGACTTTTATTTTCATTTTGATTTATGCAAATAATTTTTTATTTTTGTATGCAGAATTGGTTGGCACCAAAGCAAGTGAAATGTTACAGTCATCATCTAAGAAAAAGAAAAAAATCAACTCAAATGACAGTATCAATAACACCTTCAACTTCTACCTTTGAAATGATTAAAAAATACAACACATCTAATAAATATGAGTTTGTGCAAGATTGGTATGTCCAGATAGAAACTCCCATGAATATGTATCCTGATATGTACTTATTTGGATCCATCGATGAAAAAGAACCTGAGATATTAGGAATAATTATTAATTGCTATACTTACAATGAAAATGACATTGACTTTCAAGTGGAGGTGATTAAAGAAAGTGAAGTAAAATTAATTTCTTGTCAAGTGGAGTATACAAAATTTAGCCCAGATTTGATTGAAGCTTCAAGTAAAAATTCACCAAATACGATAAAGAATTCAATGTTTAAGTTGGATAACTATGAGAGTTTTGCTACATCTGGATTGAATAGTTGCATAGATCTTTTAGAACACATCACTACAGTTCTAAGATACCGCTATGTAAGATGTAAAAAAACATCATCTGTACTTCTTTATTTACAACAAAAAGGAAAACTTCTTGACAAAAAACCAGATGATAAACTTGATTGTCATTTACTTGCTTTGAGAAGAGTATATTTATCTGAATTAGAAGAGAACATTATTGAAAGTGATTTCAAACCTACTACAAAATTTCAAAAATCTAGGAAAGTTGAATTTGAGACAGCAAAACTTGCAGATCAATGTGATGAAATTCATGAAGCTTTCAAGCATTGCTATCTATTTTCAAACACCTTTAGTAGAAAGGTGGATGTTGTAAGATGTAGAGAAGCCCCCAAAGTATTTAAATTGAGATCACGAGAGGATTTAAATGTTCAAGTATTAGTGAAATCATTCCTAGAGAAATTTCAAACCTCATTGCTTGATGCTCTTTTGATTCCATTTGACATCAATGAGTCTGATCCATTGGTGAACTCTATCAAAATTATAAATGAGACAGATTTAGATGCTAAGAATATCAATTTTTGGATAGTTGATGGCCAACACACCATTTAGGCAGCCCCGGATGCGGGTGACCACCGTTGACATCGGGATGAGCGGAGGCTGGGTTGATGCGTGGCATCGCCACAACGCAGCCGGCCGACTGCAATCACTCCACCATACCCGCAGCATTAAACTCCTGGCTCTTCACAATACTCGGCATTCAAGCCGGTGGGGAGGACGAGGCCATTGCCTTAACTCACCACCGTCCTCCAAGTGCATTTGCTCTCCCGCCTTCTCGATGCTTCCTCCTTACGCTCTGCATTTCATGTGGTTTGTCACCATGTCTCAGCTCATTGTTCCTCTCGGCTCTGCGTGCCCTCCGGAAGCCAAGCTCGCCAGCTTCAGAACGGCTCTTGGCCGGAGATGCACCCTCCTTTGCTGCGTAGAATTCGACTCTGGTTTTCATCACTGTCAAGGTCATCTGCATCCCTGGCTTCTTGCTAATCCGCCCCAGGTCTTCTCTCCTGGTCTGTCGCCGTCCACTCTGCCTACTTCGCCTCTCCTCTTCCCTCGATGCCTGCACTCTCCCTGCAAAGTCATGCCTCGGCTCCGGCACAGGCTCAGATGCCGCAGAGGCAGCACCCGAGCCAGAACTGCCTCCAGGCGTCGCTCACCTCCTAGCCCCTCGAGCTCTCCGGATTCTGAACGTCTTCGTCGCCCCTCCACGCGAGTCTCGTGCAGAAGAAGAGCTCTGCCGGCCCACCACCCTCCCTCTCCTCCGCGCAGCGTCTCTCCCCATCCTTCAGAGCCTCGGAGTCCAGAGTCTGCCCTCTTGGCCAACCCGTCCACTGCGCTTTTCCACTTCCCTTGTGTCATGAACCAGCCCATGGTAGTGGCGACCATCTCTGTGCAATTCAAGGAGCTCCCTCAGCTCAATTCGGGACCACCTCCTCCGACGCCTCCAGGGATTCGTTCTCACGAGCTCCAGTCTGCTCCGGTTATGCGCCCTACTCAGCTGAACAGCCCACGCACCATGGAGAGAAGCGAGCTCGGAGTTGGCAGCACTAATCCCACAGAAGCACACCCAAAGCAGAGCGACGCAGGCGAGGCAGCAATTCCCATGCAGGATGATGATGAATGCGGCTACGGATGTCGAATTGTCGAAGAATCCCCCTCTGATGATTACGGTCTCTAAATCCTCCAGTTTCACTGCATTTTCCAGGTTAGAGTTTTTGTATGGGTGGTACCTGCTGAATTTTAGGCCTGAGGACTTGTCTAATCTCAGTTATAGTTTTTGTTCATATTGCTACTGCTTTAAGACTTACTGTGTAATGCTGGTTTCCTCTTATGAGGCAGCAACTAATTTCTCCTCGCGCTGGTTTCCCCACGAGGGCAGCGCTTTTTTTGTCATTTGGCTGAAACTCGTCCTACTGCTCGAAAAGCACCTCTGTATGTACCATATTTTATCACAGTAATAGAATTTAGTCTTATCTAGAAAAAAAAAAAAACACACCATTTAGGCAGCGAAAGAAATTTTATCAAATCCTAAATATAATGCATCTATGGAGGCGAAACAAAAATATAAAAAACGCAATGCTCGATTCTTGCGTCCATCAGGTGAACCCATTGAGGTGATTCACATTTGTTTTCAACTAAATTATGCCAATAAGGTATTCTACAAAACTCCATTTTTTGATTGTGTTAGATCAGCAAAAAATTTCTTAATTGCCAATGACAAATTAAAGAAAAGGAGGATTGGATGTTCCAAGACAACTGAAGACAAGGTACATTGTTTTTTTTTTTTTGCATTTAACATTTAAAATCAATAATACGTGTCATATTTTCTCATATTTGTAATGAATTCTCATTAGTTTAATCCTTTTTTAATTTCATCTCTACATTGAATTTTTATTAGTTTATATGTATGATTTTATCAGGTCGATGATGAAATGTTGTGCTTCTTCGATGACTGTCCAATTACAAATTTTTCTGATAAAAAATTTCTCTTATATCTTAATCAAGATATTTGGGATAAGTGGGACATTGTCTTTAATTGCTACCAACTATGCACATTAAAGTGTTCTCCAAGACGACCTGATTTTGAGAACTACAAGAAGAATAGTCTACACAGTTTGACAGCGGCTACTTTTCGTCCACTTCAGGGATTAACCATAGAAGAAATTGGTTTAGTAGTAGAAAATTTATTGAATGGAACCATTTGGTTTTCTATTCCACCTAATCATCCAACAGATGCCATAAAATTAAAAGATTACTGTTCTAAATTGAAAACGAAGAGAACAATATTGGATGCAATGGTTGCATATTGTCAAAGTCATGATGAGAAATTGAATGATAAGACTCTTACCACATTTAATATTCTTGAGCATTATGAAATTAATGAGTTCATATTTTCCAATTTCTGCAAAACTGTGGAGGGGTCTACTTATGTAAAAGGAACACGAAATACAAAAATAGATTTTGTTTCTAAACAAACATGTGGAGTCCTTGACATAATGATAAAAGAATCAACAAACATTCAACAGATTGACAGCAATTTTGAATTTGGTTGTAATTTTGGAGGGCCTGATCTTTTGTCAACACTTTTGCACTCTTTTCCATGTCAGTTGTAGCCAGTTTTACATACTGACCTTGTTGTTCTGGATACAGTGGATTTGAAAAAAGAACCATTCCACAAGAGCTATTATATTGAATTTTTTCGATTTCTTATCGAAAAAACGAGTTGAATGACTTTACTATAGTTCTCTTAGTAGAACTTTGGTTTTGTAATGATGTATGTCAAACTTTTGAAATTTCCATATAGAACTCCAAGTTCAAATATAAAATGACTACTGGAATTTATGAATATAAAAGTCCCAAAATAATTATAGTTATGATATAGTTTTGACTATACATTTCTATACTTCAAAATAAAAAATGTTCAAGGCTTCAAAATACTCTCACACATTTGAAGACACACTTGATGAAAATGAGAGAGATTATGATTTTTGGGTGGATTTATTGGAAAGACATCAACAATGTAGTGATGCAAAGGTGGTTATTTCTCTTTATGCGGGGTCAAATTTAATCAAGGCTGCTTGTATAGATAGAAGAAGAATTGCATGTGTTGTGCAAATAGAATCACAAAGGACAATAATGTTGAATAGTTACAAATCTTTTCAATTATTAAACCAAGGATCCATTAGCTTCTTGGAAAATTCAGGTACTATAGTTTCTTTGTTGTTGCTCTTATAATACTTGGATACTATTTTGGTCAAATTTCTTAATTATCAAAATGTTTACTACAATGACTAATGATGGGGATTCTAAAACAGGGAATGATGAAAGTGGGAAGCAAACAAATAATCAATATAGTGCACATGATGTTGAAACAAATTTAGAGATGGAAATAGGAGGAGAAGATGTTATTATACCAGGTACATAATTTGTTTGGTTATTGCTCGTGTTACTTTTTTAATTAATTTAATTTTCATATTTATAACATTTTCGGATGCCTATTATAGGGAATTATGAGAAGAAAGGAATTAATCAAGACATTGACCATGAAATGATGGAGATAGAAATAGGTACTAGTCTCTCTCTCTCTCTCTCTCTCTCTCTCTCTCTCTATATATATATATATATATATATATATATTTTTTTTTTTTTCTAAATTATTTAAAAAGAAAGTATATAATGACAAGGGAATGTCCCAAAAAACTACAACCAAGACCAAGATATTATATGGATGATTAAAGATGATTCATTGTTTATATAGTTGATTGATGCTTTTATTCATTGTCACAATTTATAACATTTTTTATGTTTATAATAGTGACAAGCAAGGAGAACAAAAACATTGATCAAATGCATGTGAAACAAAGCTATAATAAAGCAAATGATATCATATTAGGTAGTTAACATTGTTGACACCTAATCCTATGGGATGGGTGTGGATATGTAATATTGTATAATAAATAATATTAGGAAATAAGGAAGGCCAAGAGTCATTGGGAGATGAATCCCAATAGCCTCACCTCCATGTATAAATACATGTTCATTCTTCATTCAATAACACATTCTGATTTGAGGAGTTACCTCCTGGTTTGACATGGTATCAGAGCTAGTCCCACTATTGGCATTTTTGCCTGTGGTGTAATTCCCTCACTCCTTTGCTCAGTCAGTTTTTCTGTATAGTTTTGCTGCTCCATTAAATTGATGCTATATACTGTTATTCTGCATTTTTTTAAATCTCTGCACAGCGCTGACATTTGCAGCTCCTGCAGCTCCTGAAGATTCTGCAATTCTGCAGTTCCTGAAATACTGCAAATTGCAGCCCCTACACACACCTGCAAATTCGATTATTAAAGTCCTCACTTCTCCCTCACCTACCCAACGCACCTCACATCTCCCCTCTTCCCCAACGCCTTCCCCATCGCCCAGCTCCCCACCCTACCTGCGCTGGCTCGACTCCTGGTTTAATACCGCCTCCACGCTGTCATTATAACACACTGCATATATATATAATATCACCCTCTGTGCATACATATTACGCCCTCTAACACAATCCAACACGTTGCATATATATAAATCGCCCTCTGTGCATAATACCATACGCTGTTAGCGCTCCTCCCACACTACATACTTCCGGAGACTCCGTCCCCGCCACTACAACCTACGCCCTCACATTATCACTTTGTCATAATACATTACGCTATATAATACGCCTCCACGCTGTACATATTATACGCCCTCACATTACGCTGTATAATACACCCTCACATCACGCTGTACATATTATACGCCCCTCCCACCATACCGTTTACGCCCTTCCATTGATACCGCCCTTCACCTTTAATACAACGATGTCACATTACCACTTTTAATACCGCTCCACCTTACCACTTTTAATACTGCTCCATCTTTTATATTTCCGCCCCTCCCATCTTTTAATACCACTCCACCTTTTAAAACTGCCCCCTCCACTCTTATTTAATACCACTCCACTTTATATTATACCCCCCCACCATATTATATTCCATCCAGTCACCAATCATATAATATAGTACCCATACAAATTTTTTTTCCAAACAAAAAAATAGATATATATTTTTTTGGTGCAGAATTCCATATTTTTAGCAAGAGTTTTTGTCCCCTTTAATTGAGCAAATTTCCAGAATTGAAAGTTTTCTAGTAGAATTTTTTCCTCTTCAAATTTTTTTTTTCCAGCAAACTAATGCATTCTCTCATCTCTATTGTTGGGGTGGTTCTCTCCGGCAAAGAGAACTATCTTGAATGGTCTCGGAAGATTAAACACACTCTCATTTTTAATGAGTTGTGGAGAGGAATCTGTGAAGGACAAGAAGGAAATCCACCAGCAAAGCCCACTTCAGACAAAGAGCTCACCATTTGGGAAAACAAGAACTGCAAGGCCTATGCCTTGATTGCAGCTTCCGTAAATGAAGAGGTGAGTCGCCACATTTCATCATTCTCAAATTCCTATGATGCCTTGAGCAAGCTAAAAGAACTCTATGACTCACATTCAGAATTAGAAAATGTTCAATTGATGATTAAGTTGTTCAGTCTTGAAATGAAGAATGATGATCCGCTTGCTTTAGCTTCAGAAGTTAGATCTATCATGCATGATATTGATAGCACTGGTGTAAAAATGGACATACCTCTCATAGCATATGTTAAGGCATTATATACGACTTACTCACATTATCTTGAGTCTTTGCAAGCAAGTGGGAACCTTGAGCATATCACCTTTGATACACTTGAGAAAAAGTTTGCAGAAAGAGAGAAATATTTTGGGAAGATGACAGTCCCTTCATCTTCCAAAGAGGCTGCATACTTGGCACATAGAGAAAAGAGTCATGCTCCATATTCATCCAGAGGAAGAGGTGGCAGAAGAGGAAGAGGAAGAAGAAACTTCACAGAAAGGGGGGGCAGACAATCTGACAAATCCAATCTTCATTGCACACATTGCAATAAAGATGGACATGATGCATCCAAATTCAGAACACCTTGGGAGAAAATTGAGCAGCAAGGAAATCAAGACAAAGGTAAAACTAATGACAAAGACAAAGGTAAAGCACCTGAATCAGCTCATTATGTTCTAGCACATTGTAACAATGGAGTAACTGAAAACTTATTTGATGTTTCATTTACTTCATGGAGAGATGATTGGTTGCTAGATTCAGGAGCAACATGTCACATGAAATTTAGAAAAGATTTTTTTGAAGAATTCACTGACAAAGTTGATGGAGCAGTATATTTCGCAAACAAATCCAAACTCAAGCCATCAGGGCTTGGCACAGTCAGGCTTAAGTTGCCTGGTCTTCCAGATCATATTCTACATGAGGTTCTATACCTCCCTGAGTTGAGGAGAAACTTGCTGTCCCTGGTCCAAATCCGCCAGCAAGGACACTCCATTCACTTGTTTGATGGCAAGGCAAAGGTCAGAAAAGCATCAGATCACTCACTTGTCATGGAGGGAATAGAAGAAGGGAGACTCTTGAAGCTGAAATGTTCATCTGCTCATGCTCAAAACTTTGCATTCAGTTCACATCATGATGAAGGTACATTTCCATCAAGTATTTTATGACATGCTAGATTTGGACACTTAAACTATGAAAGCCTTCGTTTGTTGAAGAAAAATGGTGTTAATGGACTGCCTACAATTCCTAGAAAACCTAAGGAATGTGATGCTTGTATTCTAGGAAAGCATAGCAAACAACCATTTCATGATTCACACTCCAGAGCACATAGAAAACTAGAGCTTATTCATTCAGATTTATGTGGCCCTATGCCTATTGCTTCCGCAAATGGAAACAAATACATGATGACATTTATTGATGACTACACCAGAATGTGTTGGATTTACTTATTGAAGAACAAGTCTGATGCTTTTCAAACATTCAAGAATTTTCATGCATGGATAGAAAATGATGCACAAACTAATATTGGCTCTCTACGTACTGATAATGGAAAAGAATACACTTCAAACGAATTTGAAAATTATCTTCGTCAACATGGAATCAAACATCAAACAAATGTGCCATATAATCCCCAACAGAATGGTGTAGCTGAAAGAATAAACAGAACTATTTTAAATATGGTTCGCTCCATGTTATTTTTCAAGAATGTGAAATTGATGTTTTGGGGCTGATGCAGTTCTATGTGCTGTTTACATAAAGAATAGGTGTCCTTCAAGTTCAATTAGAAACAAAACTCCTTTTGAAATGTGGCATGGCCACATTCCTTCGGTAAAGCATTTCGGGGTCTTTGGGTCCACCTGTTATGCCTTGATACCCAAGGGTCAAAGGAACAAACTTGGTGCTAGAAGCAGAAAATGTATCTTCTTGGGGTACTCCAATACCTCCAAAGGATATCGTCTCTATGATGAAGCAAATAAGAGGTTTGTGATAGCAAGAGATGTCATATTTCTTGAATCTTCCAAGAGTGACAAGGTTGTTGAGCGGCAACTTGATCGCCTGGATAGATTCACACATGCAAAGTCTTTCCAAGAATTTGATAATGTGATTCCACATCTTGAAGGGGGGATTCCGATATTGAATCAAGCTGTGGAATCATGTCCTGAAGCACTCTCTCCCCCACATGAAGAAACAACCACGGATGACACATTGGATGATGTGATTGACAGAATTGGGAGATTGAATCTTGAATCAATCCCAACTCAGTCAAATGACCAGCTTGGGCCATCTCAGAAATGTCCTCCCAAATGGCTGACAAAGACACTGGAGAATTTTCATCCTGATGAGGTTGGAAAAACGGGAACAAGAAGTTCCACTCAACAAATCGAAGGTGATGTACATAATTCTGATTCCCCTGTTGATATGGATATTGCTTATAACTGTGAATTGAGTTTGTCTACAGATCATGAACCAACTTCCTTCAAAGAAGCCGCTTCTCATGATGAATGGAAAGAAGCGATGCAGAAGGAATATGATGCCTTGATAAAGAATGGCACTTGGAAGCTGGTTGATCCACCTTTGGGAACAAAACCAATTGGATGTAAGTGGGTCTACAAGAACAAGTATAAAGCAGATGGCTCACTTGAAAAGCATAAGGCCAGGCTTGTGGAAAAAGGTTTTGCACAAAAAGAAGGAATCGATTATGAAGAAACTTTTGCTCCCACATCGAAATGGACCACCATCCGGACTCTCTTTGCCCTAACAGCTCAGAATGGATGGAAAGTCCATCAGATGGATGTAAAAACAACCTTCTTGAATGGAGATCTAAAGGAGAAAGTTTACATGTCCCAGCCAGAAGGATTTGTGGTAAAGGGTCAAGAACACAAAATTTGCAAGCTTATAAAATCCTTGTATGGCCTCAAGCAAGCACCACGAGCCTGGTATGAGAAATTAACCGAGCATCTTCTGAAACTTGACTTCAAACATTTTGATCTTTATGATGCAACTTTGTTTGTTAAGAAAGTTGGAAAAACAGTTGTATATCTTGTGGTATATGTAGATGATATTTTGATAACAGGGAATAATGAGAGCTATATTGCATCCATGAAGAAAGAATTGAAGAAAGGCTTTGAAATGACTGATTTGGGTCATGTTCATTACTATCTGGGTATTGAAGTAATTCAACATCCTAAATTTATATTTCTTTCTCAAAAGAAGTACATTGGAGATCTCTTGAACAAGTTTGGCATGGATGAATGTAATCCCTTAAGCACTCCAATGGAACAAAACTTGAAGCTCACATCTATTGAAGGGAAGGAATTTGAGGATGCAACTAAGTATAGACAGCTTGTAGGAAGTCTTATCTACCTGACCACCACCAGACCTGACATTTCATTTGCTGTTGGAATCCTCTCAAGGTTCATACAAAAACCTTGTGAAGGACATTGGTCTACTGCGAAAAGAGTGTTAAGGTACTTGAAGGGGACTCAAGACTTTGGACTCAAATATACACAGGTAGGCGACTTCAGCTTGATCGGATACTCTGATTCAGACTTTGATGGCGACAAAGAAACAGGGGTGTCTACTATAGGTTACACCATGAGTCTTGGATCGGGAGCTGTCTCATGGAGATCACGCAAACAGTCAGTTCCAGCAGATTCCACGACCGAGGCAGAATATGTGGCAGCAGCTGAAGCAACAAAGGAAATTGTGTGGCTCCGGAAAATCCTGGAAGATTTGCAGATGAAACAAATGTATTCCACACCACTCATGATCGACAACACTTCTGCAATAAAGTTGGCCAAAAACCCAAAGTTCCATGATCTAACAAAGCACATCAATACAAAGTACCATCTAATTCGACATCATGTTCAGGCCAAAACCATCCATCTACATCATTGTTCCACAAATGAGCAAACTGTTGATATCTTCACCAAAGCACTTGGAAGAGAAAAGTTTGAAAAGTTCAGATCGATGCTTGGACTCACAACATCCCTTCGGATTAAAGGGGGGAATGTTGACACCTAATCCTATGGGATGGGTGTGGATATGTAATATTGTATAATAAATAATATTAGGAAATAAGGAAGGCCAAGAGTCATTGGGAGATGAATCCCAATAGCTTCACCTCCATGTATAAATACATGTTCATTCTTCATTCAATAACACATTCTGATTTGAGGAGTTACCTCCTGGTTTGAAAAACATGAACTTTGTTGTTTATTCTTTTGTTTGTTTTTTTATTCAATTAATCATTGTCACAATTTATAACATATTCGTTGTACATTATAGAGACAAATAATGAGAACGAAGACAATAATCCGAAGATTGAGAAACAAAGTTGTAATCAAGAACAAAATATAATATGAGGTACTTGTAATTTTCCCATTTGTTTTCTTTATTATTTAATGTTTTTTATTCATTTTCACAATTCAAACTATTTTATATGTTTAATGTAAAGACAAATAAAGAGAACAAAAACGATGATGAGGTGCAAAGTTATAATTATGAAGATAATGCCATATCAGGTACTTATTACCCTCTTCTTCTTCTTCTTTTATTTTTATTTTTATTTTTTTATTGTTCAAATTCTAATGCTTATATACCATAACATTGTATATGTTTATTATAGGAACAAATAAAAATAACAAAACTAACAATCAAAATAATGTTAAAAGTGTGCGGGTGTGTATTTTGTAGGTTACATTGATAAGGCTTTTCTTTAATTGCGAATTTTGTATTGAATATATATTTTATTACATAATTTGATCATATTTAATTGAAGATTTAATATTTTTAACTTCAGGTTCCATGAAGATGATAAAAGAAAAGATTGATTCATCTATAAGTAGTCAAAAGAACACTCATGGTAAGCGTATTGTTTCAATAGTTTTTTTAGTAATTTTTGTAACAAGAATAAAATGGTTTGACTAGACTATTTTTTATTGTATTGCAGCCCAAATAACTGAAAATAAATTAGTTATTCTTGAATTAAGGGACATTTTTTACCATAGCATCGATGATGAAGCAACAAACAAAGGACATATTGTGAAAATGGGAACTGATGCAGATTACAAAATAGAGAAAAAGTTATTTTGGATTCATCCACATGCAAATACATTTTTTGAAATGTGTTTCAAAAATAAATATTTTTAAATTGAAATTTGGACAACAGCTTAAAAAAAAAACACAAGAAGAGTTCTAAAAAAGTCCTTTTTAGAAAAAATACAAGATAAACTTGTGTTTATGTGGACTGCTTCAAAGTGTAAACCAAAAAAGGGACATAAGGCCATTGACAATCCAAAAAAAGGTATACACACTAAATCATTGTAAAAAGTGTGGGAAATGCATACCCAATATGATGCAACCAATACTATTATAGTGGATTGTTCACTTGAGAGAATGCAAGGAAATCCAAAAAAAATGTGATTCTTGCCCCTCAATTCATTGGAACAAATAAAGAGGATGATTGGTTGATCGAAAAGCTATGGAGAATGTTGATTAAATGCAGCAAGGCAACAGATGTGCGGGCTATTTTGAAGGATGTTCAATAACATCTAATAGTACCTTAAGATGATTGGTGTCTATTTCATGTCATAATATGTATGCCATCATGAATTATTACTATATTTTGTAGCCCTTTTAAATTTAAGTTGACTTCTATTTCACAATACTAATAAAAGAATTGTTGATTTGTTTGTCAAAAGTAGAATACAATAATTTTATGTTCTTTATTTTTGTGAGATATTATTGTATTGATAACAATTATTGATTTGGATGGTTGTTTAATGTTTTCGTATCAAAATTTCTCATGCTATAGAAATTTTTACAATGGATTAGATTGTATGCAAAAATTAATAGATAATTGTTCTATTTGTATTGAAACATTACAATTATTTTTCTCAATTGTGGTTTAAGTTATCATTATACAAGCTTTGAAATTAGTAATGCAAATGATGGTTCACTGCATTGTTATAAGTTTTTTTATTTCATATAAGTTGAAAAAATATATTAGGATGTATGTAGCCCCAACAATAGACATAGAATCTTTACTAAAAGAAGCACCAAAAGAAGCTAAAGTAGAGACTCTAGAGCGTATAATTATGTGGGTTTGAAATTTAAAAATTGTATTATATTACATGTGGAAACTAATATATAATTAGTTTGTTTAATTGCAACCATTGTAATTATATCTTTCAATTCAAATTAAACAAATCATTATAAGACTTAAAATCAATGATTTAAATGGTGGGTCAATGTGATCCTATAAGACTTGCTTATTCTAAACAAATTAAATAAATGTATTAGGTTGTACGTATAAAGTAAACATATCATTAGTTTGTTCACTTTACTGGGGCTAGTAATTATAATTTGTGATTATCGTTAATTCATAATCAATACTAACATCATTTTTGAAATGTTATGTTTTTATATCATTAAGCAATAAAGTGTTGAAGTGGAGATATGTTAATATCATACGTGTGGTTGCAGTGTAGTTGCAGATGCAAATGAGCATCACTATAAGTCAAAAGATGTTGTTGATATTTGAAATGGAAGTTGTTTTCTTCCAATCGTACACCAAAGATGAACAAAATTGTTATATTCAAAGAGAAGCAGATTGGCATTTCGGTGATAGGTCCTATTTTTTAAGGCCTTTTCATTCAGAACTGTTAAAATATTGCTTAAAAATTATGATGTTGCAATATGGACATTAAATGTCACTGATAAGTACATCCGACGAGTACTTGAAATTTCAAATATTGATATAGAGGACTTTAAATGCACATGGAATAGGTCTCATTGTCATTTGCAAACAAAATTAGAAGCAGGGAGGACAATACAATTTTATGAGAAAAGGTTGACTGATGTGTGGTCCCAATATGGAGATAATTATGGAGAATCAAAAGTATTGCTAATAGATACAACAAAGCATACTTCTCAATTCATCGGATATCGATCAAACCACATATTGATAAAATCCTATATAGGAAAAGAGCAAGATACTTGGCTTATGCATATTTTATTCCCCTTTCTTAAGACACTTCATCGTATGAAAGAGAAACGTGAATACATTCGAATGTTCAATAGAACATGTACTTCATTGTAGTGGATGAAGATATTTTTCTTTATAAATTTGTTCACAAGTACATTCCAATTTTTGAATGCAATTTGAACATAGTTTTTCTGAATCAATTTGTATGATTTTATATCTTTTGGAATCTTATATGGGAATTTTCAATTTTAATTTTTTTGGAAAAAAACCAGAACTTTCTATTAATAAAAAAAAATTACAATGGGAATTGTCAATTATATTATTATATATTTCTATTATTATTTATAATTATTTTTGCAATGACTTTGTTGTATCAATTTTTTTTTGCTAATATGTGTGTGTATGTGTGTTCTTAAATGAATTATTTTCCATTGAAATCATCTTACACGAACCATCAAGGCATGATTGTATTTTTATCGACTTGTATTAAATAAATGCATAATACTCATATATAAATGTGAAATAAGTTTTGAAATAAGGCTCATTGCAAACAAAAGTGCAATTCTTATTGAATAAATTATAATAATTTACTTGATAAATGCTACAAGCACTATTGGCTATTCAAGCTAATGGGGAACATGTCATAAGAAAATGATTTGAACTGTTTGAAGCATAAGATATCTAATTTCTCAATCCATATTTTACATAAATTTATATACTTCAATCAATTAATGGTTGTAATTAAAATCAGATATCATATAGAAAATCAACAACACTCAAAGTTCGTTATTGACCTTTTACCTATAAAATGCATTAATATGAGTGCATAAATGTGATATTTATTGTTTGAGATAAAAATCTATTATAATAATTTTGCATTTGTAAATAAAAACATATAATTAATGATAATGATTGCTAAGTGGACTATCAAGGTTTGATTGGACGCTATCATAGATAATTATGTCTTTGAACTTTATTTTTATTTTTTATTTTTTTCTTCTTCGTATTTTAAAAAAAACTGAAATCATATCATATGAGCCATAATTTATTATTATTATTATTATTATTTTTTAAGTCAACTATTTGCGTATGTAATCATCTATCCCATATAAGTTGATAATGAATCCATTTATTGACCTTTATTTGTCTACACTAATGAGTATTAATTTCATATTGTATTTTTTATAAAATAAAAATCCATGTAAAACAAAAAGCTCTTCTTAATAAAACATGGAAAAATTAATTAAAAACATATTAAGTGGGCCATCTAGATTAATTAAAGAGATAGATGATAAATGATTGTATTTAAACTTTTTGCACCATAAGACATTTACTTTCCCATCCATTTTAACATATTTTCATTTTCAATGCTTAAATAATTTACTTGTAATTTAAACAATCTCATAGAATCCACCATGACTCGAAGCTATTTATTTTATTCTCTTTGGTTATATGCATTAATGGAAATTTATAAATGTGATATATTTTTGAAATGTAGCTCCTAATGTAAACAAATATATATTTTTTATAAAACAAATTAAAAGTAATGGATACTAAGTTATAAGTGGTCTATATAAAGCCATTTACCAACTTTTATTTGCTTATCATGAAGTTTAATATAAGTGTATAAATGCGACATTGTTTTTTTGAAATAAAACTCCATGTAAAATGAAATGTTTTTCCTAACAAAACATGAAATAATTAATTGATAATGAATAGTGAGTAGATTCCTCAAGTTCTCTTAAGATATTGGTCACAAATAAATGTATTTAAACTTTTTACAACATACACCATTTGATTTTCTCATCCCTATTAGCATTTTGTAAATGTCTATTCTTAAATAAATCATTTATAATTGAAATAATAAAAACCAACTAGACATAAAGCATGACATATTAAATTCTATTTAGTTATATGCATTGATACAAGGTTATAAATGTATTATATTTTTAAATTAAAGCTCTTAATGTAATTAAAGATACATTTATTAGAAAAAATAATAATTTAAAATCAATCGATGACGAGTTCTAAGTGGTTTATTATAATTTTCAATCGATAATTTTTTCTATCTATGCATTTTTAAATCAATTACTTTTATATACAATCATGCCATAAAAGTCGATAAGTCAAGAAACAATAGATTGATTTTTATTTACCTATCATGTGGTTTAATATGAATGTATAAATGTGACATTGTTATTTCTAAAAGAGAACTCTTTGTAAAAAAAATGTTTTCTATTAAAACATCATTGGATTAATTAATTCATAATGTCGAGCATTAAGTACTCTATTCAGGCTCATTCAAGAGTTGCGTCACAAATGAACATCTTTAAACTTTTTTCCACCACATGACATGATTTTCCCATTAAGATTAACATTTTGTAAAAATCAATTGTTAAATAAACTATTTGTAATTAAAATATTCTCATAGAAGCTAACAAGGCATGAAGCTATTTATTGTATTCCATTTAGTTATATGTATTGATATAAGTTTATAAATGTAATATTATATTTTCGAAATAAATTTCTTAATGTAAATAAAGATACATCTTTTACAAAACTAATTAGAATTTATTGATAATGGGTTTTAAGTGGTTTATTTAGATCGTGACACGGAAAATCATGTGCAATAGATAAATGACTTTTAGTACACATTTAATATTCAAAATTAATATTTTAATGATAAATTATTAGTAGTTACATTAAGTATTTAAAAATAAAAGAGCATGAAGATTATAAATATTTCAACTAAAATCCATATTAAGTTGTGTTTCACACTTAATTATTCCCCATTAACAATTCTTATAATTTTCTCCTCTTGGTGAAAGTACAATAGGTTGTGGGAAAGAGGGTTAGAGTCGTCTAACACAAAAATCAAACATCGATGGCTCTATTATGTTATCCATAACTATAATATATTTCTTGGATGTTAGGCATACTAATATGATTTACCTTCAATAAATTGTTTCTAAGATTTCTGATTTACACTCTTATTATGAATTTATACTATTGTACCTAACAATCCCATGTTTGACCTATTCATGGTCTATAATTTGTTTGACATTCCTAAATTATTTTATCTTAAATTAAGTTAATATGATGATTTACAAAAAAATGAATGTTGTTGAAGGCCTTGTAATAGAAAACATCCAAAGTGAGGATATGGTCCCTCACAAGATTTCTAGTTGAAATACTGGAAACTTTCTTCCTCCAATAGATATGCAGGACTAAACTGCGCAATCCTTGAGGGGAAATCAAATATCCAAGAAATTTTTTCTCACAAGTACCAATATCTACAAAGCTATGTCAAGAATCTGTCAGTGAGCAAGAAATTTGTCAAATATCCAAGCAATGTTTTCTCACAAGAACCAAAATCTAAAAAGCGATGTCAAGAATCATTTAGTGAGCAAGAGATTTGTTTGTGTGAGGACATGCAAACCCTCAAGCATGGGGTGATGTTGAGTCTCGTATATGCCCATTTTAACATCGCATAGTACCATCATTCATAACTTAAATTTCGACACTCTTACACTCATTTCATGCCATAATTCCATCATTTATCATTAAATCACATCTTATGCATTGTGGTTGATTATCATTAGTTTTATTAGATTTTCGATAATTAGATATGATTTAGTCGTGATTTACTAATTATGGTTTCACTAAGTTTGATAGAAATAGCTGAAATCACATAATTACGGAAACACAATCATATATTATGCACAAATGGTGTATGTGTAAATACTCACACACACATATTACAGTCAGATTACTCTATTAAATAGAGTTTCTGAGATCCAACTTATTCCTAATTTAGAGAGAGAGGTTGAGAGAATTTCTCAACCATCACAAACCAACTTCTTAAATATGGAATGTAAGCATTAACTCCAACATCCCCTCTTAATGATTACATTACATGAAAATAACAAAATAATCAAGCTTATCAGTAGATGCTCCATCAAGTTGCCTCATAACCCTCGGAAAGGTGTAGTTGGCAAGTTGGATTCCCGAGTTCCCTTCCTCAACTCCCGAATCAAGGACCTCCCGAAGTTAATTACTGGACAACATCCCAATCTGTCGCATAACCTCATTAGGAAACCACTTCCATGTCTACCACTAATGAGGGATCCTTCCCTAGATCCGCAACTGCCATACTATCTGGACAACCATCCATATTGAGCCTTACTGCCACTTGATCTTTTCAAACACAATTGATTGCATGTTTGCAATAGCTGAACTCCTAGTCATTCTATGGACGAGCTCCCATCTACCGAGATACATGAGTGCTAACTGCTGTACTCGCCAGTTATCTAGGAAAGCCGTCTAGATACATAATATATCTAGAATCAGTTTTGAAAAACAAATAATTTATAATACTACTTAAATCACAAAGATTTCAACAACGAGAATTTACGATTGCATTGGCTAGAGTACACAACGGGACTTTACGAGTCTCCCTTCAATGTGAAATTTCTCGAGTATACAACGGGAATTTACATGTCTGCACCGGGTGATTAGACACCGCTGAGAATAAGAACCGCTGCTGTCACCCTTAAATTCCAATACAATATTATAACTTTCTCTGTCAAAAAATATCGTAAAGTATGTTCACTAGGTGGGCAGCTTATAGCCGGAAGAAAAAAACAGAGGGATGGCGTTTGCAACAAGCTACTGCTGAGCATCAAACTTCTGAACGAAATCGGTTGCAACAAGCTGCTCTCCTCAAACATACCGCAAAAAACTTCGTTTTCTGCGTCTTTTAAGCTATTAAGATGGGATCGCTTAGAAATGTGTGTGACCTAAGGGGTCGGCAAACATATTAGGGCGGTTTCAGGGGTCGCAAACAGAATAACGAGGAGGTTTCCACGGACGAGACCGGAAGATGGGAACGGAACAATCTGAGTGCCCAAAATCCTCCTCCAATAAATACAACTTGATTACATTTCTGTTGTCAGAAAAAGGTAGCGGAATCGCTCAATCAAGCCGACACAGTATACACCCCTTATCTTTTTTTTTGATCTCCGTCTCTGTGCTGTAATTTTTGAAGCTATAGTGTGTTTAAATCCAACCTACATGCCATTCTGATCTAACAGTTTCACCAATATGACAACTAGAAATTCCAGCGATCCAACAGTGCCCTTGCTAGATGGTAAACCTTCATGAAATCCACACACCTAGTAATCCGTGATCGATCACCCACTAGTGCGCCTCCTAAACGGAAAACTTTTTGTAAACCATGTGCTCAAGAAAAAATAAACTATACGACGAGAAGCCAAACCCGATACTTTGCCAACGTCAAATTGCAGAGCCTCAAATTGCACAAAGTAGGCTTCTCTCGACAATCTCAAGAATTCTGCACAACCACACATGCGGGATTCACAAACACATCACAATCACTCAACAAAGCTCAATTATACACAGACCTTTGATCCTGCGCTCTGATACCATGATAGAAATCGCTGAAATCACATAATTACGGAAACACAATCATATATTATGCACAAATGGTGTATGTGTAAATACTCACACACACAGATTACAGTAAGATTACTCTATTAAATAGAGTTTCTGAGATCCAACTTATTCCTAATTTAGAGAGAGAGGTTGAGAGAATTTCTCAACCATCACAAACCAACTTCTTAAATATGGAATGTAAGCATTAACTCCAACAAAGTTCATTTTCCTAAGCTTTCTATTGCGAGAAGTCTCCACGAGTCAATTTTAACTAGTTACTGCAAAGTTGAGTACATAATTGTTGTAGATGAAAATATAAATTTTGTGATCAAATAAGGAAGAATTGTGTAATTATGACACGCGGGTTTTGTTCAAAGTACCCGTATTCATGTAACTCAAAAACCGTTTGGCAAAATTTCTCTTCATGAATGAGTTATGGTGGGAGAAGTTTCCAATCCAATGTTAAGTACATATTCTGGTCAAAATTTGGATTTGACTATTTTGGCCACATCCACGGTTTTGATAAACCTCTAATCTTCAACAAAATGAAGCTGTTCCTCCATTCATGCTCTGATCATGATGAACCAAACCATCACCCATTCAAGATTATTCCAAAAGATTGTGTGTAGCTGTTATGCATAGTTTTCATCAACGAATGATCTGTTATGCATAGTTTTCATCAGTTGGACTTTATATATTTAATTAGATAGCCTGTTTAAGCGCGAGACTACGGTAGACGTTTTGTAAAAATTTAAGTCACAAATCGGAATTAATGAAATATCGTTAATTTGAGTATATACAAAAGTGATGTATGACTGAAACCTTGAAAAGAATCGATTTCATGGTTGTGAATCCTATAGTGTAATCTTTATATATGACTCTTTGATTGCAGATACAATACAATCCAGGTAGGGAAAGATTGAATTAAAATCAAAACACAGCTTGGATAGCGTTTTAGTTATTTCAAATTTCATTGTTAAATGTTGGACAAGCGTGAATTACCAATCTCATATGACTTCTGATTTTTGAGGTTAAAATAATTACATACATTATTTTATGGTGGCAATTACCCTTGAATGCATGGAACAGTGTTGATTTGGTAAAAAGTTGGTGTGTGATAGGTTACAAATTATGAGTGCTCGAAGCATTGCAATTTCATTGAAAACGATTGCTGTGTGATACGTATTATTTTCCAAAGTGCATAAGTCGAATTGTGAATGCCGTAAATAAAGATTGGTACTATGTTTCAATTAGATGGGTAAGATTTCAATGATTGGTTTGGTATGGATAAGTGAAGTTTTGAGTAGGATGGTGTGATTTTTTTCAGATAGTGAAGCTATTTAGTAAAGGTTGATTTCATTAGATACAGTAGTTTAATTGAGTAACTAGCTAATTTTCGTGATTTGCTTTAGGATAGAATTCAGTGGTAAAATAATTATATTCTCTTTCCGTTATTACAGGAAGGTGTAATTCATCTTTAGTATTTACATTGAGTGAAGAATTCTTTAAATATGTGTGATTTGTTTTATTACCACTTGATTGATTGAGTAAGAATAGTCCATTTCAAATAGTCGTCTCAATTAAGAATAGAGATTTTGAGTTTGTTTTACACATTAGAAAGAAGGATATAGTAGGTAGATATTGGTTTATGTAATTAGAAGTTTTGTTTTTTGTTTTTTTTTTGTTTTTGTTTTTGTTTTTTTTTTTAAGTTTAGTAGTTTTTTATTATTTTTTATTAATATAAAAAACGGGCATAAAAGATACAAAAATTAGACCTCAATTTGCCCGAAGAAAACCAGGTCTGTTGGTCATCCACTACATTGTACGCCATCCATCCATCTAGAAGTTGATTTGTGTAATTAGAAGTTTACATTTCAGAATTGATTTGTGTAATTAGAAGTTTACTTTTCAGAAATTGGTTTGTGTAATTAGAAGTTTACTTTTCAGAAATTCGTTTTTGTAATTAGAAGTTTACTTTTTGGTTTGTGCAATTAGAAGTCTATTCCTTTTTGTAATTAGAAGTTACTTTTTTCATTAATGTAATTACTTCTAGAAAATAGAGGTTTCTTTTCCAACAAATGAATGGTGTGTTATTTATCCATAATAATTAAAATTTTCTCTTATAAATAGTGAGTTGCTTACTCAAATATAAATTCCTCATATTATGATTAGTAAGAAATGAGATTTAAGTTCATACCTTGCAATGAGTGAATTCTTTAAATTAATAGACAATGTTTTTTTTTTGCATATAGGAATTTTGATACTTAAAAATTAGGATGGTTTGGACAATGATATTTATTGTTTCTTTACTCTATTGATTTTTGATAGAAAATTGTTTTGTTTTTTTTGTTTTTATCATTTTGCACTTAATGATAAAAGGAAAATTACATACTAAACCAAAAACATAGTACAACTAGTACTTACTCTAGGATTGACAATTAAATATCTCAACAATATGTCTGTTGGAGACAAATATATATAAAATATTTAAATGGTAGCTATAAATTAAAATCCATTCTTTTATATAAATAAAATTACTAATCATTATCTTATTGATAGACACAATGATGTTAAAATCGAAGAATTGCGTGGGCAAACTTGGGACCCATGACCATGGATGAATATGGAATTTTTTTTTTGAATTGTTGAGGTATCTTAAGTACATTAAGGTACATGTATAATCACAATTGTATTACCATGGTTTCAAATGGACAAAATTCAGTTTGATGAACCCAAAAATATAGATGAAAACATGAAGATGGCTAAATATTGTTTGTGATAAAAAATTAAACAAGTTAGAATTCCATGAGGTTTGTAAGGAAAATAAGCGGGAGAGGTATAAATACAATGTCATCCATAAATTCAAATCCATTAAACCTATATTAAAATACAAGTGTATCTCCTTAACCAAAATTACAAAACCACGAGCTTAATCATCATGGGCCACAAAACCATTAATAGATAAAATTATGTGTGGGAAATAACCAAAACCAAACATAGAAAAACCACCCAAAAAATCAAAGAATTCCTAAAGCTAAGAATGTGCACAACTAGAAACCCAAAAATGGTAAACATATAGTTAAAAATAAGAATATTTATATATATATGTATGTTGGAGAGAAATATATATAAAATATAAATGGTAGCTATAAATTAAGATCCATTTTTTTATATAAATAAAAATACTAATCATTATATTATTAATAGAACAATGATATTAAAATAAAAGAATTACATCCCTTTTTTTCATTTTATTTTGCATCCAAGTTTAACTCCTTTTGAAATCCAAGTTTGTGTCATTTTTTGCGCCTGTTGTTGCATCCACATTTGTTTTACCATAATTCGTGCCAAGTATTGCACCTACTATTGCACCCATGTTTGCTTCCACTTTTGCATCCTATTTTGCATTGACTATTGCATTTGATTTTGCATCCACTTTTTCCACTTTTCATCTAATTTTATGTCTATTTTTTCATCAAATATATTTTCTATATCCTTTAATTTTCTATTTTTGAATAATTTGAGCCTATGAATAATGTTGATGTCATAGCCTCAAAGGTCACTGTCTCACATCATCAAATCTCTTCCATAAAGGTTTCACCCAAAGCATGAAAGGGTGTCAAGTCAACGAGAGTCATGGTCACACATGTTTTGTACACTCAAGTCAAAATGGGTTATATGCTAGTCGTATGCCAATCAAAATTGTCCAAATTGATTTTATTATAGTCATGGTCATAAGGTATGGTGATTAAAAAATACCCTACATCTTTGTCCTGTATCTTATCTACCTTTGCTTCCCTAGTTCCTACCCTATTTTCCCATTTCCCTTTCATTCATATTCCTTCATAACTTGAAGAGTTGTTTCCATCTCCATCTTTAGTCTGAGGCTTTGATTCCAAGATAATATATTTTGAGATAATATTTTCATCTAGATAGGCTGAAAATATTAGATAAAAATCATGGTTGTTGTAGTTTTACTTTTAGTTTTATTTCAGTTTTAAAACATATGTTTCCTTTTATGTTAGTTTTGATTAATTGGGTGGATACATTGAACTTGACATACGTTTTTACCATGTAATATTTTATTTAAGCTAGACAACAATATGATGAGGGGGTTCGATTTATGAGAGAAGGCTATTATGTTGTGGGTTTGTTGTTTTAATTTTCAGCGTTGTGTGTGTTTGAATTATTTCAGATATTCGTACGGTATGCTTTCTAACTATTTTTATCTTCTTATGTGTTATACTATGAATTTTTAACCTTTTAGCTATTAGAAAATTGATATGAGTTTATGTTTCAGAATTCTTGTTGTTTCAATTCTCTGCACATGTGGTTAAATATCGTTATGTTTTCTATTGTTTCTTAAGTGTTCATTCAATGTATTTTTCAGATGTTGTAGTTTAGAAACATATCTACCTTGCCTCTGTAACAATAGATTTACATGCATGAATTGATGTCTTGTGTTAGGACTTGAAGCAATTGTCTCATGCAATCTCCCTCCCCTTCAGATTTTTTAACCACTATCTCTGTGATATGTCATTGTATTTCATTTCCTTTTATATTTGGAAAGTTTCAAGTGAGGGAGCCCCCTATAGTTATAAAAGGTCAATATCTAACCCTAAGGGGCTCGTGGTTACCCCTGTAAACCTTCCAAGCCTAGAGGTTAAATTATAGGGTGATAACATAGTGGGGTCGTTGTCGGGGACCAAAAGTTAGATTTTTCGTTGGAAAGTTAAAAATTGCATTCTAACCCTGTGACGTGACAGGTTGTTAGAAATATATAGGCTGAAAATCAACTTGAAATTGTGTCGTGGTAGACTACATGCGAGGTTGTGTGAGGAAATATGGCTTCTAAAAGATATACTAGGAAAAACCCTGACCCTAATTCACTAGAGATCATTAGTAATCCTCAAAATTTGCTTAGAAAGAGGAAAATCACTGAAGAAACTCAATCTAATAATATTACTATTGGTAGATCCTACTCTCTACCTGAGGGTTTATTCACTATAGAAGATCTTGAGTTGGACTCAATTTTTGAAATTTCCTTGTTCATGACCAAAGCTGAAACCTTTACAATTGAGATTGTTGTAGATGAAACTGTGTTAAGACCTTATATCCTACCTGCAACATTTGACATCAGTCAATTTGATAAAGGTGTATTGGTTCAGTCACAAAAATTTGAAATTTTGGTGGATAAATTGCAGCCAATTGTTGAAAAATCCGTTGATTTCTAGCCCATTGTCTCTATTCCAACTATTGCTCCTATTTCACTTACTGACCCAACATATGTTGTATATGTTGTATGAAACGAACTTCAAAAATAGAAGAAAAGAGAGATCGACACCTTAGAAATAATCCATTTCAAGGGGGAAACCTCCTTTACATTACATAAATGAACAATTCTTGGATGATACAAATGAAAAAACCTCCTTTCTATATATAGGATTCCATAAGGTCACAATATAATCCTAGCCGACCTAACAATAATAATGTAAGGGCACAATAATAAAAATATGGGGGTTACAAGGGTACAACAATAGCAATAAGGGGGCTATACTAACAACAATAATGGAATACACTAATAATATAGGGACCTAGCATGCCCTGTTCGCTCTAATACCAAATGTTATGAAACCAACTCCAAAAATAGAAGAAAAGAGAGATGAATGCCTTAGAAATAAGCCACTTCGAGGGGGCAACCTTCTTTACATTACAAAAATGAACAATTCTTGGATAATACAAATGAAAAAACCTCCTTTCTATATATAGGAGTCCATGGGGTCACAATATAATCCTAGCTGACCTAACACTAATAATGTAAGGGCATAATAATAACAATATGAGGCTTATAGGGGTATAACAATAAAAATAAGGGGGCTATACTAACAACAATAAGAGAATACACTAGTAATATAGGGACCTAACATCCTATCAGCCCACTTTTCTTGTTGTTCATGCATTTCCTACCACAACGACTACCCAACATATTGTTTTACCTTCCTCTATGTCCTATATACATAGTAGTACCACAACAAGTTCATTTTTTATTCATACAGTAGCAATGACAGCCATATATGCCACTTTGAACTTTCATGCTGAATTACATGATCTACCTCAATATGATGCCAAAGACTACCTCAATATGAGGCCATTGGTGAAATTACTTCCAAAAAACACATAGAAAAAGATAATTATTTCATGACCTTGAAGAGGTTTATCATGAGGATGTAAATATGAGATTGTTTTTGCAAAGTTTCTCTAAGGAGGTCAAAAAGTGGTTTAGAAGTGTTAGACTCGAAAATTTTTCTACCTATCAAGAACTAGAGGATGCCTTCATTGCAAGATGGGGTGAGAAAAAAAAACCCTTTCCAAATACTTGCTGAATATGATAGTTTGAATAGACAATCAGGTGAAACAATCCATGAATTTTAAACCAGGTTCAATAAAGTGTACAACTCCATTCCTAGAGACATAAAGCCCCCTCCTGGACTAGATTTTCTCCATTACCTTGATGGTTTTGATATCGAGATGGCCTACCAACTCCGGGAAACAAATCCGGGAACACTTGAAGACATGCAAAGCAACACAGTCAATGTGGAGGCCAATTTGTTGATGAAGAAATCCAAGATGAAGTTAGAAATAAGATTAACTACAAAAAAGAGTCTGTCACTTCCTCTAATGCAAAATTAGACACCTTGGTCAAGACAATTGAGAATATGATGGAGAAAATTACTTTGACTGATCAGGCTACTAGTAGAGAACCTCAAGTGGGTCCAAAGATCTAAAACCCTAATTTTAGAAAGTAACCAGAAGTTCAGATCAAGAAAATAGATAAAAAGGGTCCAAAACAACAGCAAGTGCTATTGCCCTTCCAGAAAAATTATGCATAATACCAAGATGAGGAAGATGAGTAGGCACCCGAGGATCAAATTCGTTTTTTCGGTGATAGGCAGCAAACTTTGTATTTGACCAAAGAAGACCAAGAGAAAGAACATTTCGAAAGTTTTATGATGGAAGAAGAAGAATTGTTGTTGTCTTAGTCCCAGAATTATATGATGATAGTTGAATATGAAAAGTACAAAAAAGGGTATCAAAAGGCCATCATGTAGGTCTAAAGACAATACAACTTCAAGATTAGAAATGTGGGAAACAGTGCAGCAATGACGAATGTGGCACCCAACCATGTAAAGAAGGTTGTGGCACCCAACAGTGCAAAAAAAGATGTGTTAAGTAGTAGTGGTCAAAATAAAGATCCACCAATTATCATTTTTCAGAGGAAAGATGATTCTTCAAAGGAAAATGTAGATAAGAAAGATGTTTTCCCTAAGGAGGTAGAAAGACACAAAATCCTTTCAAATTTGAGACTGAACTTTCCAAACTCAAAATTTCCATTCCTGTAAGTGAGCTGCTGAATAATGATCAGTTTAGGACTCAAATTTTGAAGGTTTTAGGATTGACAAGGACCATCCGGCTATCATTTTTGGTCCAAAATTGATGACAAAGGTGAAGATGGTGAAGTGCCTCCTTTTATGTTAGTTTGAATGTACATGATCAAATTCTTCGCAATGCCATGATGGATTTCGAAGTGTCCCATAACCTGATGCTGAAGGTGATCATGGAAAGGTTTGAGCTTGATATTACCAGACCATATAAGGACATGTACTCTTTTGATTCCAGCAAGGTGAAGTGTTTGGGAATGATAAAGGATCTAGTAGTTTCTCTCACTCAGATTCCCTCCAAGAGCACGGTGATGGACATTGTTTTAGCGGACATACCTCCTGAGTTTAACATGCTCCTATCCAGGTCATGGATATAAAAATTACATGGTGAAATGCAGACCGACATGTCTTACATCATTTTTTCAGTATTTTGTGGTAAAAAAAGGAGGTTTTACAGAGAACCAATATTGCAATATATGATCAACAACAAGGAGAAGCCCGCAAATAATCTAATATATGTTGTCCACTCTGATTTAGATTCAATTTTTCTATTTAATGTTGACTATCCTGATGAAGAAAATACAATTTCGGTCCTTATAACAAAGATTAAAAAAGAAGAAAAAATAAAACAGACCAACAAGCAAATTGAGGAACGAAACAACAAAACAGTCCATGAAAAATATGAAAATTTGAAATCTGAAGTGAGTGAATAAGAAGAGAGAAAACAACACCTTTTGACCATGCATTTTGAAAAATTAGTAAGAAAAGAAGCTGTTGGGGCAGGTGTGTGGATAATCAACCCTGAAGTAGGAAAGACTAAGCTTTTCTCATACAAACTAACTTTTGAATGCACCAACAATGTGGTGGAGTATGAAGCACTCCTCTTGGGTTTGAAAGTATTAAAGAAGCCATGAGCCAAAATGATAGTTTTCTATGCGGATATAGAGATAGTCATCATGAAGTTTAAAGGAGATTACCAGATGAAACATACCCAAATGCGTGCTGACCAAAATGTTTTCGTAGATTGCTTGCAAAAATATTTTGAATATAAAATTTCAGTTTCTCCTAGAAGAGAGAATGTTGTTTCAGATGACTTTGCTACATCAGCCTTTGATTTTGAAATTTATAGTAGCATTAGAGGCAAGTACAAAGTTGAAGTAAAATATAGGCCCATTTTCCTAGATAACATGAGGTATTGGCAAGTTTTTGAGAATGACAAACAGTTCAAAATTTTCTTTTAATGAAAGAAGAATTTGCCAAGATGCGATTGGAAAAAGGCTGTGGGTGGGAAGAAGATGATAAGGAGAATTTTATAAATCAAATGAAAGAAGAGTTGGAAAAGTAGTGGACAAAATTGAAAGTGTTGCAATTAAAAGATAATGTTATTCCAACAGGGTTGGTACCATTGGAAGAGCTTTTTGATCAAAATGATGTAGCCAAGAGGCCAGAGTTAATTCCTACCGAGGTTGGAGTGGAGGAATGTAACATAAATACATCGGATAAGTCGAAGATGATCAAGTTGTCCAAAACTTTATGTCTAGAAATGAAACAAAAGTATTTAGATTTGCAGAAAGAATTTTTGATGTTTTTTCCTTGGGATATGAAGATCTGAAGGTATATAACAAGAGAATCACCCAGCACACAATACCGATCAAAGAGGATCAAAAGAATTCAAACAAAATCTGCAAAGGACAAATCTTGTTTTGCTTCCTTTGATCGAAAAGGAGGTAAGGAAATTATTTGATGTTGGCATTATAGTACCTCTTAGATTTTGTAAATGGTTGTATAATTTAGTGCCAGTTAGGAAAAAGACAAGATAAATCAGATTGTGTGTGGATTTTAGGAAATTGAACATAGTGCCTCTCAAGGACAACTACCCATTTCCCAAAATGGATCATATCCTTCAGAAAGTGTGCTAGGTCCCTATATTACTACTGTAGTCCCTTATTGTTGTTAGTGTATCCCCCTTATTGTTATTGTTGTGCCAATGTAACCCCAATATTGTTATTATTTCGCCCTTACATTATTATTATTAGGGCGACTAGGATTATATTGGGACCCCATGGGATCCTATATATAGAAGGAGGTTTTGTCATTTGTATCATCCAATAATTGTTCATTTATGTAGTTTAAAGGAGGTTTCCCCTTCGAAGTGGTTTATTTATAAGGCATTGATCTCTCTTTTCTTCTATTTTTGGAGCTAGTTTCATAGCATTTCATATCAGAGCTTTGGATTTTAGGGTTCGCTGCTCCAAACAGATCATTGTGGAATTTTCACTATAATGTTTTTTCTACGAAGGTTCAAAAGCTAAAAGTTTTATCACACAAAGATAAAATCTTGAGAAAGCGCGTGTAAAAATTTCAGATCATGGTTCACAATATTTTCGGAGATATGATCTATGGAAGTTAGGGTTTTTGCAGGCTTCTGAATTTCATCTTAGAGAGGTGACCTTGGGAAAATCGTCATAACTTTCTCTCTGAGAATTTTATACATAAGCATCCAGATCTACTCAAGTGTTGAGGACAACACTTTTTTGAAGGAGAGGGTCATGTTAGGTTCCTATATTACTGGCGTAGTCCCTTATTGTTGTTAGTGTAGCCCCCTTATTGTTCTTGTTGTGACCCTGTAACCCCAATATTGTTATTATTGTGCCCTTACATTATTATTGTTAGGTCGGCTAGGATTGTATTGGGACCCCATGGACTCCTATATATAGAAGGAGGTTTTGTCATTTCTATCATCCAAGAATTATTAATTTATGTAATGTAAAGGAGGTTTCCCCCTCGAAGCGGCTTATTTCTAAGGCGTTGATCTCTCTTTTCTTATATGTTTGGAGTTGGTTTCAATGTGGTGGGTGTAATGAGAATGTCCCTACTAGATGGGTTTTCAGGGTATAATCAGATTTTTGTTCACCTGGAAGATCAAGACAAGATTGTGTTCAGTACACCATGGGGTACTTTCAAGTATGCCAATATTCCTTTTGGTTTGATTAATGCGGGAGCGAGATTTCAGTGAGATATGGATATATCTTTTGCAGAGGAGAAGGAAAATTTTCTAGTGATATATCTTGATGAAATCACTATCTATTCATAGTCGAATGAGGATCATTTGCAGCACTTGAGGGTGGGTTTTATTAAGTACATAAAATATGGCATATCGTTGAGTCCCAAAAAATATTTGTTTGGGATAGAAGAAGGTAAAATTTTAGGCCATATAATTTCCAAATACGGTATTAGAATTGATCCTAGAAGAATTGAATTATTTAGAAAATGGGCATCCACAAAATCAAGAAGGAAATTCATTCTTATTGGTGAGATAAATTTCTTAAGGAGGTTTTCCTAACCTGGTAGAAATTTTAAGGACAATTACAGACATGTTAAAAAAGGACAATGACATTAAATGGAATGAAGAAACTAGAAAATCCTTCATTGAGGTAAAATATGCACTATCCTAAAGCCCTGAACTTGTCAGTCCAGATTACACCCGCGATTTTGTCATATTTTCTTTGGCCTCAAAGCATAGTATTGCAATTGTTTTTAAATGCAGAAAAATCAGCAAGGTATGGAACAATCGATTTCTTTTTCTAGTAGAACACTCAGAGATGTTGCTCTTAAATATGACATGATTGAGAAATAGGCCTTTGCTTTAGTAAAATATTTGAAGGATTTCCGATTATATATTTTGAATTTGCATATTATTGCTTATGTACAAAGTGCTGTTGTCCAGGATATTTTTACTTAGAATGATTTAGATGGAAGGATGGGTAAGTGGATTGCTTCCATACTTGAGTATGAAATAGAAATTAAGCCCAAAAGGTTGATCAAAGGGAAGGGACTGGCGAGGATGATGGCTGAGTAAAATATTTGGTTACTTCAAATTAATTTTCTGGCTGCCCTCTCAAAGGAAGACGACTCAAGTTCAGTTGAACAAGTTCCAGAAAAAATTGTTGCTTCCCATGGTATGCTAATATTCTGTATGTATTGCAGCACCTACAAGCACCTCTAGGTTTTTCCAAAACCAAAGATCACTTCCTTAATTTGAAAGCATTTAAATTTTGTATTATAGATCAATTTTTGTATTGGAAGGATCCCGATGGAATTTTATTAAGTTGACTATTGGAAGATGAAGCTCAAAAGACAATGGAAGAGTTTCATAAAGGGGAATGTGGTGGGAATTTGTTTTGGAAAACCACAATTTTTTTTTTATTGGACGACTTTTTTTTTTTGATGTGTATAAGAAGGTTTTTAGTTGTCATGAATGTCAAATATTTTAAGGAAAGAAGAATTTTCTTCCGCTTCCACTAAAACCCATAGTTGTTGAGTCACCATTTCAGCAGCGGGGGCTCGATTTTATCAGTGAAATTCATCATAATTCATCTTGAAAAAACAAATGGATATTTACAACAACTGATTATTTAACCAAGTGGATCGAGAAAGTTCAAACCAAACAGGCTATAGACATAGTGATCATTCAATTCTTGGAAGGAAATAGTTTGTCCAGATTTGGCTTCACACAAAAATTATCATAGACAACGCTACTACAATTAGATCGAAGAAAAATGGTGGATTTCTATTAGAAATATAAAATTATTTTGGGCCACTCGACAACCTATTACCCTCAAGGTAATGGCTTGGCCAAATATTCCTACAAGTTCCTGGTCAACATTATTAGGAAAATGTTGCAAGAAAATAAAAGAAGTTGGCATAAGAAATTGGTACATGCACTGTGGGCTGACCGAGTGAGCACAAAAATGTCAATAGGAATGTCTCCTTTTCAATTAGTTTATGGAACATATGAATTTTTTCCTATGACTACTGTTTTTGTCATTCAAAGGTCATTATCTGATATCATTGAGTTTCTTCCATAAAGGGTTCACCGAAAGCAGGAAAGAGTGCCAAGTCAATGGGAGTCATGGTCGCACATGTTTTTTACAGTCAAGTCGAAAAGGGTTATAGTTAGTCGTTTGTCGATAAAATTTGTACAAATTGAGTTTATTGCAATGTTATGTATGTGTTTTAACTATTTTAGAGATGCATTAGGTATTATTTATAGCTATTGTTACCTTCTTATGTGTTATACTATCCATCTTTCATATTTTAGCTGTCAAACATTTTTTCCTTCAAAAGTTGTCTATTAATGTTCCAGATAGATGTTTGTTTGACTAATAAATTGGTGATGGAATACACTATATGTTAAGTGCTCCATCCTTGCCTTAATCCTGATATATGATCCGAGGTTTTGTTGCAGAATTCGTGATGTTTCAATGCTCTGCACAAGTGGTTAAATATCATTATGTTTTCTACTGTTTCTTCAGAGTTCATTCAAATAATTTTTTAGACGTTGTAGTTTATAAACATATCTACATTGTGTCTGTCACAATATATTTACATGCATGTATTGATGTCTTGTGTTAGGACCTGAAACAATTGTCTCACGCAATGGTCCTCCTGCTCAAAGTTTTTAGGCACTATTTCAATCAAGCTATCACTACAAACTTGGTCTCTGTGATATGTCACTGTATTTCATTTCCTTTTATATTTGAACAATTTCAAGTGAGGGCACTCCCTTCAGTTAGAAAAGACCAACTTCTAGCCCTAAGAGGCTTGTGGTTACCCCTGTAAACCTTCCCAATGTAAAGGTTAAATTATATGGTGATAACAGAATGAATGTTTGAATAATGCCCCTGCATATGGTAAAGAGAAAGAGTTTTGTTTCTTGTTGTTAGAGGAAGATGACCTAACCTTGGAAGAAACACATGTGTACTTCTTAGTTCAACTAAACCAACAATTACTGGAGTGTGAAATTTTGGAAGTTAAAATTTCATGGTTTCTATTCTAAGGAAGGAAATGGGGTAGGTTTGTTGTTTGTATCCATACAAGGCAGTTTTATGCCTCTCTCTTTCAAATTGGAGTTTGAAGCCACTAATAATGTTTCTGAATAGGAAGCTTTGCTCCAAGGTATGGAATATTCAAGAAACCTTAATATTGAATGCTTGGATGTGTTTGGAGATTTAGAACTAGTAGTGAAACAGATAAAAAATCAGTGTCAAACCAGGCATCCAAGACTGGAGGCTTATCTTTATGAGGTCTAATATCTCATTGATATTTTTTTCCTAGCCTTCAACATCTAATTCTTTCCCAAATAAAGAAATCAAATTTTTGATTACTTGGCTATAACTGCTAACAATTTTAAACCTCCTCAAAATAGACTTCTCAGATATCATGTTGAAGTCAGATATAGACCATCAATACCAATCTATGTCAGACATTGGTAGATGTTCAAATATGCTTCATGGAATTTATTGGGGAATTCTCAATTTCAGTATTTGACCAGGAGGAGGAGGGGACGATAGATCGACACCAAGCTAGTTGGGAGGAAACCATTGCAGGACACAAGATTTTAAAGTTGAAGGCTAACACTATTCCTAGGGGTTTTTTTACTTTGGAGAGATTGTTCAACTCAAACGATGTAGAAACCAAACCAACTGTATGAGAAATTTAAGAATAGGTGGAGGAATGAAAAATAAGTTTAGAAAAGGATCCCTGGATAATCAAGATGGGAAAATGAATCTCCCACAAGTACAAGCAGAGGTATTTAGACCTCTTCATAAATTATAAAGATGTGTTTTCTTGGTCTTATGATGATTTAAACACATTTGATACCAATATTATTTAGCATAAGATTCCTTTGAAGAGTGGGGTGAAACCATACAAGCAGAAGCTTATGTAAATAAATCCTCTTCTACTCCCATGTGTTAGTGTCAGTCTAGTCATACTGCCATCAGTGATCAAAACTGCTCTTTTTCATTTGCATATCAGGAGTCTCATACCGAATAAATTTCACCATTTCGCTAGGTCATGGATTCATTGATGGTAGTAATTTTTTATTAGTTTTTCCTCATGAAATACTTGCTGATTTTCCTTTCTATGGTCTTGGGTCATGAGTCACTTTCACTTTCAAAATCATGTCATTAGGTCATAGGATGGGTCTCATTAGTTTCTAGGGTCTCACCATGATCAAATCAATGAGTCAAATGTCAATAAATATTAGCAAGATCATGAGGAAGTCAATAAACTCAAAGTCACAACACCTGGAAGATAAAAGAGATATTTTATTCAGCTTGATGTAATTTTCACCTCAAGACCATGTTTTGAGGTGATGTTTTGCCTTTATTATCATTCATTATGTAATTTTATGTCATCATATGTAATAAGTCACAATTCAGAAGTTTCCATCTCCACAAAGTCATCATCCTGCCTTCAGAGAAGTTTTCCACAGCATGTTCAGCACCAAATCATCTTCCAAATAGATCCATCAGAAAGAGCTCTAAAAGAGCTTTCCAACGGTATATTACACTCTTAAAACTGACGTCTGGATTGAAATTTATGCATAGGTGAAGTAAAATCCCCTATATCCTCAAATAATCCCTATTTCCCATTTTTCCCTTTAACTTTATGTTTAAAGTTTTATATTTCCCTTAATATAATCCCTTCCCCCCCCCTCCGATTGTAAAATCGCATTATAAAACACAAGTGCGATTTAGACTTAACCACTTCCCCACCATACCTTGTAAAACTTTATAATAAACATATTAAAGTTTATTATTATAAAACCCCGCTTCAAACCACTTCCCTGTCAAGACCCTTTCAAACTTTATATCATATAAAGTTTAAAGTTATGTGTTGTAAAATCTACCACCGATCCATTACTTCCCGATCGCATCGCAAATGTTAAATGCGCGCCCCGATTGACCCTTATCCAAAACTCCGATGCGATTGTTTCAAATCCTCCGATGGAATCCCTCTGATGCACATCCTGACCGTTGATCTCATGATCCGATCAGACGGCCTGTAGGCAATCACTCCATCGCAAATGGTGCCCCCGATCGTTCCCCCTGATTTCAAATCCCCTGATCAGCACCCTCAGATTATCCCTCAGCTATTGATCGCCCAACTCCATCTGACGGCTCATAGCCAATCGGGACATCCCTATCGGAGCCCCCCAAATGCCCCTCCCTGATTATAAAAGCCCGACTACTCCTCTGCCATTGATTTCACCATTCGATCCGATGGCCTGCAGCTGATCGAGCCATCGGCAATTGCATTCCATATATAACATCTTTCTCCGCCCGATCTCCAATCTCCGATCCTGATTGGTTGGGCCCACCATATATATCCCCGCCCATTTATAATATAAAGGGATTTTTCCTTTTGTGAAAATTGAGTTTCGTTTTATCTTTGTTTTATATAAACAATTCCCCCATACACCCTTGCTCTGTCGCATCGGAAGGATTGTGTTACACCCCACTCTCCCTTCCGATTCCCGATTCCGATTGACTCCCGGGTCCCACCTTAAAGACCTCTACCATTTCAAATGTAAAATGTTCTTTCCTTTGTAAAAGCGCCGAAGATATTTTATATTCATTTTTACCCCATTATCCCTTTGCCCTGCCTTTCATCACTCTTTCTCACGTGCCAATCGCATCGGAAGTTTCACGTTTCGCTTCACATATATCTCCCTCATCCCTTCGATCGCCGATTGCGATTGATCCGTCATATAACATATTACAATGTTTTATTACATATCGCGTCCTTACCCTCTCTCCTCCGATTCCGACTGTAACGTGGACCCCGCCTCCTTCCGTTCCCATTCAAAGAATTGATTTTTTCCCTTCACTGAAAGCATTATTTCATTTCATAGTGTTTTACTAAAAGTCGGTTTTATTCAAACAAATGATGGAAAGCAAAGGAAAAATTCAGTTGGCCGAAGAGCTTAAATTAAAACAAAGATATATACAACAACAAAGAAATAGGATCAGATTTCCTATTTTTCCTTCAGTGAATTTTCAAGAGGCCAAAAGTATCACTGTCCCTTATTTTCAGGGGCAGATTGTTGTATTTCTTTTCTATGATTGCGCTTCAGTTTTTGAGCTGTCAAACAGCTCCCTTTTCTGTGGATCTATGTTCCCACATTTCAGTGTTTTTAATGTAATTGTAAATCATTTGTAAAGAGGTCTGAGAAATCTGTAATTCAGCAGTAGGGGAATAGTGTGGAAGGAAATCTCTGTGCTCCATTGTACAGTTTGACAGGGATTAATAAGAGATGCAGCTCTGATTTGTGGGATCCATGTGGTATGAGATTCAACATTTGTTTTTCTCCTTTGTCTCATATGTAAATTGTTATGTTTCACCTCTCATCCATAAACATTTCCTTTTGAATGCTTTCAAGATAGAAAGGTAGGATCCATTTTCATGCCCTGCCTTGGGAAATCATTCATAATCTGTGTTTTTCTTCTATTTGAAAAGGATCCATTTATTGTGCCCTTTTCAGCTCCTCACCAGTCTTTCCATCCCATCCTTATTAAACTTTAATTGCTAAATTTCTTGCCTACCTTGCCCCATGAAATACCCTGTGTCCTGATTTAATTCCCTGTTTCATACTGTCCCATTTTATCCCACACATCCCTGAAATTCATTTATTTTATTAAAACTTTTTCCCATCATTTTACCTAGCCTAATATCAGTCCACTATTGTGTTTTATTGAATATCTATTTTTACGGAGAGAGCCCTCTACTCTCCTTGTAGGTCTAGCTACAAGGCTGAGCGTTGTTTAGTTGTTACCCTGTTTTGCCCTTTTCAGCCTGGGGTCCAATTCGGGTGCTAACATCTCTGGCGACTCCACTAGGGAACGCTGTTTCGATTTGACTATCTGTGAACTTGTGTTCTCGGCATCGAAATGTGTTTATTCTTCTTTGAAGAAATTTTGAACAGAGGCCTATAGAAGAGAAAATCGTAGTGAGGCTCTGTGTTATAAAGAGTATTGAGGAACCCTGCTTAAGGTTAAAAAACCTTGGTTACATTGAGCGCAGCACTTTTAAAGAAATATCTGTGATTTGAGTGAAAGTTTGGTTTATTTGCCGACGAAGAAATAATATAGTGGGACCGAGCAGTAAGTTAACGTGAGGAGTTAAAGCGCTTAACCGCAGTCAAAACCTGAAGTCAAAGCTTGGTTTGATTTACCACTGGCGGGTTTTGGAAACCAAAACCACCCATTTCGTGCCGCTTTTTCCCTAGAGAAAAACTACTTCTAAAAAACGCGATCCAGTTATATTTGGGCATGTCATCACTCTAATACCACCCATTTTGCGCGGCTCTGAGCTGTTAAGCTTCGACCTCTGAAAAAACGCAAAATCAACGAGAACCGTTTAATCTGAAGCACCTTTGATTTGACGGCAATCGCGCACCTTGAAACACGGGCGATAAATCGAGGTACTATCCTGTGCTTTTATGTTATTATATGTCTATTTTATTCATAAAAGGTGAAAATTGGACGTGTGGGCCCCCGTTGAATAAAATATATGTCACGTTGATTAAAAAGCACATAAGTTCCAAAGATTTAAAAGGATTGCTCCATTGTCATAAAGTTTTAAATATTTCGACCAGAGTAATAAGGTTTTCTCAGTATTTTTAATGTGTCCCCTAATATCACATTAAATTACAAAGATTTGTTCAAAGGTGAGGATATTATTTCACGGCGAAAAATTATTAAGAGCGCTGTTGGAAAAGAACATAAATACAACCACTTATTCCAGTCATATATTTCTGATAAAAGAGCATAAAGGTCAGATCACCCCAGTAAAACATTTTCTTGTAAATGATTTTCAAAGTCTGTTAGGATGAATAGAAATTTTGTACAGTAGAAGATTTACACACACTGGCTTCAAGAAGATACACTAGGGCTAATCCAGATCCAAATCCTCCCCCTGTGTTTGAAAATCTGAATCTTATCCCAAGAATTGTCAGAAGACAAGAAGGATCATTGAGTCCCAGACCTATCTTTAGATCCTATACTTGGCCCTGTGAGTGGTTTTTTGTAGAAGATCTTTCCTTTGACGAGAATTTTGAGCTTTCTTTATTTAGAAATAAGTCTGAAACTGAAATTGACGATACAATTTTAGATCCTGAGTTCCTTGTAGATATTGAAGTCCAAAGGGAAAATTCCGACATTGACGACTATATTTTGAATTATCCTCATTCCATCACTGTAACTAATATTCCTGAGCCTTCAGAGTCGTTAGGAACTGCATTACCTCCTCCTAATTCATCTACATCCCCTACAGTCAATTCCCAGTTATCATCTCCTCCATCAACACCTCCCATAAATCCTACAAATCCTGTTCTAAATCCACCCAGAGTTATGGTTGCCAGGTATGCACCCCTGGTTTTACCTCAGGTTCTCAATGATATGCCTGTTGACTATCAAAGAAAAATTCCTATCTTTGATGCCACCCAAAGCATCACAGCTCAACAATATGTTGATAATATGAATGAATTTTTTGATCTACATGAGGTGGAAGCAGAGAATGTAACTACTAAATTGTTTGTTCAAAGCTTTGGAGGTGAAGTTAGGAAATGGTTCAGAGCCTTACCAGCAGGCTCAATTCACACTTTGCAGGAGTTTCACACACAGTTTTTAGACCGATGGGAGGTAAAAAAGAACCCACTCCAAATTCCGTCTGAATATGAGAATATTAAGAGAAATGTGGGTGAAACTGTGCCGGACTATTGTTTAAGGTTCAATGTTGTATATAATGCTATTCCAGCTAACCTGAAACCTCCTGTGGGATTAGCATTACTGAAATTTCCAGATGGTTTTGATGCCGATATGGCCTACCAGCTGCATGAAAGAGACCCATCTTCACTTGAGGACATGCAGAAGATAGCAGTAAGCGTTGAAGCTAATCTGCTGGCTAAAAGAGCACGAACCAGAGTTGAGAAAAGAGTCACACTAAAAGAGGAGGCCTCTCCTTTAGACAACAAAATGGACACCTTGATTAGAACAATGGAGAAGATGGTTGATAGATTAACCATTGCAGACAGACCTGAGCCTCAAGTAAGAAATCCGAATTTCAGAGGGCAGTAGCCACAATTTAGAATCAAACAGAGAGAGCAAAGAGCGCAGGACCAAGCAGCGCCACCATAGTAGCAGATTAAAACTCAATTGCAGCAGAACTACGTGCAAGGGATAGACTAAGATGACGATGATCCTGTGATTGAGGCCAATCACTTTTTCACAGCTGATGGTGCACCGATTTTCCTCACAGAAGATGAAGAATACACAATGGCGACTCCAGACATTCAAAAAGACCAAAATTTTATTTTGGCCAATGACATAGTGCTGGAAGAAGAGTCCGATGATTACCAGAGAGGGTATATGAATGCCCTGTCGGCTCAGCAAAGGAAGTACTCTTTAAGGAACAGAGATGTTACAATCAGTCCCATTCAGAAAAGAAAAGAAATTCAAATGAAGAATGATGCACATAATAAAGGAAAAGAGCCAGCCGATCCTTCCTCCAGCAAAGCACCCGCAACTACTAATACAGCCAAAGAAAAGAACTAGCAGAGCACAAAAAAAGAGAAAACAGAGAAGAAAGACCCTCCCATTAAAGAGGTAGAAAAAACTCCTGCCTTTAATTTAGAAAATGAAATTTCTAAGTTGAAAGTGTCTATGCCCCTCATAGAGTTGGTGAAGAATAGTGCATATAAAAGTTAGGTGTCTAAATTCTTGCAAATATACTCTATTTTTGATATGGTTAATGTAGAAGATGACTACCCTGAACTTATTTTTGGTCCAACCACAGAAGAATATGAAGAAAACCAAGTCCCTCCCTTTTATTTGAGTCTTAGAGTACATGAATTCATCTTGCATAATGCTATGTTGGACTTTGGAGCCTCACATAATTTGATGCCAAAAGCCGTCATGGGGAAGCTAGGTCTTGACATTACTCGAAAATACCATGATTTGTATTCTTTTGACTCAAGTAGAGTCCATTGTATTGGTCTTATCAAAGACCTGGTAGTGTCTTTAGATCAGATTCCAGCAAAGAATGTCTTGATGGATGTAGTTGTTGCTGATTTCCCACCAAGGTTTGGAATGCTTCTATCTAGGTCTTGGGGTGTGAAACTCAAGGGAACTATGCAACTTGACTTCTCTTATGCCACTATCCCTGTATTTGGCCAGTTGAGAAAGTTATTTAGGGAAAAGAAAATGAAATATATGATTACTAGCAAAGAGAAGCCAGTAAACCATCCCATTAATGCTGTCCACACAGATTTGGAGTCCTTTGTCTTGTATTCTGATGGTGGTTTAAATGATGAGAATGTTCAGTTGGTACAAGTAGATGAAATACCTGAAATCTCAGAGAATTTCAAAGAAGTCCTCAAATAGGAAAAATACAAAGCAGTAAGCACTTCTGAGTCTCCTACCTGCTAGCAGCAAAAAGACAGTAAACAGCCAGAAATCAACCATGGTAAAGAGGAAAAAGAAACAAAATTCCAACATCTACAAGAAGAGGAAGCAGGTTTGTGGAGCATGGATTTTGATGGAGCTGTTGGTAAGGATGGAGCTGGTATTGGAATATGGATTAGGAGCCCTGTTTTCCAACCTAAAAAGGTTCCCATCAATGTTATATTTTGTGCTTATAAGTTGGCTTTTGACTGCTCTAACAATGAAGCAGAGTATAAGGCTTTGATTACAGGTCTCAAAATTTTGAAGAAGCTGAATGCAAAGAGGATTTATGTCTATGGTAACTCTGAGCTGATAATTAAACAAGTGAAAGGAGAATACCAAGCTAAACATTCGAGATTGAGGGCATACAAAGGTGCAGTCTTGGAAATTTTGAAGACATTCCCTGAGTACACTTTGACAGCGGTATCCAGGATGCAAAATCTCATTGCTGATTCTCTTGCCACTACTGCCAGCAACTTGAAGATTCCGATGAACTCCAGCAATAAGTTTGAGATCTATGTCAAACATAGGCCTGCTGTTTTGGACAATTTAAGGTATTGGAAAGTGTTTTGGGATGATAAAGAGATTAATGAATTTTTGTAGGGTGATGGAAAATTCAAAGACACTCCAATAAAAGGTGAGTATGAGGTGGATGATCAAGAGTTGGAAGCAAACCAGATGGACATATTGTAGCTAAAGGATAATGTAATTCCTAGAGGTCTCATACCTCTAGAGGAGCTTTTTGACCAGGATGACGTTGCAAAGAAGCCAAGCTTGGTGCCCACTAAGAAAGGAGTTGAAGACGTGAATCTTGGAACACCTGACAAGCCCAAGTTTGTGAAGCTGTCAAAGGCATTATCCCCTGAGGTAAAGGAGAAGTATGTTAAGTTACTTTCTGAATTTTCTGATGTGTTTGCATGGGATTATTTAGATTTGAAAGTATATGATAAGAACATAATCCAACATACTATTCCTATCAAGCTAGATCAAAATCCATTCAGACAGAAGCTGAGAAGAATCAATCCGAAGCTAATGCCATCCATTGAAAAAAGAGGTAAACAGGTTGTACAAAGCAGGTATCATAGTTCCCATTAGATTTTCTGACTGGATTTCAAATTTGGTCCTGGTGCATAAGAAGATTGGAGAGATAAGATTGTGTATAGATTTTTGGAATTTAAATAAGGCATCCTTAAAGGATAATTATCCACTTCCGAAAATGGACCACGTTCTGCAGAAAGTAGTTGGAGCATCCAGGATGTCATTACTTGATGGCTACTCAGGTTACAACCAAATCTTGGTACATGAGAAGGAACAAGATAAAACTACCTTCACAACACCCTAGGGAACCTTTCAGTATGCTAAAATGCCATTCGGATTGAAGAATGCTGGAGCTACTTTCCAGCGTGCAATGGACATTGATTTTGCAAATGAAAAATATGTTTTTCTTGTTGTTCATTTCGATGATTTGACAGTGTTTTCAGGGTCAGATGATGAGCATTTGCACCATTTGAGAGCTGTTTTTCAGCATTGTAGAAAATTTGGGATTTCTCTCAATCCCAAGAAGAGTCTTTTTGCCATGGATGAACGCAAGATGCTCGGGCATATCATCTCTAAAGATGGCATCTGCATTGATTCGGCTAGAGTGGAGGCAATTCAGCTCATAGATCTTCCACGGAATAAGAAAGAGATTCAAGCCTTCAATGGTAAGATGATTTTTTTGCCCAGATTTATACCTAACTTGGCTGAACATTTTAGAGAAATGACCAATATGTTGAAGAAGGACAGCACTGTTAAATGGAGTGAGGAGGCCATCAAGTCATTCAATCTAGTAAAGTTTGCTTTGTCCAATGCCCCAGTTTTGATCAGTCCCGACTATACTCAAGATTTTATTATCTTTTCCTTTGCATTTGAGCATACTTTGGCTGCTGTTTTAATGCAAAAGAGAGATGAAGTAGAAAAGCCAATTGCCTTTTTCAGTAGGACTATTAGAGATGCTGCTTTAAGGTATAATATTATTTAAAAACAAGCATTGGCCCCAATCAAGGCATTGAAGGATTTTAGGGTCTATATTCTACATTCACATACTATAGCATATGTCCCTAATGCAACAGTGAAGGATGTGTTGATGCAAACTAATCCAGAAGGTCGAAGAGGTAAATGGATAACAGCTATGTTGGAGTACGACTTGGAGATAAAACCCACGAAGTGGATCAAAGGCCAAGGCCTGGCGAAATTGATGGCCCAATCAAATCTGCGTGCCCTGGATATAAACCTCATAACAACAGTAGCAGAAGATGAAGATGAGGGATTGCTGGTGCCAATTTCAGATATTTTTTTGCGGTCCTCGTGGTATTTTGATATTGTCTATGTCCTGCAGCATATGTCACCTCCTACAGGCATGTCTAAGAGTAAAGGTAGATCTTTGAAACTTAAATCTGCTAAATATTGTATTTTGAACAATTCTCTGTATTGGAAAGACCCAGGAGGTGTTTTGCTCAATTTTCTGGTGGAAGAAGAAGCTCAGAAAGTAATGCATGATTTCCACAAAGGTGATTGTGGTGGTCACTTGTTTTGGAAGACTACAACTAACAAGGCATTGAGATCAGGGTATTATTGGCCCACATTGTTTTTTGATTTATACAAAACAGTGATGAATTGTCATGAATGCCAAATTTTCCAAGGAAAGAAGAAATTGCTTCCGCTTCCTTTGAAACCAGTTTCGGTGAACGCACCCTTTCAACGGTGGGGGCTCGATTTTATAGGAGAAATTCATCCTGCGTCCTCAGCACATCATCGATGGATATTGACTGGGACAGGTTACTTTATGAAATGGATCGAGGTCATCCCAGTGAGGTAAGAAACAAACACGGTAATTATTCAATTCCTTGAATCAAATATATTATCTCGTTTTGGCTGCCCGTGTAAAATTGTAACAGATAACGCAGCAGCATTCCGATCCAAGAAAATGGTCAATTTCTGTGACAAATATAATATTGCATTGGGCCATTCCACAATGTATTATCCACAGGGAAACGACCTAGTAGAGTCATCGAACAAATTGCTGATAAATATAATTAAGAAAATCCTGGAAGCAAACAAAAGAAATTGGCACCGAAAGCTCATCAATGCACTGTGGGCAGACAGAGTTAGTAGTAAAAAATCAATAGGTATGTTGCCTTTTGAATTAGTTTATGGAACTGATGCTATCTTTCCTACATCTCTTACAGTACCAGTTATGAAATTATTGCAAGAAGTTGGCAGCGAGGACAATGATAATCAGCGAAGGATCAAGCAGATGATCCACCTTCAGCAAAAAAGAGAAGAAGTGTCACAGAATGCGATTCAGTTGCAGGAGAAGATTAAAAATATCTATGACCAAAAGACTAAAGCAGAAAATTTTCAACTGGATGATGTAGTGTTGAAATGGGATGCAAGAAATGAAGACAAAGGGAAGCACGGTAAGTTTGACAATATTTGGAAAAGGCCATATAGAATTTCAGCATACAGGGGACAGAATGCCTTTTTTCTTTCAGAAATGGATGGCCAAGATTGCCTGAGCAGTAAATGGTAGGCTTTTGAAGCACTACCATTGTTGAAGACAAAGGATCAGAATCTATGTCATCATCATTGTATATACCATGTTATTTTTTATCAGAGTTCAAGTACACAGTCATTCAAGTTTGGGGCACGAGGTGAAGGTTATAAAACTTGGATGATATGTGTATGGTTTGGTTTTATTTCAGTTTTAATTTTGAGTCAGAGTCAGTTTTCATTTGTGTCAAGTTTCAACATTTTTGACTTCATGCCCAATGGATAAGGCTACTTGGTCTACGGTGTTCTTGGCACCTACAAGGAGCTACCATCCCCATTGGAGCCAATGTTAGTGTCAGTCTAGTCATACTGCCATCAGTGATCAAAACTGCTCTTTTGCATTTGCATATTAGGAGTCTCATACCGAATAAATTTCACCATTCCGCTAGGTCATGGATTTAATGATGGTAGTAATTTTTTATCAGTTTTCCCTCATGAAATACTTGCTGATTTTCATTTCTATGGTCTTGGGTCATGAGTCAATTTCACTTTCAAAATCATGTCATTAGGTCATAGGATGGGTCTCATTAGTTTCTAGGGTCTCACCATGATCAAATCAATGAGTCAAATGTCAATAAATATCAGCAAGATCACGAGGAAGTCAATAAACTCAAAGTCACAGCACCTAGAAGATCAAAGAGATATTTTATTCAGCTTGATGTAATTTTCATGTCAAGACCATGTTTTTAGGTGATTTTTTGCCTTTATTATCATTCATTATGTATTTTTATGTCATCATATGTAATAAGTCACAATTCAGAAGCTGCCATCTCCACAAAGTCATCATCCTGCCTTTAGAGAAGTTTTCCACAGCATGTTTAGCACCAAATCATCTTTCAAATAGATCCATCAGAAAGAGCTCTGAAAGAGCTTTCCAACGGTATATTACACTCTTAAAACTGACTTCTGGATTGAAATTTATGTTTAAGTGAAGTAAAATCCCCTATATCCTCAAATAATCCCTATTTCCCATTTTTCCCTTAAAATTTATTTTTAAAGTTTTATATTTCCCTTAATATAATCCATTTCCCCCCCCTCTGATTGTAAAATCGCATTATAAATGTAATATTCCTAATTTGCAACAACAAATTGGAATATTCTATTTTATTTAGTTTTTCGCCTATAGTTTGTAAATAAATAAAAAGTGAGTAAAGAGGGTCTAAACTCACTTAAGTGAAATAAGACATCCACCTAGTAGCACAACGTTGTGAATTAAGTGGGAGTCAAGGGGGGACCCAACAGCACGTGGAGGAGAGGGACTATGTACACTCTAGAAGCTTCTCCAAGCTTCTGCGCAGATAAGGATGAGAATGTGGATAAGGATGAGGATGTGGAGGAGAGAGAGAGACTACGTTGGGTTTTGGAGGGAAACCAACACTATAAAAGATGAAGGAGCCTCCTCATTTCATTCATGCTTGAGTTGTTGATTTTTGAGTAAGACATTGGTCTTCTTTGGCACACTGGCTGTTTAGCTCGTCTGCTGCACTGTTTAGTGCAACCGAGTGTCTCCGTGTGGAGATCTCACCCTTAGCCCCGAGGGACTTCGAGTGCCTGCTCAGGCAAGGTTAGTTTTTGAGCATCATCCTCCAGGGCAACGTTATTGCTGCAGCAGCATAATACTGTGTTGTAGGGTGTTGCCGTGGAGTCGTCACGACACCACTTCCTTCTCTTATTTTTCAGAGGGAGAGTCCTTATTTCCTTTGGAGGATTAGATTGGGAGACATTGGAGTTGATTTGCATATCTTGGCATCAGGCCAACACTTATTTTTCCCCTACTATGCAGTCCCACTCACTTACTACGTTATTTTCATGGTATATCTGCAGTGAGGGTTTGCTGGTTGATTTGAGGAGAAGATCTCAAGTGTAAGGATCAGCCTTCCACTTTGGAGATCTATTGGAGGAGGTCTACTTCAGTTTCTCATCATATTCAGCCTTCTCTACTTGGTTTCAGTTTGGAGTTGCAGTAGCTGCCCAGCAACTCCGGCATTTTTGTCATATTGTGTATTTCAGCCAATCCCTTGGAGGATTGAGATATTATTGCTTGTAAGGGTTAGAGCTTTGCTCCCCTATTGTGTTTGGGGCCATATATTGTTCTATATATGTGTTGAAATTATTTTGGAGCAGAATTCTATCATAGAATGCGTTTTCTTCATAGCCTGGTTTTATGCAGAAATAACAGTGTTCTCTCATTGCCATGTACATGTATTATTGAGGCTTGCATTTATTCTCTTGAGAGGTTGTTTCCTCAAGACTTGTACTCTATCTTGCTGCTATATATTATTGGCTATATATTCATCTTCTTGTCTCACAACTTCTGGAGAAAACACTGAAAGGGTTTCTGAATCATTCTCTTGTCTTGCGGCACCTCAATCTTGAGGGGTTTTCTATGCAAAGCGGTTGTTTAATCTTGCTTAATTCCCATGAAATATTCTTAGAAAAATTCTCTGATTTCTCATAGTGTTTTAAATCTTATTCCTTCAGAAAAAATGCTGCCCTTGCTTCAGAAAATTTCTTCATACTCAAAGTCTTGGGAAATTAGGGTTTTTCTTGACTAGTCAGGAAGGAGGAACTGTTTAACTTATCAAAACGCATTTTTTTGAGCTGAAATTCGACATAGAAGTCCCTCGTGACATATTATAACATATTATAGAACCTTGACACGTAATTTTACGCAGATTTCCTTATACACTCGTTTTAGGGCCAAAATCCTCACTTTTCCCCACCTTTTTGCCCTTAAAAGACGAGTAAAGGTTGCTGCTGTTATTTAGTTTAGTTGCTGAGAATATTTAGACATATTATAAGCTAACTGAAGCCATCATACCTGAATAATTCATTTTTCAAGCATGAGTTGCTGAGAAATTCATTTTCTGGATGAGTTGCCGTAGTTGCCGTGTGATATTGTATGTCTAGTTCTATACCACTTGGTGTGTTTATATTTCACTCTTAGAAAAAGTTTGGAAATGGATAGATAGCCACCGGATCTCGTTCTCTTTTAGAGGTGACATATCCGGTAAATGCCCTCCTAGTCAATCTCTGGTTGGAGTTTGCCGTGTTTTTGAGATATCCCATTTTCGAGACATTACAGTGGTATCAGAGCATAGTTCTGGCTCAGCCTGTGGAGCTAGTTATCTATGGAAAATATGAGGATCTCACATCAGCATGATCATATACCCTTTGGAGATTATTTCCAAGAATGGCAGTCCAAGGGGGAAGACTTCAAAGCAGCTTTGCCCTTCAGAGATTACTGTCAGCTCAGGCAGGATGAAGGAGGAAGGTACAGTGGTAAAAGTGGGGATTCTAGCATGCAGAGTTCAAAGTTGCAGCATACAACAGGAAGGTCACCTCTTCCCGTGAATGAGAAATCCACTGGTCCCTGTGAGTCTAAGCCCAAGAGGAAGATGAGTTTATTCTCATCTCTTTTCAGATCCAGAAAAGATGCATCCACCTTTGAGGAGGTCAAGAAGATTTAAGAAAAATAAGAGGAAGTACCATTCGCTTCCAATTCTAATCGAGAAGAAGAGATCACATCACCTCTTAAGGAGGCTTGTGAAAACGCTGTCACACTCATGGAGGAGCAGCCACATGCATCAACAGTTGGGGCATCCAACATTTTTGAGGATGGGACTCTTGCAGCTCTACAAGAAGTTCCAAACGCACATCAAGAGCAGCTTGGTTGCACTACGCTGTGCAACATGGAAGCACTCAAGGAGGAATCAAACCATCATTCTCATGAGCCATTGTTGGATTGTACATCACATTGGAGGGTGGGGTTTGAAGATTTGAAGATTGATGGTAGACATCTTAGAGTAAGAAACCTTTTCTCCCTTCAAGATGACACTCTCACAATGAGCTCCTCTCAGCTCAAAGAGGAACTTATACTTTCAGATCCAAGACCTCAATGGTTTTGGAAGACTATGGATGAAAGGGAGGTCTCAAGGAGAGATCTCATTGGAGATGCACTTCCGCATACCATGGGATGCAATGACTCTCTTCCCTTCTCACAAGAGCAGATAGAAGATGGAGGACATCTTAGGATGGATAACATCTCTCATGCTTGTGTTGGACATCCCTTGAGCCATACACATCATGATGGGAGGTTTTTTCCTACCACCTATTTGATTCTTGATAGGGTCTCATTGATCCTTGAGAAGTTTACATTTCAAAATCCCATGAAGTGCAAAGTCAGAAATTTGATTTGGGAGGATGGTAACCCTCATGGGAGGAGTACCAGAATGAGGAGAAGAAGGAGGCATCCACAAGTGATTGAGTGGATGTGGATGATGAGCAAGGAGCTAGGGAGCTACAGGTAGATCTATGATACCAGGCAACAAGAGGCTTGGTTGTGCTGGTTACTCTTGAAAGAGTTTGGCCATCACTTGGCAAACACTCTTCCTAAGAGTAGGAGGATGGGGAAAAGATGGCTGGATACTTGCATCATTGAGCAGCATAGAGTATGGATGCATGGTTTTGATATGATACTCATATCATTCATTGTGTCTTCTTCACATGATTGGTATGATGGAGGTATGGGGAGGCAACACAATGTCTTGTTGCTTTGCTTGGGAGAGCAAGGGCAGATTTGCTCTCACACTTTGTATAATGTTGCAGGAGGAGGAGACGGCACTATCTCCTTGATCTTTGATGATGGCTTGGAAGCACTTCCATCTTGGGAAGTATTCCACATTTGTTGCAGCATTATTGGAAGAGTCTTTGACAAGGAGCATGTCAAAGAACAGAGCTTTGTATTGACAGGAGCTTATTTGCATGAGCTCACAACGCTGTCACTTGGGAGCAGAGACTTATGGATGAAGTGTGCCCAGCAGAGATATGGTGGATCTATAACCCATAGGTCTCAGGATCACTTCATATTTGTTGCACTTAGAGGAGGTAATGATGATCGAGACATCTATCACTATGGCATATTCTTCTTGACTTGGATTTCGAAGCATGAGGAGGATTATCTTCTTGCAGCACATGGTTCATTCTTCTTCATAGCATGCCAGAACACTATGAAGGACTCATGTATGGACCCATGTAGCATCTTACTTCCAACATTTGGTGAGAAGTTTGTATATACATTCATTGATTTGCACACTCTTGCCATTCCTATGCAGTGCATTGCTTCACAAGGGGGCAAGCTTGTCATATTGCTCCATGAGTTTTATTGGGCCAATCTACATGATGGAGGCAGCCATCTCTTTTGCAGCCTTGGGCAAATGTTTTATCACCACATGTTTGTTCATTTGCTGCACTATATCATGTATCATCTGAAGACATGCATGATTAACATAAACATTTTTCCATGTACTCTTATCAAGCAACAACTTGTAAAACTGCGCTGTACTTGTTGGGGAAGCTGTTGGTACCTCTTTTCATCACTTGTAACCTTCAGCGTTTCCTTCATTTTGCTGTTGATCATGTCTCCATTTGCTGATATAGATCAGATTTTTATGGGAGGCTTGATTATGAGGGAGACACATGAGCTAGATGTGTCTTTGAGTGAGAAGAATTCTGACAATTTCTGCACTACATGTTCTAATGGGAGCATGGGAGGAGGCATGGCCACCACTACTACATATTCATTCTCTTTTGAGGTGGGCCATTAGATTGATAGTCATCCATTGTACAGCCATGGGCAAGTGTTTGGTCTTATGTTGTTGTCATATTCAGCCATTTACTATCCATTATTAGATGTGATGGATCTTGTACATTGCTTGCCATGTAATTTTCTGAAGTTGCAGTGGATGAGACTGCGTTGTATCCTTGTGAGAGATTGTTTGCATCATGTATCATCATGTAAAACCTTCAGAAAACCTCTCATTCGGATGTTCCATGATGACCATGTCCTATTCTTCATGGATGGATTGTTTTGGGCCAGCTTGTTCTTCATTGTTGGAGGAACCCTCTCTGGAGGATTGTTCTTCACTTTGCCATTGGAGGGAAATAATTTTGCAGCCCAGGATCAGCATACACTCTACACTTGTCATGAGTGGAGAGAAGGACAACATGGGGTAAGCTATGATGCTTTCCAAGTTCATATTTTCAGCCCACCTTCATTACCGGAGCTTGAGGTGGAAGGAGATTTTCAGGAGTTTCCTTGTTGGGAGGTGGCTCATTTTGTTTGGATGATTGCTTGGGGATGGAGGATCTACATGAGGGAGATGTTCCTCATTACATTCCAGACTCCATGCCTCGAGTGGATATTTTTCAGTTCTACCCTTGCAGTTGATTGAAGAGAGGTGATGAGTTGGTACACAGTTGATGGGCCAGCTTACACAGTCATAGATGCAGAGCAGCAGGGGTCATGGTATTCATCAGTCATACCCAGAGGCAGTGCGCAGTCTGAGCCATGGGACTTGGGCTATTATTGGCCATGGTGGCAATGGGATCCGGGAGGATTGTTGGTTGGCTGGTACCATAGGAGATCAATTTGGGATCCTAGCATTGAGAGATCCCTTCACATCAGGATGATGCAGAGGTCAGAAAAGATTCAGTGGCGCATCTGGGACCCAGGCACATTTTGCAGTATCGGTGGAGAGATGTTCAGGCAGTTGCTTGAGGGCAAGCAACATTTCTCCGGGGGGGACTGTAATATTCCTAATTTGCGACAGCAAATTAGAATATTCTATTTTATTTAGTTTTCCGCCTATAGTTTGTAAATAAATAAAAAGTGAGTAAAGAGGGGCTAAACTCACTTAAGTGAAATAAGACATCCACCTAGTAGCACAACGTTGTGACTTAAGTGGGGGTCAAGGGGGCACCCAACAGCACGTGGAGGAGAGGGCCTATGTACACTCTAGAAGCTTCTCCAAGCTTCTGCGCAAATAAGGATGAGAATGTGGATAAGGATGAGGATGTGGAGGAGAGAGAGAGACTACGTTGGGTTTTGGAGGGAAACCAACACTATAAAAGATGAAGGAGCCTCCTCATTTCATTCATGCTTGAGTTGTTGATTGTTGAGTAAGACATTGGTCTTCTTTGGCACGCTGGCTATTTAGCTCGTCTGCTGCACTGTTTAGTGCAACCGAGTGTCTCCGTGCGAAGATCTCACCCTTAGCCCCGAGGGACTTCGAGTGCCTGCTCAGGCAAGGTTAGTTTTTGAGCATCATCCTCCAGGACAACGTTATTGCTGCAGCAGCATAATACTGTGTTGTAGGGTGTTGCCGTGGAGTCGTCACGACACCACTTCCTTCTCTTATTTTTCAGAGGGAGAGTCCTTATTTCCTTTGGAGGATTATATTGGGAGACATTGGAGTTGATTTGCATATCTTGGCATCAGGCCAACACTTATTTTTCCCCTACTATGCAGTCCCACTCACTTACTGCGTTATTTTCATGGTATATCTGTAGTGAGGGTTTGCCGGTTGATTTGAGGGGAAGATCTCAAGTGTAAGGATCAGCCTTCCACTTTGGAGATCTATTGGAGGAGGTCTACTTCAGTTGCTCATCATCTTCAGTCTTCTCTACTTGGTTTCAGTTTGGAGTTGCAGTAGATGCCCAACAACTCCGGCATTTTTGTCATATTGTGTATTTTAGCCAATCCCTTGGAGGATTGAGATATTATTGCTTGTAAGGGTTAGAGCTTTGCTCCCCTATTGTGTTTGGGGTCATATATTGTCATATATATGTGTTGAAATTATTTTGGAGAAGCATTCTATCATAGACTGCGTTTTCTTTCATAGCCTGGTTTTATGCAGAAGTAGCATTGTTCTCTCATTGCCATGTACATGTATTATTGAGGCTTGCATTTCTTCTCTTGAGAGGTTGTTTCCTCAAGACTTGTACTCTCTCTTGCTGCTATATATTATTGGCTATATATTCATCTTCTTGTCTCACAAATTTTGGAGAAAACGCTGAAAGGGTTTCTGAATCATTCTCTTGTCTTGCGGCACCTCAATCTTGAGGGGTTTTCTATGCAAAGCGGCTGTTTAATCTTGCTTAATGCCCATGCCATATTATTAGACTGATTATATGATTTATAATAGTGTTTTAAATCTTATTCCTTCAGAAAAAACGCTGCCCTTGCTTCAGCAAATTTCTGCATACTCAAAGTCTTGGGAAATTAGGGTTTTTCTTGACTAGTCGGGAAGGAGTAATTGTTTATCTTAGAAAAACGCCTTTTTTTGAGCTTAAATTAGACATGGAAGTCCCTCTTGACCTATTCTAACATATTCCAGAACCTTGACCCGTCATTTTACGCAGATGTCCTTATACACTCATTTTAGGGCCAAAATCCTCACTTTTCCCCACCTTTTTGCCCTTAAAAGCTGAGTAAAGGTTTCTGCTGTTATTTATTTTGGTTTCTGAGAATTTTTAGACATATTATAAGGTAGCTGAAGCCATCATACCTGAAGAATTAATTTTTCAAGCATGAGTTGCTGAGAAATTCATTTTCTAGATGAGTTGCCGTAGTTGCCGTGTGATATTGTATGTCTAGTTCTATACCACTTGGTGTGTTTATATTTCACTCTTAGACATAGTCTAGAAAGGGCCAAATAGCCACTGGATCTCTTTCTCTTTTAGAGGCGACATATCCGGTAAATTCCCTCCCAGTCAATCTCTGGTTGGAGTTTGCCGTGTTTTTGAGATATCCCATTTTCGGGATATTACAATAAAACACAAGTGCGATTTAGAATTAACCACTTCCCCACCATACCTTGTAAAACTTTATAATAAACATATTAAATTTTATTATTATAAAACCCCGCTTCAAACCACTTCCCCTTCAAGACCCTTTCAAAATTTATATCATATAAAGTTTAAAGTTCCGTGTTATAAAATCTACCGCCGATCCATTACTTCCCGATCGCATCGCAAATGTTAAATGCACGCCCTGATTGACCCTTATCCAAAACTCCGATGCGATTGTTTCAAATCCTCCGATGGAATCCCTCTGATGAACATCCTGACCGTTGATCTCATGATTTGATCGGACGGACTGTAGGCAATCGCTCCATCGAAAATGGTGCCCTCAATCGTCCCCCCCGATTTCAAATCCCCCGATCGGCACCCTTCGATTATCCCTCACTCGTTGATCGCCCAACTCCATCTGACGACTCATAGCCAATTGGGACATCCCTATTGGAGCCCCCCAAAAGCCCCTCCCCGATTATAAAACCCTGACTACTCCTCCACCATTGATTTCACCATTCGATCCGATGGCCTGCAACTGATCGGGCCATCGGCAATCACATTCCATATATAACATCTTTCTCTGCCCGATCTCCAATCTTTGATCCTGATTGGTTGGGCCCACCATATATATCCCCGCCCATTTATAATATAAAGGGCTTTTTCCCTTTGTGAAACTTGAGTTTCATTTTATCTTTGTTTTATATAAATGATTCCCCCATACACCCTTGCTTCGTCGCATCGGAAGGATTGTGTTACACCCCACTCTCCCTTCTGATTCCCGATTCCGATTGACTCCCAGGTCCCACCTTAAAGACCTCCTCCATTTCAAATGTAAAACGTTCTTTCCTTTGTAAAAGCGTAGAAGATCTTTTATATTCATTTTTACCCCATTATCCCTTTGCCCTGTCTTTCATCACTCTTTCTCACGTGCCAATCACATTGGAAGTTTCACGTTTCTCTTCACATATATATCCCTCATCCCTTCGATCGCTGATTGCGATTGATCCATAATATAACATATTACAATGTTTTATTACATATCGCGTCCTTACCCCCTCTCCTCCGATTCCGATTGTAACGTGGACCCCACCTCCTTCCATTCCCATTCAAAGAATTGATTTGTTCCCTTCACCGAAAGAATTATTTCATTTCACAGTATTTTACTAAAAGTCGGTTTTATTCAAACAAATGATGGAAAGAAAAAGAAAAAGTCAGTTGGCCGAAGAGCTTAAATTAAAACAAAGATATCTACAGCAGCAAAGAAATAGGATCGGATTGCCTATTTTTCCTTCAGTGAATTTTCAAGAGGCCAGAAGTATCGTTGTCCCTTATTTTCAGGGGCAGATTGTTGTATTTCTTTTCTATGATTGTGCTTCAGTTTTTGAGCTGTCAAACAACTCCCTTTTCTGTGGATCTATGTTCCCACATTTCAGTGTATTTAATTTAATTGTAAATCATTTTTAAAGAAGTTTGAGAAATCTGTAATTCAGCAATAGGGGAATAATGTGGAAGGAAATCTCTGTGCTCCATTGTACAGTTTGACAGGGATTAATAAGAGATGCAACTCTGATTTGTGGGATCCATGTGGTATGAGATTCAACATTTTTTTCTCCTTTGTTTCATATGTAAATTGTTATGTTTCACCTCTCATCCATAAACATTTCCTTTTGAATGCTTTCAAGATAGAAAGGTAGGATCCATTTTCATGCCCTGCCTTGGGAAATCATTCATAATCTGTGTTTTTCTTCTGTTTGAAAAGGATCCATTTATTGTGCTCTTTTTAGCTCCTCACCAGTCTTTCCATCCCATCCTTATTAAACTTTAATTGCTAAATTTCCTGCCTACCTTGCCCCATGAAATACCCTGTGTCCTTATTTAATTCCCTATTTCATACTGTCCTATTTTATTCCACACAACCCTGAAATTCATTTATTTTATTAAAACATTTTCCCATCATTTTACCTAGCCTAATATCAGTCCACTATTGTGTTTTATTGAATATATATTTTTACAGAGAGAGCCCTCTCTTGTCCTTGTAGGGCTAGCTACAAGGCTGAGCGTGGTTTAGTTGTTATCTTGTTTTGCCCTTTTCAGCCTGGGGTCCAATTCGGGTGCTAACACCATGTATTTAGGAGGTAAGGAAGTTAATCTAAGCCAAAATCATTGTACCTTTGAGATATTCATACTAGGTGGAAAATTTGGTTCCTGTAAAAATAATAATAGAGAGATAAGGTTGTGTGTGGACTATAGGAATATGAACAAATCCTCATTAAAAGATAATTACCCATTTCCTAAAATGGATTACATTTTACAGAAGGTGGTAGGATAATCCCAGATGTCTATGATGGATGATTTTTCTATATACAATAAGGTAGATGTAAATCCTGAAGATCAAAAGAAAATTGCGTTCACCACACACTGGGGAACCTTCATGTATGCCAGAATGCCATTTGGCCTCATAAATGTAATAACCACATTCAAAAGTGATATGGATATAAAATTTGTAGTAGAACAAGATAAGTTTGTATTGATTTACCTGGATTACATTATTGTTTTTGAAAAAATAGATTAGGAGCACATTGAAAACCTACAACTCACTTTTGAGAAGTGGAGGAAATACGATTTGTCCCTGAATCCTAAAACATCTTAGTTTTCTCTAAGTGAAGGAAAATTATTAGGGAACATAGTGGAAAAATAGGGGCTGAAGATTGATCCCAAGATGGTGAAAGACATAAACAACATCTCACTACGAAGGAATAAGAAATAGGTTGAGGTTTTCTTAGGCATAATTAACTGCTTGAGGAGATTCATACCAAACTATTCGGAGAGAGTTAAAGACATTACAGAAATGATGAAGAAATAAAATGAAGGAAAATGGACTCCAGAGTTTTGTGAATATTTCTCCATAATTAAAACGGCTTCCAAAAAATCTCCTGTGCTAGTTAGCCCAGATTATTTGAAACCATTTTTCATATTTTATTTTGCTTCTTCTCATATAGCGGTTGTTGTCTTATTGCAGAAAAATAATGAAGGGAACAAGCAACACATAAAATTCTTTAGTCAAGCACTGCGAGAGGCTGAGCTAAAGTATAAGATCCTAGAGAAGCAAGAAAGCTTTAATTCAAAAAGGGAAACGGTAACTGAGTGGCCCCCTTCCTATCCACCTATCCACCTATCCAATTGTCCCTTGTCCAAACACATCCAACCACGTGCCCACCCCTCACGATGTCACCTCCACTTCATCTGACTGTTTCCCCTCCCACTATAAAATACTTTCCCGCCTCATGATTTTGAAATTCCTCCTCCAGTTCTCGGTACAATCTCTCTCGCTAGTCACCTACATAGAACGCCGTTAGAGCACTCAACTATTCTAGGACCTCCTCCAGACGTCATTTTTGAACTCCTCCATGATGACAACAAGTACAAAGATTAACAAACTTCGAATCATTTTCTATTCCCAAATTGATATTCTTGTGCGACAACATTGAACTATGGTTTTTACCATTAACAGGTCCCCAGAAGTGGTTTTGTAGGTCATAAAACATTTATAATGAAACCACACCTTTTGGCACAAGGTTTCCTTTTCTTGTGCCATCTACATCCTGCAATTACTTTCCGTGCACGTCTTCATCAATTGCAACATATTTGAAAACATCAACATTCGCCATGAAGTGCAGTATGTATCAGTCATCATTAAAAACATGTAAATTAGTAATATTATCTGGGACATATGGCTTATAAATAATCTCTATAGAAAAAACATCCCTTAATAGTGAAAACCTAGCAGTTGCATTTTCCAATGCATCCACAATTGCATTACAACATTCTAGGAACTAAAATAATGTTAAAAGCATGTAATTACGAAATAAAATGCCATATCTCTTGTTGAAAACTCTTGAGATGAGGTGACACCTAGAGTATAGTATCGCGTACCTATCAAACATCGACTTCTGAGTCACCTACTACTTTTAGAATAAAAGCGTTGAGGTCAATGACTCTTTGCAAGCCCAAGATGAGTGCATCGTATTCTGGAGTGTTGTTCGTGCACTCAAATTCCAAGCGGAGAGACATCAGATGTTTTCTCTATAGTAGGTCTATTAAAATGCAACCATATCTAGAGCCCTTCTACATTTTGGAACCATCAAAATACAAAGTCCACATATCATATGTACAAGAACTATGAACTTCACTATTACTATTATTACTAATATTACTACTATTACTAACTATACAAATATCATTTTCACCAGTCGGACTAAGAAGGAGCTCCAACTACGTCTCTGTTGGTATTAGGGATGGCTGAGCAAGATAAGAAACCAGTTGAGCTTCCAGGAAGAAATTTCTGAGGATAATTTTTGTGAAAGCCACTGGTTCATTTGTTCATTTCAAGGGAGTAACATTATGTTTCATGTATCTCTCTGAGTTTACTCGGATTTGATTATTTTTTCCCTTGTGAGGAACCCATAAATGTGACCAGTCTGTAGCAAAATAGCCTTGTGGATTTCTGGACCTGTATTTTCTCAACAATACTCCATATGATTTCGGTATGTCCATAATTACTATGTTTAGACATTGGTGAACTCGATCATCGGATGATAAACGGATAATCACATATCTGAGTTCACCAACTGCATGGACAAGAGTCCTATCCAACTGAATAATTTTTGAATATTTTTGTCCCATTTTGCATTGATTTTCTTGGAAAGAAATAACGGAATTATGTTACCGATGCATTAGAATCAACTAAGAAATTTTGGATTGAAATTGAAAATTTAGAAAGTTAACATAAACATATGACAAAGAATATTTGAATACATTGTTAAAGCATTAAGTATAGATTCGAGGGAACCAGAGGACGTACTATATTCCTTGTCTAAATAAGCATCGTTACATGATATGAATTTTCCAAGTGGGTGTAGGAGGATGTCCCACTGGCTCGTGATATTTGTTAGCTCAAAAATTGAGATATTTGTATGAACCTTCTTCTTGTCATCGACTATGTTGTAATATAAAGTGGGAAGGATTGCCAAAGTGTCTGTGCGAGTGACTTGGTTCGTGACTTCTAGAATGATGGTCTTGCTCTTACTATTTATGGAAGTAATTTCCGTTGGGACTTCATTCCCAGACTTGCTTTGAGTGTTTTATGTTGAAATAATGGCTGGACTAATTTTTATTAAAAAAAAATTCTTTGAGATTCTGCTTCATCAATTCTAGTTCAGTGGTTGGCCCTTGGCTTCTCAAATTCTACCAGTTGGTATGCTTCTATGTTGGATGATCACTCAGAGGTTGTTTCTTAACCATGGTCAATATCTCAAGATCAAAATTTTCTTTCTCTTTGTCCTTCATTACAAAGGTCTGATACCTTTTACACGTGCCTTTGGAGTCTTTTTATATTTCAATATCTACAATAATCCCAATCACATGCAAGTAATTTTCAACCACGATCGCCTCTTTATAATTCCGAGTTAGTGTTTGTTTCATAGTTCTCTTTACGAACTGTGCAATGTTGGTTGGTAACGCAAACTGTAATAATTGATGGTGATGGAGTCATGAGGTTTAGTGTTTGTTGGGAAATTATTCAAAATACAGTTAAACATCTGATTGAAATATTTTACATTTTCTTTATGCTCCATCTTGAGATTGCGCAACTATTTCAACAACATGGAGGGTGTCTTGTCATCAAAAAATTTCTCAAGGAAAATTTTCCGAAACCCACAACAGTTCTTGATGGAATTCAGAGGAAGACTATGCTACCATACAATTGCTCTGCCATCTAAGGTACAGAGAAAACGTCTGCAAGCAACAACATCATAGCATACCTAAAGTGTTTGCAGATGTAGGTAGAATTTTTCCAAGTGTTCCTCTGCCTTTCCTATTTTTTTAGGGTCATACTGAGGGAAAATTTTAAGGATGGAAGTTTATCTTAAAGTTTAGCAACCTTGGCAAAATTTACTACTCCCTAATATCCAAATTTTAAAGTATTTGATGATAATTTTGTAAAAATGTTTATATTTCTAATTATTTTATATTAGACAATATATAATATTGGTGACTTTTAAGGTAAATTAATTTTATACTATAAATTTGGGAAATATATATATATATATATAAATATGGAAATTGGCGATTTGTTTTTTTGGAAAAAACATGGAAAATTAGCCCAGCTACGAATATTAGCCCATAAAAGTTTCCTTAGTCATATTTGATAGAAGATTTTCCAGATGCCTTGGCATATTGCGTAAAACACCTGGTAGTGCAAGTCGGCCCTAAGACTCCAATCTAGATCATGGTCTGCCATGTCTTCATCATGGCTCTCTTTCAAGGTCTTAGAGAGTGAGTCCTCCAAGGATATTGATATTCTTTGACCACTCTTCTCTTGGATTATTGTCCTATCCTCAAAGAGTGTCGATCCTCGGGACTACTACCTCGGGAGTATGAGTCCCCTTTCCTTTCTTGTATGATCTATCCTCAAGGAAACCACAAATTCTTATTACATCCTCCATCATTCTCTCTTCATCACTTGAAGAGTAGAATGCACATGTCATATCAAATATCACTCCATCTCAAACCAGATACTACATCCCCATTCTCCCTTAATATTGAAAATAAAACCTTACTCCTTCAAGGAGAATCCTTTTTCTCCCTCTCAAAAACTAGAGGAGATTCCAAACTTCCTTTCAATGATGGAAGCCAACACCATAAGCCATATAACTTGTATTCATCAGAGTATCAACTACCAATTCTTTATAGTTACATGGCTCCCTCTTTCTTCTATTATTTTTTGGTATCATGGAGCGATATCCACTCTTCATTCTTGTGACATGATCCATGTCATATTTCTTTCTCATCACTTTCCATGAAGTCATTGCATCGAACCTTCCTAAACTTCTTGATTATGATTTTATTTATGAAAGTGATCTCCTTGAACTTCGTGTTATCTTCTACCATGACTACTGTTTCATCGCCAAGATGAAATCATCTTGATTTCATAGTTACTAGGCACCATATTTTTATCTTTCCTCAACATTCTTCCTCCATACAGTTGAACTTTCCTCATTTGCCATCATGTATTCATGCAACATCCTTTTACCAATAGCCAAAAATAATATGTTAGCTAAATAATCAAACCATAAATTAAATATACTTACCTCACCATGTTGACCTTCTTCTTCCACCAAGAACCTTACCGACCATCTCCATTTTTAATTTTCCTTCTTGCATTAGCGTGCCCAAGGATCGAACTTTATTGCCAAGTTACAACTTTTCTTCCGGATATTATGATAGATGTTAATCAATATCAAATACATATTCTAGAGAAAGTCCTAATTTATTTATACATAGAAACTAAAATCCTATTCCAACATCATAAATACTTAAGCATATCTTTCTAACCAAATTTATCCCCAAGATTCTCATACACATTAATCTTATCCAAATTTTACATTCAACATTCATTCTTATGTTTTTATACAATCATCTAGCTATCCATATATTTTCCATTAAATTTGTATCCAGACCCATTGCAATCCTTCATCCCCTTTTACCAGCATGTTTTCACATTACATAGAATACATATTATTCATGTCGATGGTCTTCCCAAGCATTTTAAAAAATGATGGTCCTTATTAGATCTTAATGATCCATTTCACTAAGATGAAAACCTCTAACATAATGTTAGATAATATTTGGATGAACACTATGCAAAATGGTCTAACATTATATCCTATGGGATTTCTACTAAGTAACATAATCATATAAATTCCAAACAAAATATTTTCATATGATTTTATCGTATGATGCTTATGCAAACCATATTATCAAAAAGAAAACATTCATAAAGAACTTAGAAGTAAGTGAACCTTTTTTATTAGTAAATATCCTTCACTTCTTCTTTCTTTTCCTTCTTCTTAGGTTCTCCCACTGCTTCAAATACATGATATTTTCTTCTATCCTTTCTCTTATTTTTTTGGTTGATTTGGAAAATCCCACTTGTAATGTCCAAACGCGTGACACTTGAAGAATTTCACCTTGGACACATCTTTCTTCTTGGACTTGCAAAACTTTCCCTTATTCATATTCTTGACTTGGGTTAGAAAGGATTGAGTTTTCTCATTATATACAATTTAATCCCTGAACTTGATCCTTGAATCCTCTATAACGCATTGTTCCCACAACTCAGCAACATGAGTTTAATATTTCTTGGAGTAGATACTAGTTGTGAAATTGCTCCATTCTGATGGAAATGCATTTAGAACAGATATGGTAGCTTTTGAGTAAGTGATCGGTTCCCTAAGTCCCTACAAATGGTCTCTTAATTGAGAGACTCTCATGAGAAAGGATGTCATATCCTTATCCTTTGAATTCTTCATTCTATATAGCTTACTCCGCAAAGACATATTTTGACTTGTTATACTTACATAATACACAATCAATAGCTTTTCATACATTGCTTTGGAGGTATTTAGATTTTCCACAAAAGGAACAGGGAAATCCTTGATTGATTCGATTATGATCACGTGTGCCCTTACTTTCCCTTTCTTGTACTTCTCTAATTTTTGTGTCCTTTCTTTTGTTGGTTCAACAATTTGTCCAGTGACATATTACATCACTTCTTGTTCTATTGGTATCAAGTCAATCCTCTTCTTCCATGCTAGATAGTTTACTACCCCAACGATCTTCTTTTAGAAATAACTTACATGACTGGAAGATTCAACCATTATGAAATAGTATGATAGTTACTTGAATACCAAGATTCGTTTTGATGATTTCTCCAACCTTCTTGATGCCTTCAAGATCCTAAAGGAGACGTCCTTGAAAGATTATCCCTTAGGATTCTTTCATCAACAACTTCAAAGATTTATGCCCTCCAAATAGACTTCTCTTTCCTTTTATGTTATAACTTTTTTTCTTTATCCTTGATATTTTCTTGTGAATATTTAGTTATCTTCTTTATGTTATTTAGTTATTTTCATCCAACAATATCAAGAAATAGAAAAACCAACAAAGAACACAGAAATAGGCTCTCGGGTACGGAAAAACACCTCCATGGGGAAAATATCGAAAACTCTTCTCTTCTTAGAATCTCCTTCAAATGAGATGCAGTGACCCAATCCCTAGACTAATTCCTTCTAGTACCACTTTCTCCCTTCCTCTAAACCTTTTTGCTACTTCAATTTGCTAACCAAATCCCAACTACTTGACCCAAAAACTATTGTAGAAACCCTAATCTCTAGTCTATCTCCATTTTTGAGACCTTCCTGTAGCAAACTAGTGCTCCCCAAGGTCAAGACAAGGATTTTGTTCTTTCCATCAAATTTTTACTGCAATTCTTCTCCTCAGCAACTTAGACTTGTAACTTCAGTTTCTTTCTTATTGTTGAAACCTTGGCTTCGCCACATGTGTCAAAGAGATACAACCCAAAACCAACATATTTTGTCCTCACAACTTATTCTATACTTTTTCTCTCCTTTTCCTAGCTTCCTAACTACAGATCAAACTCTTTCCTAGATAGATTAAAATTGTGAGTGAGTGTTTCCAAATGAGTTCGAATTGATTCCTTTTATAGCCTTCTCAGGGGGTCAAATTCCCTCCTTTAGGCCGACTTGAGGATTCCAACCCCGAATTCTACTCTTAGAGATTACAAGTATCTCTAGACTAAAAAATAATTATTTTTACAATTACAAATTTCTTGGAATGGTCTTATAAACATGATGTTGAATCCTTTGAATTAAGACAATAAATCAAAAGACCTAAAAAACCCTAAAAACATGAAGAATATGATTTTACCTAAAATACCATCAATAATGATCATGAAACCCATGTTTTAATAATAAATTTTTGTTGTTTCTTACAAAGGATACATATTTAAATTAGTACAACAATTATGAATATTGAAACTAGTTACAGTTTTCAACAGTTGTACCATATCTTGGATAAAATGGTGTCTAATATCAATATTCTTAAATCAATCGTGGAACACAAGATTATCTAAAAGGAAAATCCCACTTTGACTGTCAAAATAAATTATAGTGGTATATAGCACGTGCTCAAATAGCTCACTGAAGAGTTTCCTCAACCAAATATCTTCATAACAAGCCATACTAACTGCAATATATTAAGCTTCGTCAGTGCTTATTGCAACAACTTTTTGATTTCAACTCATTCATGAGATGGAAGCGAATCCCAAAGAGAAAAAACATCTAGATGTGATTTTTCTATCCACATCACTGCCCACCCAATCAACATCAGGATATCCTCAAGTCTATAAGGCTGGTAATGGTTCATTTGCATAAAGAGAGGTTTCCCAAGGGTACATATAACAAGTTAAAATATAAGAAAATAGGCCCATGTATAAATCTTTAATATTTTTCTAAAGATTCCTACAATCAGGAGTTACCAGTACTTGGATATCTCTCTGATATTGAATTTATATAATATATGTGAGTTTCATGAAGTTGAAATTAGTGAAGATATAGGTATGCCCATTGAGTGGAAGAAACCGTGATGCAGGTATTCTGTTCAAGACAGATCCTTGCACACAACAGAGCGTGTATTCTCTTCAATTACGAAATGCTCAATATTATCTTCACTAAAATCATGTCGATTCAACTAAAAATATAAATAAAGGGATAGCCGAACAATATACAGAATCTTTGCTTATAATAAAGCAAGAAAATTACAAATTCAAACCATCTTGCCTGAATATAACAATTGTTGGCCTCTTGGCTCTGGTCCCCTTTACATAAGCTCTCAAACCATTCCTCTCTATCTCTCTGTGTCTCTCTCTGTCCTCCATCCTCACACAAGCTTCATATTTATACACAATTATGAATTAACTCCAATCCATGATTTCCTACACACAAATCTCAACCAAATCTTAAAATATCTTTATCCCTTATTTGACTCAACTAAGTTCCATTTAAGGAACTCCTAATCCCTAAATTATCTACCCAATTCAATTCCCTCATATTCTCAATTAATTAAGAAAATATTTACAATAATCCTCACACTCAGATTATTCTCTCTTAATTTAAATAAAAATGAGCATAACAATTTATAAAATAATTAAAAGACATCACCCCCTATTTACACAATGTTTTAATGAAAATCAAGTAGGATGCTCCTGCATCAAACTCCCCATGTAGAGAAGTTTCCATAGACTCTTGTCTATGAGGTTTGTCACTTTTATGTAATAATGTGACAACCACAAGTCTCAATGACTTGCTCCTTCCAGGATTCCAAACTCTGTTCTGCCACAGGTTCTTTAATGTATCAACTCCATTTTGTAAATTTGCACAAAATTTCTAGAATAGTATTTTCAGAATACTATTTAATGTAACCCTTGCTTTTCCATACCACATCATTTTTATTTCGAAAATTATAGACTCCTGTAGACATGCTGATACCTCTTCTTCTAGTCTCCAAACTCTGAAAGAATCTCGAACTGGTTGTACATCAACATCACTCATTCCATCAACTGGATTCCATCTGTCTCTCCAACAATTTCTTTTGCTAATTCCTCGGAGTAATTCCTCTTTGTTTGATGCTTTCGCCTTCAATTTTGCTGAAAACTCAACTTTCTGAAGTGAAAAATAATAAAGAATTTTTCCTTGATCATAGTTATAGTCATTGATCAAATTTCTCATCCGCTGTTGTACCTGCATTCATCAACAAACTATTAGTTTTAAAAAGATAAGACCTTTCAGCCTCTTTTGATGCTTCAAGCACCAATCTCCCATCATAGACCTTATGGATTACAACAAATTCTCTTTTGAATTGCTGGCTGATTTCATATTTATCTTGCTGGTTCAATACTTCTGTTTCCTTTATGTCTCTATGGACATAACTTCCTTGCTGCTCTTGATTTTTCATCTCATCTCCAAATACTTTCTGCTCAATTTCTCTGATTTCAACATCATATTTATTTATGTTTCCTTCTGTATCTACAGCCACATTATTATTTTAAAATTTATAACATTCACTCAACTCTCTAAATGTTAAAAACATTTCATCCCTATCGTGCACGGTAACTGCAATCTCTTCTGTATCAGGTTCTACAAGTCTCATCTCCTCTTCAGGTTCCTTAAGCCATCGTTCCAAGAATTTTATTTCCATGTGAAATATTTCCAGCATTTCATCACAACCTTCATTCCCAGTTTCATTCTTCTTTTGGAAATGCTCCTGAGTTATTCTGGTTTCTGTATCATCACATTGCAAAATTCTGTAAGAAATGTCATTAAACAAATTCATTTGTTTACCTCCTTGGAATATCACTTCGGCATTTTCATTATGCTTCTGCTCCATAACAGCTTCAACTGGCTGTCTTACACCAAACAATAATTCATTTATGATTTCTTCCTGCTGCAACAAATTAGTACCTTCCTCCTCTGAAAGGCATTCTACATCATACTTCACCTCAAGCATTTCATTCATCTCTGTGACAATTTCACCAGATTTTCCATCATCTTCTGAACATCCTGCAAACATACATAAACTATGAGTTTTAAAAATAAAAGGCTTCATAGCCTCATCTGCTTCTCTTGTCAACATATCTTCAAATTATTCTGAACTCATGAGATATTTCGCATTTATCTCTTCACCCATAATTTCACCCTGTTCTAGGCCACAAATGGAAACTTCCATTTTCAACTTCACCTCTTTGAGTTCTTCACATCTCAATTGCACACTCATCATCTGCTCGAGCTTCCTCAACTCTTTTGTCAACTGTATGTTTACCTGTTGTTCCCTCTTTGCGTGTAGCCTCTGCCATTTCACTTTCTTCCTCATGGTCCAACCATGTCTCTGGTATTTCTTGTTGCTCTGCAACAATTCCATCAATAACTCAAGGTGAACTGCTATCTCAGCTTTCTCCCACTCATACTCTTCATCAGTCAACTGCTTACATATGCCATTTGCCTTGGAATTTTCCTTCTTCTTCCTTCTGTTGTGGTCTTTCTCAGAACCTCTGAAATGACTAACACCAGTCATATTCTCCTCCTTTGTGAACATCATCTGTTCACGTGTGGATTTCATTCGAATCCCCTTTTTAGCAAGCCTCCATACTTGCCATTCAACAATACAAGCTCTCTTCCTGCACTTGACCTCTTTCAGTTCTTTGTCTTGGAATCATTTCTGGCAACTCTCTTGCTTCTCTTTGTTGCAAACAACAATTGCAGTATTTCATGTGTTATGATGACCAAACTCTTTGGGTGTCGGGCTCCGTCGATCATGCACCCAATTACATTCAAACCTTTGAGTTAATTTAAGACTCTTTGACTCCAGAATTTACATCAACTCTTCATCTTGGCTGAAAATACACCCTCTTGTACAATAACTCAATCTTGACTCAAGCTATCCAAATTTTCATTCGACCTTAACATCTGATTTGACTTCAAGGCTTGACCCAATAATTACAATAGTGGATATTTTGACTCTAATTCAAGTTATACAACATACCAATGAACATCCACCCTTAATACATTTTCATGATGTAAAATATTCAATCTCTCTCATACTCATTCTTATCATAAGTCACTAATTACATCATCTCCCTTTATCACTTTCATTTAAGCCTTTAAATCGAAATGCAATTCACTTTTTCCAAGATTTATTTTATGGTGAAAATAAATAAGAGATTTAATTTTCAACATTCAAAAATACCTTTTTGAATTATCATACCTTATGCTTCCGTCAAGGTTATTAATAAATCTTCTCTTTGCATTTTCAACTCTCTGGATTCACTCTTTTGTGCCGTCTTTATCACTGTGAATATTCACATGCCCTTCATACCATAAAATCTTCAACACGCTCATCATCTTAGCGCAAACAGTTTCCCTGTAATTCCATGTAGCTTCTTCTTTGCAGTGACGGTTCTCATGCAACACCGTCTCTCTTCAGTGCACAAAACAATTCATTCATAGGAATTTTCCAAAACTTTCTCTTATCATGGTGGATTCAACATTTCTTTGGTAGCAACAAACACAAACCACACTCGAACCATATCCACAAATCAATTTATGAGATGGACTCCAATTCCATTCCTTAAATTTGTGGATTGATTTCATTCTTTCATAACTTTTACAAAAATATTAACTTCTCGAGTATGACAAGGGAAATTAAATCATCCAAATTTTTAAGGATACCTTTAATCAAATGAGCACTTACCTTAGAGTCTCCTTGCGTTCTCCACATGACCAACATAACCCTCAACACTCACCACCAATATTTACGTATTTCCAATGCGATTTCTCATAAACTCAAAAACTCGACCAGACTGGTTATATAAAATTCCATTATGTATCAGTAACACTTGAACGTTCCAGATTTAAGTGGCTCACAATGAGCAAAACTGCATATTTTCCAAATTCGTAGATCTGTGGGTTATGGGCCCATGATATATATATTGAAAGCAATAAAACAACGATTGCCACCTCTTTGACAAACACACTTGGAGAAATTTCAAAAGTCACACATATCCAATATTTACCAACGCAAATACCATTCAACTATGAATGCAACTTCACTATTTACCAACACAAATTCCATTCAACTATGTATGTTGACACAATCCATATCGAAATTAATACGATAGGTGAGACGTTGCATAAGAATAAAAATACTGAAATATTGTTTTCCATGTAAATGGAATTGTTGACAAATATGGGCGTCATTCAAAAGAGGAAATGCTCTATGGAATTTTCTGCATTACTGGAATGACTGCTAAACATGAGATATCGCACAGGAGGATCAAAGCGAATGAAATCGGACCCTTGTTAGAAAGCATATAATGCGATTTCAAAAATGGTTGCCATTGTTGGTTCCTAGCTTCCCTTTACAGTGTGAACCAGCATACTCTGCGGTTGCATCCACCCAACTATGCTTCTGCACTCCGACTGGCACTCCACTACAATTGCGTTAAGACTACGAATGCAATCTCAATTTCTGGACCGCTAACACAGGTATGAAGTCCATATCACACTATCCACACACCATAACTCCATGGTGACCTCGTCCAACTGCTCATGCAGTCTCGGCACCCAGGTCTGCATGTTGACGCAGAGAACTATCTCCAGCGTCCTTTGCAACTAAGATTGAATTCAAAGTCCGACTGTGCGCTCACTACACAGCATTGGGTCTTCTCACACATTGGTCGATTCCTCCTCTAGTCGAATTCAATTCTTAGCAATTGTGATCACAAATTCTTTTTTTAAGGAGTACAATTTCTTGCAATTTTTACAATCTCCACATGCACAGCTTCATCCTCAATGCATTCAACCTGTTGCATGTTGGCTTTGGCCTCTCGACTATTCCAGGAAAACTAGTAATTTGATCAATACAAGAGCTAAGAACAGGAGCCCCCGCTCTGAGACTTGTCCTTGTAAATTGCACACAGAAAAATGTGCTTTCAAGCAATTCCAGATTTAGAAATAGCTTTCTCAGAGGGGAAGTCGCGTTGGAAAATAAATCCTAAAAAAGAAAAGGGTAATAACCAGCATTCAAAGGTAGAGCGTTGCAGAAAAGGCAAATGGAAATCACGAGCGCTAAAAGCGTAGTGTTTGGATGAGTTTCTATATCACAAAGAGTTCACAATGTGTTTCTATAGGAACGCATTGCCACTGTCAATGCCGTTTGGAAATGGTTTTATAATTGAATCTATAACCATCGTATTCTACTTTCCCACTTGGTCTTCACGTCCCAGTCTAATCGCCTCCAGTTCCTGTAGTTAAAACACTCATATATGACATATATATAATTGCAGAGATTAAATTAACTCAAGAAACAATTCACATATTTAAGTCAAACCTCCAACAGTCTATCACACACTGAACTCTAACCTCCAAGACCTCCAATCGCACCCCGCCAGGCATGGATCTTCAGTTCTGATACCAAATGATGCAGGGATTCCGCTCAAGACAGATCCTTGCACACAACAGAGTGTTTATTCTCTTCAATTACAAAATGCTCACTATTATCTTCACTAAAATGATGTAGATTCAACTAAAAATATACGTAAAGGGAGAGCCAAACAATAAACAAAATTTTTGCTTATAATAAAACAGGAAAATTACAAATTCAAATCATTTTGCCCGAATATAACAATTGTTGGCCTCTCGGCTCTCGCCCCCTTTACATAAGCTCTCAAACCATTCCTCTCTATCTCTCTGTGTCTCTCTCTGTCCTCCATCCTCACACAAACTTCATATTTATACACAATTATGAATTAACTCCAATCCATGATTTCCTCCACACAAATTTGAACCAAATCTTAAAATATCTTTATCCCTTATTTGACTCAACTAAGTTCCATTTAAGGAACTCATAATCCCTAAATTATCTACCCAACTCAATTCCCTCATATTATCAATTAATTAAGAAAATATTTACAATAATCCTCACACTCCGATTATTCTCCCTTAATTTAAATAAAAATGAGCATAATAATTTATAAAATAATTAAAAGACATCACCCCCTATTTACACAATATTTTAATGAAAATCAAGCAGGTTTCTCTTGCATCAAACAGTTACCAGTCAAACTTGTCAAAGAAGAGATTCAACAAAATTTTTGACATCTTTTTTGATGCTAGGACAAAAGTACCTCTCCTTTACCAAATTTGAAGTCTTATCCATTCCAAAATGTCCACCTAGGCCTCCACTATGTTGTTACTTAATAAGATTCAACCTCATTGACACTTAAGCAATGCACAATTGTTGTTTTTAAATAAAAACCCTTCTTAGATATGGTAATAGAATAACATGGTTTTTTACATACTCTATGGTGCTTTACAAGCAATCCAAGCTTCTCTAAAATCTACATATGTTTCATATAGTTCCTTCATGATTTACAAGCCTACCATTTCTTGAGTAACATCACCCTCTTAATCAAGCACCCTGCAACTTTGTTCGAGTTTCCAGACCTATGCTTCAAAAAAAATGTATAACTTTGCAAAAATTCAACCCATTTAAAATTTATTTGATTCAAATTACCTTGATTTTTGATATATTGTAATACCTTGTGATTAATAAACAAGAAAATTTCCTTAGGAAACAAATAGTGTCTCCACTTCTTTAGGACATGCACAATAGAATAAAATTCATGATCACATTGAAATACTTCTTGTTTATATCATTTGACTTCTAGTTGAAGAATGTTATTGGTCTACCTCCTTGACTTAAAAATTCTCCACTTTGTCCCACTTTCATCACAATCAACTTGGAATACTTTATCAAAGTTTGGAAGCTCCGAACCATGTTTCTTTCACCTTCCTTTTCAGATCTATAAATTCTTTCCATGCTGCTACTCTCCAGTTAAATTTCCCCTTCTTCATGCACTCAGTAAAAGGCACACAAATGAGACTTAAATTCCTAATGAATTTCCAGTATAACATTTCCAATCCATGAAAGATCCTCACCTCAAAAGTAGACAAAGGTGTTGGCCACTCCAAAATAGCCTTCACCTTTTTTAGAATTCATCTTCAAACCATCCTTGGAAATCACAACTCCCAATTACACTAAAACATCCTACATGAATGCACATTTCTTCAAGTTGATCAACAAATTTTTATCGTTCAACTCTTGCAACACTTCCCTTATCTCTTCCAAGTGCTCTTCTTTGATTTTGCAGAAAATTATAATGTCATCTAGGTATACCACAATTTTTTTTCCCAAGAATGGTTTCAATATCTCATTCATGAGACTCATGAACGTGCTAGGGGAATTATCATCCCAAATGGCATAACAAACCATTTAAATGATCCACCCTTCATATTGAAAGAATTTTTCCACTCACCACCTTCCCTGATCTGACTTTGATGATAACCACTCTTCAAGTCAATATTGGTGAAATATGTAGTCCCATTTAAATAGTCCATAAAATCCTCCATCCACGGCAATAGAAATGGGTACTTGATCGTTATCCTATTAATGGCTCTAGAATATGTTCCCATCCTCCATTCACTTTTCTTCTTTGGAGTTAAAATTGCTGGTACAATGCATGGACTCAAACTTTCTCTTATTAATCCTCTATCAAGAAGCTCATATACCTATTTATTTACTTCCTCATTCTCTATCAAGACCATCCTATAAGGTTCCTTTTTTGGTAGGATCGAAGCTAGAACAAATTAAATTTGATGAGAAATATTCCTCACAGGATATAGTCCTTTTGGAAACTCATCAACAATAATATCCTTGAATTCATCCAACAAAGATTTACTTTCTATTGAGATGGCTTTTAATTTCACTTCCTCTAGCACAACCTTTGGACTCATTGCTAAATAGAACTTCAACTTTCATTCATGATGTAAAAAATCCTTAGTTTAACACAACATGATATTGATGTTACACATTTTGGTACTCCCACAAATCCATATTGTTTCGATGATATTTTCCATCATTGGGGTGAGCTTGTATTTTCGACCACCTATCCTGAACTAATATATATTTTTTCAAACATCATGGTGAAATTTATTACCAAATAGCCACGGACTTGATAGAAGTATGTGTCATGAATCCATATCAACCACACCACACAATACCTTCTCCTGAAGGCTACCAATTTGAAAATTCAACAAGCATTGTTGAGTCACAACCACTTGTTTTCCACTATCTTGTTCTAGGGTTTGAGAAATACTCTTTCACTTAGATTTCTTATGTCCTTCAACTCCACAATGACAACAAGTAATTATATACTTTCCCTTTCCTCTTGTGAGACTCTCTACCTCTTCCAACACTATTTCCACCTCTACCACCTTGACCATTGGTAGATTCTTCTTCCTTTTCACTACCTCTAGTAGTATTTGCCTTACCTCTATAGGTGGTTTAATCTCTGTAAATTCCTTGACATGTGGGTGGATACAGGAAAATTACTCAAGGTAATGGTGAAGAAAATTTGAGGCATTCAAGCTTGTTTTGGGCTTTGTGATCTCTTGACCGATTTTGGTGATATTGCAATAGCCTAAGGGTGGAGGTGGTTTAATCTCTAGGAATCCCTGGTTGTTTATTTCTTGAGATACCACATTCATTATTATAATAAGGCACAGGAGTTATTGTCTAAAATAAATATTGGTTAAACCCAATCTATGGCTGGGCAGTACGTGGAAGTCCTTGACTTGGTTGGATTTTGTGTAAGTTAATAAGAGATATTTTCCTATTGTAATCTACGAGCACTTGTACTTGTTATCATGGTGATTTTTCGGTCATACTGTCATGGTTGATAATCTCGTTATATGCTAATTATAAGCATATATTTGTAATGTGCTCTAACTATGACTTGTTTAATATTTGATAAGTAATTGATGGTTAATGAACGCATGGGCTAACAAGTGTTATTGTAGCTATTATGAGGTGGCATTAGACAATCTTATTGATTCTTAGATAAGGTTTAGACTCTTATGATCATATATACCTTCATGACTTGTAGTTTACATGTTCACCATATGTTTGATGAAAGAAACCATCATGGTTAGGACTGGTAAGGTCAAATTCTTGTTCAAGTTTTGTATATTTAGCATTTTCCTTGAGTAATTTATCATTCTGATAAGTCACAGGAAGTTATGGACAATGGTCTGGAGGCTGGCCTAGAAAAGTGGTGTCAAGTCATGCGTGCGGTTGGAGCCCTATAACCACACCCTTGTAGGCTCATGCATGCAGGTGGGAGTCTATATCAATGAAAAAGAAATACAACACAGGGTTTGGTGAATTGGGCTAGTTATTTAGTCCCTCATATTCCTAGAAATAGGAAGTCGGGTCATGCCATAGTAAATATTTATCTCGTGTTTTCCCCGGAACACCAATTAAATTGTGTAATTGTGGGAGGTGTTTACATTAAAAAAGGGTTGATGACTAGAAAGTGGGACCTTTGAGTGTGTGGCATCCAAAGGTATATGAGCATAATGGTGGCTTGTGGGTGTACACATTGATACCTTTGAAAATTCTTAGATTCTATATTTAATGAAGAAATGAACAAAATTTCATTCAAAATGGATTTAAAAAAAATATATCTCACTCATCTAATGTATATAAGAATCTAGGAGACAATGGGCATGAGTGCTTACCAAAAAAAAATGAGTGGATACTGGATTTAAGGTAGAAATAGTCAAAGGTCAAGGTTCTAGTTGTTCTAGGTTTTGTGATAAATAGAGTTAGTAAACATATAGTTAAAAATATGAATATTTCTATATATGTGTTTGTTGGAGACAAATATATATAAAATATAAATGGTAGCTATAAATTAAGATCCATTTTGTTATATAAATAAAAATACTAATCATTATCTTATTGATATATACAATGATGTTAAAATCAACGAATTGCATGGGCAAAATTGGGATCCATGACCATGGATGAATATGGAAATAATTTTTTTGAGTTGTTGAGGTATATTAAGTACATTAAGGTACATGTATAATCCTAATTGTATTACCATGGTCTTAAAAGGACAAAATTGAGTTTGATGAACCCAAAAATATAGATGAAAACATGAAGAATGCTAAATATTGTGTGATAAAAAAAATTACACAAGTTAGAATTCCGTGAGGTTTGGAAGGAAAATAAGAGGGAGAGATATAAATACCATGTCATCCATAAAGTCAAATCCATTAAACCTATATTAAAAATACAAGTGTAACTCCTTAACCAAAATTACAAAACCACCAGCTTAATCATCATGAGCCACAAAACCATTAAAAGATAAAATTATGTGTGGGAAATAATCAATACCAAACATTGAAAAACAACCCAAAAAATCAAAGAATTCCGAAAGCTAAGAATGTGCAGAACTAGAAAACCAAAAATGGTAAAAGTAGAAAATTCCTAGAAACATAAACATTTTAGGAATAATGTTCTCCAATAAACAATACATTTATCTAAACATAAATTTCCAACAATACTTTAAAATTTGAAATGGCTAGACAAAAATTAAATGAACCAAATTTGAAATTTAGAAATAAAATATTATGCATTCACTAAATTAAGTGATTGGTTGATCCCATAGTTTAGTGGAAAAAGAACTGACAAAGAAGGGGCTAAGAATTGTAGCTAATTCAAGATTTCAAAGAACCACAATGGATTTTGTCATTAGAAGTTTTTACATTCTACAGTTCTAACATTGGTTTTCTATGGAGTTAATTTTGGCACTAGTTTTAACATTGGTTTTCTATAGAGTTAATTTTGGCAATTTAAAGTTTGCATTCTAGTGCCAAAATTAACAAGACTAATGAACCCCATAAATAGAATGATAATTCACAAGTAGTTCACCATAGCTAAATTGATACAAAGAGATGTTTAAATAAACTTGAACTGATTGTTCAAATTGGAAATAAAAAATCGAATATTATATTTGTTACTTAATATAGTAGCAAAATTACAAATATAGTAGATTACAGAGTAGTTGGAAAGGGTGTGCAAAGAATCTCAATGATTGAGTGAATGAATATCAATGACTAAGGGTTGGGTATGATGTTTGAAGCACAACACTTGCAACACTTTTGGATCATAGACATCGTAAGAATTATTTATAGGGGTGTACTTCCATGCCCCTTAGTCTCTTGGATAACATAGTATTTCAAAACTTCACATTTAAATAGAGTTAGTAAACATAGTTAAAAATAAGAATGTTTCTATATATATGTCCGTTGGAGATAAATATATATAAAATAGAAATTGTAGCTATAAATTAAGATCTATTTTTTTATATAAATAAAAATACTAATCATTATCTTATTGATATACTCAATGATGTTAAAATCAAAGAATTGCATGGGAAAAATTTGGGGGCCCATGACCATGGATGAACTAGCAAAAACCAAAATCAAACATAGAAAAAACCACCCGAAAAATCAAAGAATTCCTAAAGCTAAGAATGTGTAGAACTAGAAACCCAAAAATGTTAAGAGTAGAAAGAAACCCCAAAAATGGTAAGAGCAGAAAGAAATGTCAATATATTTTTATTTACAATTTTGCAAAACAATATGTATATACCATGTCATCCATAAAGCCAAATCCATTAACCCTATATTAAAATACAAGTGTAACTCCTTAAATCAAATTACAAAACCACGGGCTTAATCATCATGAGCCACAAAACCATTAATAGATAAAATTATGTGTGCGAAATAACCAGAACCAAACATAGAAAACCCACCCAAAAAATCAAAGAATTCCTAAAGCTAAGAATGTGCACAACTAGAATCCCAAAAATGGTAAGAGTAGAAAGAAATGTGAGTATATGAACATTAATATTATACTAACTAAAGATATGCATAGATAAATAATGTTAATTAACTTATGCTATGGTGATCTTAACCCATATTTATCTATATGTTTTGATAGAAAAATAAAAACATGACCTTACTATGTTTCTTTATTTTAAATAAATAAATTCAAGTCCCCAAACTACATTTAAATATCAATTTTTAGGACCAAAGATTATAATTAATAAAAAAAATAACAATAAAAATGTAACCAAACACTAAGAAGAAGCACTGAGACCATAATTAATGAAAACAAATAACAATAAAAATGTAACTAAACACTAAGAAGAAGCAAAGTGACTATGATGCGAGTTGTCCTCGACCATGGCCATTAAACATGTGTTGGTTTTGTCCATAACCTCCACAATTGTACATGGGGAAAGTGGGAAAAGTAGTTGGTACCATGCAAAATTGGATGATAAAATGTAGGAGATGGGGAAGGCTGGTGTACGACCCCGACCCCACGGGAGATGGTACAATGTCAATTTGATGAAATGATCTTGGACCTCTCAGAGTTGGCACCATACCAATTGGATGATATGATGTAGGACCTTTAGTATTGTCCATAGGGACACTAATGCACTTGGTTGGATTTTGTATGAGTTAATAAGAGATATTTTCCTATTGTAATCTATGAGCACTTGTACTTGTTATTATGGTGATTTGTTGGTAATCCTATCATGGTTAATATTCTGGTTATATGCTAATTATAAGCATATATTTGTAATGTGCTCTAACTATGACTTGTTCAGGATTTGATAAGTAATTGATGGTTAATGAATGCATGGGCTAACAACTGTTATTGTAGCTATTATGAGATGGCATTAGACAATCTTATTGATTCCCAGATAAGGTTTAGAATCTTATGATCATATATACCTTCATGACTTGTAGTTTACATGTTCACCATATGTTTGATGAAAGAAACCATCATGGTTAGGACTGGTTAGGTCAAATTCTTGCTCAAGTTCTGTATATTTAGCATTTTCCTTGAGGCATTTATCATTCTCATAAGTTACAGGAAGTTATAGGCAGTGGTCTGGAGGCTGGCCTAGAAAAGTGGCATCAAGTCATGCGTGCGGTTGGAGCCCTATAACCACACAATTGTAGGCTCGTGCATGCAGCTTGGGAGTCTAGATCAATGAAAAAAGAAATACAACACAAGGTTTGGTGACTTGGGCTAGTTGTTTAGTCCCTAAAAGTCCTAGAGTTAGGAGGTTAGGTCATGTCATAGTGACTCTTTGTCTCGTTTTTTCCCTGGAACACCACTTAAATTGGGTAATTGTGGGAGGAGTTTACATTAAAAAAGGGTTGATGACTAGAAAGTGGGACCTTTGAGTGTGTGGAATCCAAACATATATGAGCATAATGGTGTTTTGTGGGTGTACGCATTGACATCTTTTTAAATGCTTGGATTCTAAATTCAATGAAGAAACGATCAAAGTTTCATTCAAAATGGATTCAAAAAAATATATCTCACTCATCTAATGTATATAAGAATCTAGGAGACAATGGGCATGAGTGCTTGCCAAAAAAAATGAGTGGATACTGGGATTTAAGGTAGAAATAGGCAAAGGTCAAGGTTCTAGTTGTTCTAGGTTTTGTGATAAAAATTGTATCCAACTAATCCAACTATTCCATGATCTAAGACTCTTGTGCATACATGACAAAAAATTAAATGAACCAAATTTGAAATTTAGGAATAAAAGGTTATGCATTCACTAAATTAGGTCATTGGTTTATCCCATATTTCCGTGGAAAAAGAATTGACAAAGAAGGGGCTACGAAATTTAGTAATGTAGCGAATTCGAGATTTCAAAGAACTGCGATGGAATTTGTCATTCGAAGTTTTGACATTCTACGAGTTCTAACATAGGTCTTCTACAGAGTTAATTTTGACAATTCAAAGTTTGCACTCTAGTATCAAAATTAACAAGACTAATGCACACCGTAAATAGAATGATAGTTCATAAGTAGTCCACCATAGTTAAACCGATACAAAGAGATGGTTAAATAGAGTTGAAGTGATTGTCAAAAAAAATACTAATCATTATCTTATTGATATACACAATGATGTTAAAATCAAAGAATTACATGGTTAAAGTTGGAGCCCATGACCATTGATGAATATGGAAATACATTTTTTGAGTTGTTGAGGTATCTTAAGTACATGAAGGTACATGTATAATCCTAATTGTATTACCATAGTCTTAAAAGGACAAAATTGAGTTTGATGAGCCCAAAAATATAGATGAAAACATGAAGAATGCTAAATATTGTGTGATAAAAAAAAAATACACAAGTTAGAATTCCATGAGGTTTGGAAGGAAAATAAAAGGGAGAGGTATAAATACCATGTCATCCATAAAGTCAAATCCATTAAACCTATATTAAAATACAAGTGTAAGTCAACCAAAATTACAAAACCACCAGACTTAATCAAAGAATTGACAAAGAAGGAGCTAAGCATTGTAGCTAATTCAAGATTTCAAAGAAGTGCAATGGAATTTGTAATTCGAAGTTTTTTACATTCTACGAGTTCTAACTTTGGTTTTCTATAGATTTAATTTTGGCACTAGTTTTAACATTGGTTTTCTATAGAGTTAATTTTGGCAATTTAAAGTTTGCATTCTAGTGCCAAAATTAACAAGACTAATGAACCCCTTAAATAGAATGATAGTTCAGAATTAGTTCACCATAGTTAAATTGATACAAAGAGATGTTTAAATAAAGTTGAGCTGATTGTTAAGATTGGAAATAAAAAATCAAATATTATATTTGCTACTGAATATAGTAGCAAAATTACAAATACAATAGATTATAGAGTAGTTGGAAAGGGTGTGCAAAGGATCTCAGTGATTGAGTGAATGAATCTCAATGACTAAGGGTTGGGTATGATGTTTGAAGCGCAACACCCTGCAACACTTTTGGATCATAGACATTGTAATAATTCTTTATAGTGGTGTACTTCCATGCCCTCTAGCCTCTTGGATAACATAGTATTTCAAAACTTTACATTTAAATAGAGTTAGTAAACATATTTAAAAAATAAGAATGTTTTTTATATATATGTCCCTTGGAGATATATATATATATATATATATATATATATATATATATATATATATATATATATATATATATATATATATATGGTAGTTATAAATTAAGATCAATTTTGTTATATAAATAAAAATTCTAATCATTATCTTATTGATATACTCGAAAGAATTTCATGGGCAAAGTTGGGGCCCATGACCATAGATGAATTAGCAATACCCAAAACCAAACATAGAAAAAACCACCCAAAAAATCAAAGAATTCCTAAAGCTAAGAATGTGCAAAACTAGAAAACCAAAAAATGGTAAGAGCAGAAAGAAATGTCGAGTATATTGTTATTTACAATTTTGCAAAAAAGATATGTATATACCATGTCATCCATAAATCCAAATCCATTAACTCTATAATAAAATACAAGTGTAACTCCTTAACCAAAATTACAAAACCACCGGCTTAATCATCATGAGCCACAAAACCATTAATACCATTAATAGATAAAATTATGTGTGCTAAATAACCAAAACCAAACATAGAAAACCCACCCAAAAAAAATCAAAGAATTCCTAAAGCTAAGAATGTGCGTAACTATAAACCCAAAACGGAATTGTCTTTAGTGCGACTTTTTGGAGTTTCGGTGTCGAAATCCGGTGAAAAAAAATTGAGGTAAAATCTTGATTTCTATTATTTAAATTGGTTTTTTTTACTGTATATATGGATTCAACACCCTAAGAGACCCTTAGAGCACTTCCGGGAAAAAACTACCGTAAAAGCCTTCAAAAAGTCACACTATAGACTACTAGAACCCAAAATGGTAAGATTAGAAAGAAATGCGAATATATTGGTATTTACAATTTTGCAAAACAATATGAATATACCATATCATCCATAAAGCCAAATCCATTAACCCTATATTAAAATATAGGTGTAACTCCTTAACCAAAATTACAAAATCACGGGCTTAATCATCATGAGCCACAAAACCATTAAAAGATAAAATTATGTGTGGGAAATAACCAAAATCACACATAGAAAAACCACCCAAAAAATCAAATAATTCCTAAATCTAAGAATGTGCACAACTAGTTCTAAGAACACACGTGTTTTGAATTTATCTATTTCATCATGTAAACTTAAGCATAAACCAAATTAGCAATCAACATTTAAATATAATTAAACAATTTTTTTTGGAAATAGAATCCATTTGAAAGAATAGCTTCCTGAAACAAAAAAAATTCCTAGAAACATAAACATTTTAGGAAGAATGTCCTCCAATAAACAATAAATTTATCTAAACATAAATTTCCAACAATAGTTTCAAATTTGAAATGGATAAGTATCAACACACACCCACTCCCAAAAAACATCTAAACATAAGATAAGGATTTAACCAAAAATCACTCTTAAAAGTCTTCACTTTAATTGTTGAGGAGTAGGAAGAGAACAATCTTCAAGGAAGTAACAATCCTTGGGTGTAATTGCAAGAAAATAACCAATAAACTACCTTTTTATAGACTAACCAAATATTAATCAAGCACTACTTCTACTTATTAACACTAAATCAAATTCTAATATCATTATTAATTTGGAGTGTTATGAACATTACAAGTTAAAAAAAAATAGGAATGAGAAAGACATAATATTATACTAACTGAAGATATGCATATATAGATAATGTTAATTAGCTTATGCTATGGTGATCTTAACCCATATTTATCTATATGTCTTGAAAGAAATAAATTCAAGTCTCCAAACTACGTTTAATCTTAGAAAAAATAAAAAACATAACCTTACTATGTTTCTTTTTTTTGAAAGAAATAAATTCAAGTTAGCAAAATAAAAAACATAACCTTACTATGTTTCTTTATTTGAAAGAAATAAATTCAAGTCTCCAAACTACATTTAAATATCAATTTTTAGGACCAAAGATCATACTTAATAAAAAAAATAACGAAAAAAAATGTAACTAAACACTAAGAAGAAGCAGAGACCATAATTAATGAAGCAATATAACAATAAAAAATGTAACCAAACACTAAGAAGAAGCAAAGTGACTATGATGCATGTTGTCCCGGGCCATGGCCATTAAACATGTGTTGTTTTTTGTCCATAACCTCCACAATTGTACCTGGGGAAAGAGGGAAAAGTACTTGGTACCATGCCAATTGGATGATAAAATGTAGGAGATGGGGGAAGCCGGTGTACGACCCCGACCCCTCGGAGATGGTACAATGTCAATTGGATGAAAGGATGTTGGACCTCTTAGAGTTGACACCATACCAATTGGATGATATGGTGTAGGACCTCTAGTATTGTCCATAGGGACACCGACACTATGTGTTGGTTCCATGCTAACCACATTACGCAACTCGGGAGAGATGAGGTCTGCAGATTTTTTCTTCTTTCCTCTTTTTTTCTCAATTTGATTAGGCAACCGGGATAAATGAGATTGTAGCTCTCCTATAATCTCCACTTTTTTCTCAACTGGATTAGGCAACTGAGAAAAGTGGGACTGTAGCATTGCTCTTCTCTCCTCTTTTCGCTGAGCCAAAGCAACATAAAGAGGCTTGCCAAGAACGACTTTCTTATCCATTTCTACTAAGGCTCTGGATGCTTCATGAGGAGACGAGAATGAGAAAAATCCAGAACCTTTACTATATCCATGACAATCTCTCATTACCTTGCATGAAGTGATTGAGCCATAGATAGAAAACAATTCTCTTAATTTGTTATCATCAATGCTATCATCGAAATGTTTTAAATATAGATTTTCAATATGAAGATCTAAAGGTATATGACAAGAAAATCATCCAACACACAATATAGACCAAAGAGGATCAAAAGCCATTCAAATAGAAGATGCGGAGGAAAAATCATGTTCTACTTCCTTTGCTCGAAAAGGAGTTAAGGAAATTATTTGATGTTGGAATTATAATTCCTCTCAGTATTTTCTAAATGGTTGATTTATTTAGTAACAGATCGGGAAAAGGACAATATAAATAAAATTGTGTGTGGATTTTAGGAATTTGAACATGGTGTCTCTCAAGGACAACTCGCTCATTTCCCAAAATAAATCATATCCTTCAGAAAGTGGTGGGTGCAAGGAGAATCTCACTACTAGATGGTTTTTCGTGGTATAAGAAAATTTTGGTTCACGCTGAAGATCAAGACGAGATTGCGTTCGAGTACACCGTGGGGTACTTTTAAGTATGCCAATATTCCTTTTGGTTTGATGAATGCAAGAGCAACATTTTAGTGAGCTATGGATATATCTTTTGTAGAGGAGAAAGAAAATTTTTTCTAGTGTTATATCTTGATGACATCAATATCTATTCATAGTCGAATGAGGATCATTTGCAGCGCTTGAGGGCAGCCTTTATTAAATACAGGAAATATGGCATCTCGTTCAATCCCAAAAAATATTTTTTTGGGCTAGACGAACGTAAAGTTTTAGGCCATATAATTCCCAAATACGGTATTAGAATTTATCCTAGAAGAATTGCATCTATTCAGAAAATGGACATCCCCAGAAGCAAGAAGGAAATTGTGTCTTTTATTGGTTGGATAAATTTCTTAAGGAGGTTTTCCCAACTCTGGAAAATTTTTTAAGGACAATTACAGACATGTTAAAAAAAGGAAAATGAAGTTAAATTGAATGAAGAAACTAGAAAATCATTCAATAAGGTAAAATTTTGCACTATCCCAAGGCCATGAACTTGTTAGTACAAATTACACCAACGATTTTATCATTTTTTTCTTTTGCCTCGGAGCATAGTATTGTAGTTGTTTTCAAATGCAAGGAAATCATCAAGGTGTGGAACAACCGATTGGATTTTCCAAGTAGAACACTCAAAGATGTTGCTCTTAAATATGACATCATGGCTAAACAAGCCTTTTTCTTTAGTAAAATCTTTGAAGGATTTCTAACTATGCATTTTCTTACACCAAACAAGAATTCATTTATGATTTCTTCTTGTTGCAACAAATTAGTACCTTCCTCCTTTGAAAGGCATTCTCCATCATACTTCACCTCAAGCGTTTCATTCATCTCTCGTGATAGTTTCACCGGACTCGTCCATCATCTTCTACACATCCTCCAAACATACATAAACTATGAGTTTTTAAAATACAAGGCTTCATAGCCTCATCTCGCTTCTCTTGTCAACATATCCTCAAAATCTTCTCGAACTATTCCAAATTCGTAGACCCTGTGGGTTATGGGCCCACGATCTATATACCGGGAGCAATAAAACAACGATTTCCACCTCTCGACCAACACACTTGGAGAAATTTCAAAAGTCACACGTATCCAATATTTACCAACGCAAATGCCATTCAACTATGAATGCAACTTCACTATTTACCAACACAAATGCCATTCAAATATAAATGTCGACACAATCCATATTGAAATTACTACCATAGGTGAGACGTTGCATAAGAATAAAAAGACTGAAATATTGTTTTCCATGTAAATGGAATCGCTGACAAATATGGGCGTCATTCAAAAGAGGAAATGCTCTATGGCATTTTCTGCATTACTGGAATGATTGCTAAACATGAGACATCGCACGGGGAGGATCAAAGCGAATGCAACCGGACCCTTGTTAGAAATCATATAATGCGATTTCAAAACTGGTTGCCATCATTGGTTCCCGACTTCCCTTTACGAGTGTGAACCAGTGTACTCTGCGGTTGCGTCCACCCAACTACGCTTCTACACTACAATTGCGTTAAGACTGCGAACACAATCTCAATTGCTCGGATCGTTAACGCAGTGTATGAAGTCCATATCACACTATCCACACACTGTAACTCCACGGTGACCTCGTCCAACCGCTCATGTAGTCTCGGCACCCGAGTCCGCACGTTGACGCAAAGAACTATCTCCCGCATCCTCCACAACTAAGAGTGAATTCAAATTCCGACTATGCACTCACTACACAGAATTGGGTCTTCTCACACATTGGTCGATTCCTCCTCTAGTCGACTTCAATTATTAGCAATGGTGATCATGACCTCTTTTTGAAGGAGTGCAATGCATTTGGATTTGGGTATGATGTTTGAAGCGCAACACTTGCGACAATTTTGGATCATATACATCGTAAGAATGCTTTATAGAGGTGTACTTCCATGCCCATTAGCCTCTTGGATAACATAGTATTTCAAAACTTCACATTTAAATAGAGTTAGTAAACATAGTTAAAAATAAGAATGTTTCTATATATATGTCCGTTGGAGATAAATATATATATAATATAAATTGTAGCTATAAATTAAGATCTATTTTGTTATATAAATAAAAATACTAATAATTATCTTATTGATATACTCAATGATGTTAAAATAAAATAATTGCATGGGAAAAGTTGGGGCCCATGACCATGGATGAACTAGCAATAACCAAAATCAAACATAGAAAAACGACCCAGAAAAATCAAAGAATTCCAAAAGCTAAGAATGTGTAGAACTAGAAACCCAAAAATGTTAAGAGTAGAAATAAAACCCAAAAAATGGTAAGAGCGAGAAAGAAATGTCAAGTATATTTTTATTTACAATTTTGCAAAACAATATGTATATACCATGTCATCCATAAAGCCAAATCCATTAACCCTATATTAAAAATACAAGTGTAACTCCTTAACCAAAATTACAAAAACCACGGGCTTAATCATCATGAGCCACAAAAACCATTAATAGATAAAATTATGTGTGCGAAATAACCAGAACCAAACATAGAAAACCCACCCAAAAAATCAAAGAATTCCTAAAGCTAAGAATGTGCACAACTAGAATCCCAAAAAATGGTAAGAGTAGAAAGAAATGTGAGTATATGAACATTAATATTATACTAACTAAAGATATGCATAGATAAATAATGTTAATTAACTTATGCTATGGTGATCTTAACCCATATTTATCTATATGTTTTGATAGCAAAATAAAAACATAACCTTACTGTGTTTCTTTATTTTAAATAAATAAATTCAAGTCCCCAAACTAAATTTAAATATCAATTTTTAGGACCAAAGATTATAATTAATAAAAAAATAACAATAAAAATGTAACCAAACACTAAAAAGAAGCACAGACCATAATTAATGAAAACAAATAACAATAAAAATGTAACTAAACACTAAGAAGAAGAAAAGTGACTATGATGCAAGTTGTCCCTTACCATGGCCATTAAACATGTGTTGGTTTTGTCCATAACCTCCACAATTGTACATGGGGAAAGTGGGAAAAGTAGTTGGTACCATGCAAATTGGATGATAAAATGTAGGAGATGGGGAAGCTGGTGTACGACCCCGATCCCTGGGAGATGGTACAATGTCAATTTGATGAAATGATCTTGGACCTCTCAAAGTTGGCAAAATACCAATTGGATGATATGATGTAGGACCTTTAGTATTGTCCATAGGGACACTAACGCACTTGGTTGGATTTTGTATGAGTTAATAAGAGATATTTTCCTATTGTAATCTATGAGCACTTGTACTTGTTATTATGGTGATTTGTTGGTAATCCTGTCATGGTTAATATTCTGGTTATATGCTAATTATAAGCATATATTTGTAATTTTCTCTAACTATGACTTGTTCAGGATTTGATAAGTAATTGATGGTTAATGAATGCATGGGCTAACAACTGTTATTGTAGCTATTATGAGATAGAATTAGACAATCTTATTGATTCTCAGATAAGGTTTAGACTCTTATGATCATATATACCTTCATGACTTGTAGTTTACATGTTCACCATATGTTTGATGAAAGAAACCATCATGGCTAGGACTGGTTAGGTCAAATTCTTGTTCAAGTTCTGTATATTTAGCATTTTCCTTGAGGCATTTATCATTCTCATAAGTTACAGGAAGTTATGGGCAGTGGTCTAGAGGCTGGCCTAGAAAAGTGGCATCAAGTCATGCGTGCGGTTGGAGCCCTATAACCACACAATTGTAGGCTCGTGCATGCAATTGGGAGTCTAGATCAATGAAAAAGAAATACAACACAAGGTTTGGTGACTTGGGCTAGTTTTTTAGTCCTTGAAAGTCCTACAGTTAGGAAGTTAGGTAATGTCATAGTGACTCTTTGTCTCGTGTTTTCCCTGGAACACCACTTAAATTGGGTAATTGTGGGAGGAGTTTACATTAAAAAAGGGTTGAGGACTAGAAATTGGGACCTTTAAGTGTGTGGAATCCAAACGTATATGAGCATAATGGTGTTTTGTGGGTGTACACATTGACATCTTTTTAAATGCTTGGATTCTAAATTCAATGAAGAAAAGATCAAAGTTTCATTCAAAATGGATTCAAAAAAATATATCTCACTCATCTAATGTATATAAGAATCTAGGAGACAATGGGCATGAGTGCTTGCCAAAAAAAATGAGTGGATACTGGATTTAAGGTAGAAATAGGCAAAGGTCAAGGTTCTAGTTTTTCTAGGTTTTGTGATAAAAATTGTATCCAACTAATCCAACTATTCCATGATCTAAGACTCTTGTGCATACATGACAAAAATTAAATGAACCAAATTTGAAATTTAGGAATAAAGGGTTATGCATTCACTAAATTAGGTCATTGGTTTATCCCATATTTCCGTGGAAAAAGAACTGACAAAGAAGGGGCTACGAAATTTAGCAATGTAGCGAATTCGAGATTTCAAAGAACTGCGATGGAATTTGTCATTCAAGTTTTGAAATTCATACGCTCTAACATAGGTCTTTTACAGAAAGTTAGTTTTGACAATTTAAAGTTTGCACTCTAGTATCAAAATTAACAAGACTAATGCACACATGAATGATAGTTCATAAGTAGTCCACCATAGTTAAACTGATACAAAGAGATGGTTAAATAGAGTTGAAGTGATTGTCAAAAAAATACTAGTCATTATCTTATTGATATACTCAATGATGTTAAAATCAAAGAATTTCATGGGCAAAGTTGGGGCCCATGACCATAGATGAATTAGCAATACCCAAAACCAAACATAGAAAAACCACGCAAAAAATCAAAGAATTACCTAAAGCTTAAGAATGTACAAAACTAGAAACCCAAAAATGGTAGAGAGAAAGTAGAAACCCAAAAATGGTAAGAGCAGAAAGAAATGTCAGTATATTGTTATTTACAATTTTGCAAAACAATATATATATATACCATGTCATCCATAAAGCCATATCCATTAACTCTATAATAAAATACAAGTATAACTCCTTAACCAAAATTACAAAACCACTGGCTTAATCATCATGAGCCACAAAACCATTAATACCATTAATAGATAAAATTTATGTGTGCTAAATAACCAAAACCAAACATAGAAAACACACCCAAAAAAATCAAAGAATTCCTAAAGCTAAGAATGTGCGAAGTTGTCTTTAGTGCGACTTTTTGGAGTTTCGAGTGCCGAAATCCTATGAAAAAAAATTGAGGTAAAATCTTGATTTCTGTTATTTAAATTGGTTTTTTACCGTATATATGGATTCAACACCCTAAGAGACCCTTAGAGCACTTCGGGAAAAAAAACTACCGTAAAAGCCTTCAAAAAGTCACACTATAGACTACTAGAACCCAAAAATGGTAAGATTAGAAAGAAATGTGAATATATTGGTATTTACAATTTTGCAAAACAATATGAATATACCATATCATCCATAAAGCAAAATCCATTAACCCTATATTAAAATATAGGTGTAACTCCTTAACCAAAATTAAAAAATCACGGGCTTAATCATCATGAGCCACAAAACCATTAAAAGATAAAATTATGTGTGGGAAATAACCAAAATCACACATAGAAAAACCACCCAAAAAATCAAATAATTCCTAAATCTAAGAATGTGCACAACTAGTTCTAAGAACACACCTATTTCATCATGTAAACTTAAGCATAAACCGAATTAGCAATCAACATTTAATATAATTAAACAATTTTTTTTGGAAATAGAATCCATTTGAAAGAATAGCTTTCCTGAAACAAAAAAAATTCCTAGAAACATAAAATTTTTTAGGAAGAATGTCCTCCAATAAACAATAAATTTATCTAAACATAAATTTCCAACAATAGTTTCAAATTTGAAATGGATAAGTATCAACACACACCCACTCCCAAAAACATCTAAACATAAGATAAGGATTTAACCAAAAATCACTCTTAAAAGTCTTCGTTTAATGGTTGAGGAGTAGGAAGAGAACAATCTTCAAGGAAGTAACAATCCTTGGGTGTACTTGCAAGAAAATAACCAATAAAATGCCTTTTTATAGACTAACCAAATATTAATCAAGCACTACTTCTAGTTATTAACACTAAATCAAATTCTAATATCATTATTAATTTGGAGTGTTATGAACATTACAAGTTAAAAAAAATTAGGAATGAGAAAGACATAATATTATACTAACTGAAGATATGCATATACAGATAATGTTAATTAGCTTATGCTATGGTGATCTTAACCCATATTTATCTATATGTCTTGAAAGAAATAAATTCAAGTCTCCAAACTACGTTTAACCTTAGAAAAATAAAAACATAACCTTACTATGTTTCTTTTTTTTGAAAGAAATAAATTCAAGTTAGCAAAATAAAAAGCATAACCTTACTATGTTTCTTTATTTGAAAGAAATAAATGCAAGTCTCCAAACTACATTTAAATATCAATTTTTAGGACCAAAGATCATACTTAATAAAAAAAATAACAAGTAAAAATGTAACTAAACACTAAGAAGAAGCAGAGACCATAATTAATGAAGCAATATAGCAATAAAAATGTAACCAAACACTAAGAAGAAGAAACGTGACTATGATGCATGTTGTCCCGGGCCATGGCCATTAAACATGTGTTGTTTTTGTCCATAACCTCCAAAATTGTACCTGGGGAAAGAGGGAAAAGTACTCGGTACCGTGCCAATTGGATGATACAATGTAGGAGATGGGGAAGCTGGTGTACGACCCCGACCCCTCGGAGATGGTACAATGTCAATTGGATGAAAGGATGTTTGACCTCTCAGAGTTGACACCATACCAATTGGATGATATGGTGTAGGACCTCTAGTATTGTCCATAGGGACATTAACACTATGTGTTGGTTCCATGCCAACTACATTACCCAACTGGGAGAGATGAGGCTGCAGATTTTTTCTTCTTTCCTCTTTTTTCTCAACTGGATTAGGCAACTGAGAAAAGTGGGAGTGTAGCATTTCTCTTCTCTCCTCTTTTCGCTGAGCCAAAGCAACATAAAGAGGCTTGCCAAGAACGACTTTCTTATCCATTTCTACTAAGGCTCTGGATGCTTCATTAGGAGACGAGAATGAGACAAATCCAGAACCTTTACTATATCCATGACAATCTCTCATTACCTTGCATGAAGTGATTGAGCCATAAATAGAAAACAATTCTCTTAATTTGTTATCATCAATGCTATCATCCAAATGTTTTAAATACAGATTTGTTCCAGATTGCTCCCTCAATTCAGATTTCTTTAATGCTTTTCCAACATATCATTCTCTGCCATCAATTTTCTTGCCATTTAAACTCTCAACACTCTTTACTGCATCATCTACATTCTCAAAATTCACAAATCCAAAACACTTTGACCTTCCAGCGACATCCCTCATGACTGCCACGCTGATAATTGTTCCATAATTACTAAAGTATTTCCTCAATTCCTCATCATTCATTGACTCTGATAAGTTATTAACAAAAACGTTTTTAAACTTAGTTTCTCCATTTGTTTGTTCCGGCTCTGGCTCCTCCTTTTTCATGAATTTTGTTCGTTCTCTCTCCTCATTTTTCATGAGTTTCGTTTTTTCTCTCTCCTCCTTTTTCCTAAATGGGCAAACATAAACCGGCATATCGTTTATCAACGAACCATTCATACATTTTATTGCATTTTGTGCTGCTTCGTCCTGCTCAAAATGCACAAATCCATATCCTTTGGAGTGCCCTGATGCATCTGTTGCGATCTTGGAAGAGAGAATGGGTCCGAACACAGAGAATTTCTCATACAGATTTTTGTTGTCTACTGCTTTGTGAAGATTCTTAATAAATATGTTTGCCGTTCCGCACTTGCGGATGGTGGGGTCACGCTGTGAGTACATTATCCGAATAGGTTTTCCATTAATGGGTGTAAAATTCAAGCTGCGTAAAGCCTCGCTGGCATGTTCAGTAGTGCTGTAATTGACATAGCCATATCCCAGAGATGTCTTGGTTATGGCATCTCTGCATATGCGAACACTGACCACGGGACCAACCCTCTGGAAGAGTTCCTGAATCTCGGGGTCGCTAACATTGGGCTCCAAATCCCCCACATACAGAGATTTGGGCCACACTGATTCATTATTAATAACTCCCGGAGGTTTGGGTACTGATTCGTTTTCCTTCTTCTCGCTGCCATTATCAATAACTCCTGGAGATTTGCGTACTGATTCATTCTCCTTCTCGCTGCCATTATTAATAACTTGCTGATTTCTGCCGCCATTATCAATAACTTCGCTGACATTAACAACTGCGTGTTGTTCTTGGGGTTGCACCTTAACAATCTCTGCCATCGCCTCTTTGCTTTTAATTCTGCTCTCTCTTGTACCTAATTAAAAATGAATGAAACACCCCCACAAATATGCGAACAAAATAAAATGCAGGTGATGTTCAAAACTCGCAAACGATGTTTAAATCTGATCGACTTTCTAATGTAATCCTTCGCCTTCGCACATAGAGAAATGATCAACCCTACACGAACACAGATAATATTTGTGAGAGTGCGGCACCAATTCAATGGTAGTGATGATATACCTATATATCAAACGTGGAAAGATGAATTCAAATGTGGTGGAGTACTGGTGTTGAATTCAAATGTGATTCAAATGAGTTGGGTTAAGTTTTCTCTTCATGAGTCGGCACTGTATTACCGTGATAGAGGTAGGCCTTTGAATTAATTTGATTTGGAAAATGGAATAGAAAAAGCCATTATGACCGTGAAAATTTAATTTCAACACTCAAGTTACTAGTAGCAGCCGTCCGTTGGAAACCTCCATGTTTAAAAATAACGTAATTATTGTTATACCCATAAAGGATATTAGAATGTAATTTAACCCAATTTTTAGGACGTAATTATAGTTATACCCATAAAGTAATCATAAAGTAAATTAATTAAATTAAATGAGAATGTAATTTAACCCAATTTTTAGGTTATTTAACCTTCTTCTTTTTTAATTGGGTCTTCGAGAAAAGATGTACTCTCTAGAAATTGGGACTCTTAAAATGTCATCTTGGTTAATTACTCACAAATATATCTCTTTATAAATATTGAGGAAGTTGGCTTGATAAATGTGAAACAATATAAAATAATCTCTGCTTGGAGGGATCAAAGGATTGGTGAAGTAAAGGTGGATAAGAAATTAGATAGGTTACTAATATTTCACTTTCTTACATTAGACAATGTAAAAATTATAATTTGATTGGAAATAGGTGCCAAATTTGATAACCAACTAGTACTTTTTCAAATATCTAAAGATACAAGAAAACCCTCAAGCTCGTTCAAATCCAATCCAAACTAGTTATTGGCACTACAACAAAACCATGTGATTAGCATCCATTTTTGCTTCCTTTTTTGCATATAGAGCCCATTTTTTTCTGCTATTTGCATCCATTTATCAAATATGGCGCTAAACTTGATGCAAAATTTACACCGAATTTTGCACCAAGTCTTAGTACACCAAGTTTAGCACCATGAATTGCCATTTTTTTTGCTATTTGCATCCATTTACCAAATATGGTGCTAAACTTGATGCAAAATTTGCACCCAATTTTTCACCAAGTCTTACACCAAGTTTAGCACCATGGATTGCCATAGGCTTTGCACCAAGTTTTGCACTACGTTTTATGCCAAATTTTGTGCCATCCATTGCACCAGGTTTTGTTCCAGGTTTTGCGTCAATTTTGGCACCTAATTTTGTTTCACCTACTTTTGCATCCTCTATTGCATCCACTTTTTGTGCCTACACTTGCATCAACTTTTGCACCCGCTTTTGCAATTCCTTTGCATCATTTTTTGCATCCATTTTTGTATCAATTTTTGCATCCCCTTTACGCCAAGTTTGTCTACTTTTGCATCTACTTTTGTTGCATCCACTTTTGCATCTTGTTTTGCATCCATATTCACATCCTCTTTTGCATCTATTATTGTGTCCACTATTGCATCCTATTTTGTTGTGCCACAATTTTCACTAGTTTGGAACCTCCCTTTGCACCCACTTTTGCTTCTAATTTTACATCCACGTTCGCATCCTCATTTGCATCTAGGCTTCCATCGTATTTTACATCTATTTGTGCATCCCTTTTTGAATCCACTTTTGCGTTAGGATTTGCATCGGGTTTTGTGTTTAGTTTTGCGTCGAATTTTATTGTGTCCAATTTTTCATCCACTGTTGCACCCATGTGTACGTCCACATTTGCATACATTTTTGCATCTTTGTTTGCATTGAAGTTTTCTTCTTTTTTTGCATTTATCATTACATCCACTTTTGTTGTGCCACAATTTGCGCCATGTTTTGCACTTACTATTGTACCCACGTTTGCTTCCATTTTGCATCCATGTTCACATCCTCTTTTGCATCTACTTTTGTGTCGGGTTTATGCATTGGGTTTTCCATCTTCTTTTCCATCTACTTCCATTGCGTCCAATTTTGTTCCTCATGTTGCTCCCATGTTTGGATTCACTTTTACATCCCTTTTTAGGTTACATTTTTTAAAATTCAAGTTTGCATTTTTTTGTGTCCGTTGTTATATCCACTTTTCCATCTAATTTAATGTCCACCATTGCACCCATGTTTATTTCCAAATTTACATCCCTTTATTCATTTTATTTTGCATCCAAGTTCGACTCCTTTTGACATCCAAGTTTGTGTCCTTTCTTGCGCTTGTTGTTGCATCCACATTTGTTTTACCATAACTCATGCCAAGATTTGCCCCTACTATTGCACCCATGTTTGATTCCACTGTTGTATCGTATTTTGCATCCAAGTTTGCATTGACTATTGCATTTGATTTTGCATCCACTTTTGCCACATTTCATCTAATTTTATGTTTATTTTTTCATCAAATATATTTTTCATATCCTTTAATTTTCAGTTTTCGAATAAGTTGAGCCTATGATTACTGTTGATGTCCTAGCCTCAAAGGTAATTATCTGACATCGTCGAATTTATTCCATAAAGGTTTCACCCAAAGCATGAAAGAATGTTAAGTCAACGAGATTCATGGTCGCACATGTTTTGTGCAGATCAAGTCAAAATGGGTTATATGTTAGTGGTATGTCAATCAAAATTGTCCAATTTGAGCTTGATATAGTCGCAGTTCGATGGTCATTAAAAAATATCCTCCATCTTTGTCCCGTATTCTTATCTACCCTTGCTTCCCTAGTTCCTACCCTATTGACCCATTTCCCTTTCATTCATATTCCTTCATAAATAACTTACATACTATGCCTTTCCCATTACCATTTACTTATCATTCATATTACATTGTATTTTACACCCCCCCCACCCCCCCTCCTTCGTTCTAAACCCTTTCGCTATAATACCACTACCATTTCCTATAATCCTAAGTTGACACGACCCTCATGTATAACATACAACCCCCTCATACCTAAGAGACATCATATTCATAACATTTTAATGATTTCCCATACTTTTATGCTCGTGCCAAGTCAAGTGGAGCGCTCTAAGAAATCAATTCAAATCATTGCGCTACAGACAAAGGACAAGGGGAAATTCAAATGGTTATGCCACCTTAATCTCATGCATTGTATATTCGTGCTATTTCGTGCTAATCACGAGATATATCGTCAATTCAAAAAGACCACAGATCGAGTCCCGCTAACAATTGGCAAGAAACAAGGGTGCATTCACCGTGGAAAATTTGTTGTGCACCGTTGCTACCCGTACTATTGGGTTGCACGATGCTACGCAACCATTGCGCAACAATCCTCCAAAGACGCTACAAAACATCAACAACAGAGGTTCAAACAGTAGAGGTAGTCCAAACAACAGAAAAATGAGACAAAATTTCTATTAAGGCATAGAGCCGAGCTGATAAATAAGAAAGTAAATCGATGAGACAACTCCTCAAAGAAATTGTTTCCATTCCGGAAGACTAGAAAGAGGGAGATACAGAGGAGGCACAAGTCGCTCAAATGGAGGAAGAAAATATTTAGGTTTCTAGATTGACGGATGCTCTTGTTAAGGCACAACTCAATATTGGATTCTTGAAGAGGTAGAACAATGAACTCCGGAATTAGGCATATAGCCTCACAGAATCCCCCACAAAAGTAGGAATCAAAATATCCTCCTAAGCCTACTACAGATGAGAAGGGAAAGCAAGTCATAAATGTTGAGAAAGTGGAGGAGCCCAAGATGAAACCTAGAAAGCCTATGACTATAGCATCCAAGCCTAAGTTAGGATGGGTGGAACAAATGAAGTAGATAGCTCAATCACCGGACAAACTTTATTTCTATCGGTGGAGAGATTATCAAAGGTACTTGGAAGAGCTTGAATAATTCCAAATTCAATTGATGCAAATATCTCAGATAATGAACACTTTAAGAAATATGTTAGCTAATTGATTGTGGATTATTACAAGGAAATAATTCAAGCTTGTAATGCAATTAGCGCAGTAAAGGTATTCCTTAAATGGCCCCTCCCTACAAGAAGATAGGTGAGGAATGTCTACACTACAAATATAGTGCTAAAGAGGAGATTGAGATTCATGAAACATAAATTTTCAAAGGCCTAGAGGTTAGTGAAAAAATAAAAAACAAGCAACTAGTGTACCTGCATCTAGAAATATACCTAGGCCAAGGCATAAACCATATTTAAAGCCATAGTCGACTCAATCACCATTGGTAAAAGAAGCTGGAATATCCTATAAGGACATTAAGGCATCTCCCAACAATCCCTAGATGTGATGTTGTAGGTTGATCATTTCTCGAATGTTTATTTTCTTGAAGTTTTTGTTATTGCGCAACAGGGGTCTTTTCATGTTTTGTGGAGGTTTTATGGTTATTTTTGTTTTCTCGAGGTTGATGGTATATATCAGAGATTTAATGGAGTAGTTTTAATCATCTTGTTTGATTTGAGGTGGGAAGAAAGGTGAAGAACAAAATTATGAAATTTTTGTTGCACACGTGTTGCGTAGTTGTTGTGCAACTGCTGCACACTAGTGGAATGGATGTTTCGAGGTTTCCAGTTGTCATAGAATGGATGGAAGGGTCCATTTCCTACTTATATTTCTACTCAATGCCTAGTCATCAATCGAGTTGTCCTCTAGCACATAGAAAAGTGTGCCAACATGGAGTTGTTGCGCAACATAGCTTGAAGCGTTGTTTCCTTCTCCATCTTGAGTCCGAGGCTTTGATTCCAGGATAATATATTTTGAGGTAATATTGTCATCTAGATAGGTTGAAAAGATTAGATAAAAAGATAGGTTATTTTAGTTTTAGTTTTAGTTCAGCTTTTAAAACAGTATGTTTCCTTTTACGTTAGTTTCGATCCACTCAGTTGTATACATTGAACTCGATATAAGTTTTTACCATGCAATATTTTATTTAATCTAGACATCAATATGATGAGGGGGTTCGATTTCTAAGAGAAGATTATCGTGTTGTGGGTTTGTTGTTTTAATTTTCGGTGGTTACATGTATGTGTGTTTGAACTATTTCAGAGATTCGTGTGGTATGCTTTCTAGCTATTGTTATCTTCTTATGTGTTATACTATGCATATTTCATCTTTTAGCTATCAAACAATTGATCTTAGTTTATGTTTTATAATTCATGTTGTTTCTATGCTTTGCACATGTGGTTAAATATCGTTATGTTTTTCTATTGTTTCTTAAGAGCCCATTCAATGTATTTTTCAGATGTTGTAGTTTAGAAACATATCTACCTTACCTCTGTCACAATCATTTTACATGCATGCACTGATGTCTTGTGTTAGGACCTGAAACAATTTTCTCATGCAATTTCCCTCCCCTTCAATGTTTTTAACCATTATTTCAATCAAACTATCCCTAAAGACCTGGTCTCACTGATATATCACCATAATTCATTTCCTTTTATATTTGGAAAGTTTCAAGTGAGGGAGCCCCCTCTAGTTATAAAAGGAAAATATATAACCCTAAGGGGCCCGTGGTTACCCTTGTAAACCTTCCAAGAATAGAGGTTAAATTATAGGGTGATAACACAACAGTGTCGTTTTCGGGGACCAAAAGTTAAATTTTCCCTAGGAGAGTTGAAAATTACATTACTGTATGTGGCTAGTGATAGGTTAGAAGTATGTAGGCTGAAAATCAGCAGAATTGTAATGAAGTGGTAAGTATACGTGGAAATTTGTGTGAGAAAATATGGTTCCTAAAGATATCTGGAAAAATACTGACTTATTATAATTCTGAATCATTAATAATCCACAAATTTTCTTGAAAAGAGGAAAATATCTGAATAAACTCAAGCTACCAATATTACTATTGGTAGATCTTACTCTCTATCTGAGGGTTTATTCACTATAGAAGATCTCAAGTTTGACTTGATTTTTGAAAGTTCCTTGTTCATGACCAAATTTGAAACCTTTACCTTTGAGGTTGTTGTAGATGAATCTGTATTAAGACTTGATACCCTACCTCCAACATTTAACATCGGTCAATTTAATAAAGGTGTATTGTTCTAGTCACGAGAATTTGAGAGTTTGGTTGATAAATTGCAGCCAACGTTTGAAATCCGTTAATTTCTAGCCTGTTGTCTCTATTCAAAATTTTTCTCCTATTTCACTTGCTGACCCAACATCTATTGAATCATTTTCTGCACCTCCTACCAGCCCAATTTTCAATGAAGCACCTACTTTTCTTGTTATTCATACATTTACTCCCACAACAACTACCCAACATACTGTTTTACCTTCCTCTATGTCCTATATACATACTAGTACCACAACAAGTTCATTTTTATTCATACAGTAGCAATGACAGCCAAATATGCCCCTTTAAACCTTCTTGCTCAATTACATGATCTACCTTAGAATTATGGCTAAAGACTCCCTCAATATGATGCCAATGGTGATATTAATTTTCAGCGTTACATGTGTGTTTGAACTATTTCAGAGATTCGCGTGACATGCTTTCTAGCTATTGTTACCTTCTTATGTGTTATACTATGCATATTTCATCTTTTAGCTATCAAAAAATTGATCTTAGTTTATGTTTTATAATTCATGTTGTTTCTATGCTTTGCACATGTGGTTAAATATCGTTATGTTTTTCTATTGTTTCTTAAGAGCCCATTCAATGTATTTTTCAGATGTTGTAGTTTAGAAACATATCTACCTTACCTCTGTCACAATCATTTTACATGCATGCACTGATGTCTTGTGTTAGGACCTGAAACAATTTTCTCATGCAATTTCCCTCCCCTTCAATGTTTTTAACCACTATTTCAATCAAACTATCCCTAAAGACCTGGTCTCTCTGATATATCACCATAATTCATTTCCTTTTATATTTGGAAAGTTTCAAGTGAGGGAGCCCGCTCTAGTTATAAAAGGAAAATATATAACCCTAAGGGGCCCGTGGTTACCCTTGTAAACCTTCCAAGAATAGTGGTTAAATTATAGGGTGATAACACAGCGGTGTCATTTTCGGGGACCAAAAGTTAAATTTTCCCTAGGAGAGTTGAAAATTACATTATAACCATGTGACGTGATAGGTTGTTAGAAATATATAGGATGAAAATCAACTTGAAATTGTGTCATGGTAGACTGTACGTGGGGCTGTGTGAGAAAATATGGTTTCTAAAAGATATACTAGGAAAAACCCTGACCTTAATTCACCAGATCATTAATAATCCTGAAATTTTGCTTAGAAAGAGGAAAATCTCTGAATAAACTCAAGCTACCAATATTACTATTGGTAGATCTTACTCTCTATCTGAGGGTTTATTCACTATAGAAGATCTCGAGTTTGACTTGATTTTTGAAAGTTCCTTGTTCATGACCAAATTTGAAACCTTTACCTTTGAGGTTGTTGTAGATGAATCTGTATTAAGACTTGATACCCTACCTCCAACATTTAACATCGGTCAATTTAATAAAGGTGTATTGTTCTAGTCACGAGAATTTGAGAGTTTGGTTGATAAATTGCAGCCAACTTTTGAAATCCATTAATTTCTATCCTGTTGTCTCTATTCAAATTTTTTCTCCTATTTCACTTGCTGACCCAACATGTATTGTATCATTTTCTGCACCTCCTACCAGCCCAATTTTCAGTGAAGCACCTACTTTTCTTGTTATTCATACATTGACTCCCACAACAAATACCCAACATACTGTTTTACCTTCCTCTATGTCCTATATACATACTAGTACCACAATATGTTCATTTTTATTCATACAGTAGCAATGACAACCAAATATGCCCCTTTAAACCTTCTTGCTCAATTACATGATCTACCTTAGAATTATGGCTAAAGACTCCCTCAATATGACGCCACTGGTGATATTACTTCCAAACAACATATAGTTAAAGCGAATGGTTTCGTGGACCTTGAAGACATTGATCATGAGGATGTAAGATGAGATTATTTGCATAGCATTTCTCCGAGGAGGTAAAAAAGTGGTTCAGAAGTGTTAGACCCGAAACTTTTGCTACCTATCAAGAACAGAAGGATGCCTTCATTGAAAGATGGGGTGAGAAGAAAAACCATTTCCAAATCCTTTCCGAATATGATAGTTTGAATAGACAATCAGGTGAAACAATCCAGGACTTTTCAACCATGTTCAATAAAGTGTACAACTCCCTTCCTCCATAAATAAAGCCCTCTCCTGGACTAGCTTTGCTCCATTACCTTAATGGTTTTGATACTAAGATGGCCTACCAACTCAGGGAAATAAATTTGACAACACTTGAAGACAAGCAAAGCAACACAGTCAGTGTGGAGGCCAATTTGTTGGTGAAGAAATCCAAGACGAAGCTAGAGATAGGAGTAACTACAAAATAAGAGTCTGTCACTTCCTCTAATGAAAAATTAGACACCTTGGGGGTCGATTCCGGGAATTGACCCTCGCAGCCCTCGGGGTCAATTCCAGGAATTGACCCTCGCCGCCCTCGGGGTCGATTCTGGGAATCAACCCAATGCCGCCTTGGGGTTTGATTCTGGGAATCGACCCTTGCCGCCCTGGGGGTTGATTCTGGGAATTGACCCTTGCTGCCCTTGAGGGCCATGGGGTTCGGTCGATGGGTGGCAAAGAGCTGCCAGGACCATTCGACTATCATTTTTGGTACAAAAATTGATGACAAAGGACCATTCGACTATCATTTTTGGTCGAAATATTGATGACAAAGGTCAAGATGGTGAAGTGTCTCCCTTTTAGGTTCGCTTGAATGTGCATGATCAAATTCTTCATAATTCCATGATGGATTTTGGAGCGTCCCATAACCTGATGCTGTAGGTGATCGTAGAAAGGCTTGGGCTTGATATTACCAGACCATATAAGGAAATTTACTCTTTTGATTCCATCAAGGTGAAATATTAGTGTTTAGGAATGATAAAGGATCCAGTGGTATCTCTCACTCGGGTCCCCTCCAAGAGCATGGTGATGGACATTGATTTAGCGACATACCTCTAAGTTTAGCATGCTCCTATACGTCATGGATAGCAAAATTACGATTGAAATCTGAGATCAAGAAATGTTTTTTTTTTTTTTTTACATCATTGTTGATCTTTGTGGTCAAAACAGAAGGTTGTACGGAGAACCAGTAATGTAATATATGATCAACAACAAGGAGAAGCCCATAAATAATCCAATATATGTTGTCCACTCTGATTTAGATTCATTTTTTCTATTGAATGTTGAATATCCTGATGAAGAAAAAAAAAGTTTAGTCCTTATAACAGAGATAAAAAAAGAAGAAAACATAAAATATACACACAAGCAAGTTGAGGAATGGAACAACAAGACAGTCCATGAAAAATATGATAATTTGAAAGCTGAAGTGAGTGAAGAAGAAGAGAAAAGGCAACACCTTCTGACCATGAATTTTGGTGAAGTAGCAAGCAAAGAAGTTATTGGGACAGGTGTGTGGATAATCAACTTTGTAGGAAAGACTAATATTTTCTCATACAAACTAGATTTTGAATGCACCAATAACGTGGTGGAGTATGAAGCACTTCTCTTGGGTTTGCAAGTCTTAAAGAAGTCATGAACCAGAAGGATAGTTTTCTACGGGGATAGAGAGATAGTCATCAAGAAATTTAAAGGTGAGTACCAAACGAAACAACCCCTGATGCGTGCTTACCAAAATGTTGTCCTAGATTTCTTGCAAAATTTTTCCGAATATAATTTTTTAGTTGTTCCTAGAAGAGAGAATGTTGCTGTAGATGCCTTCGCTACATCGGCCTCTAATTTTGAGATTTATAGCAGCATTATATGCAAGTACAAAGTTGAAGTAAAATGTAGGCTTGTTGTCCCAGATAACATGTGGCTGGTTTTTGAGAATGACAAACATTTGGAAATTTTCTTTTAATGAAAGAAGAAATTGCCAAGATGCAGTTGAAAAAAGACTACAGGTGGGAAGAAGATGGTGAGGAGAATTTTATAAATCAAATGAAAGAAGGGTTGGAAAAGTGGGGGAAAAAATTGAAAGTGTTGCAATTAAAAGATAATGTTATTCCAACAGGGTTGGTACCATTGGAAGAGCTTTTTGATCAAAATGATATAGCCAAGAGGCCAAAGTTAATTCCTACCGAGGTCGGAGTGGAGGAATGTAAAATAGGTACAATGGATAAGCAGAAGATGATCAAGCTATCCAAAATTCTATGTCTAGAAATGAAACAAATGTATTTATATTTTTAGAAAGAATTTGTTGATGTTTTTTCCTGGGGATATGAAGATCTAAAGGTATATGACAAGAAAATCATCCAACACACAATATAGACCAAAGAGGATCAAAAGCCATTCAAACAGAAGATGCGGAGGAAAAATCATGTTCTACTTCCTTTGCTCGAAAAGGAGTTAAGGAAATTATTTGATGTTGGAATTATAATTCCTCTCAGATTTTCTAAATGGTTGCTTTATTTAGTAACAGTCGGGAAAAGGACAATATAAATAAAATTGTGTGTATTTTAGGAATTTGAACATGGTGTCTCTCAAGGACAACTACCCATTTCCCAAAATAAATCATATCCTTCAGAAAGTGGTGGGTGCAAGGAGAATCTCACTACTAGATGGTTTTTCAGGGTATAAGAAAATTTTGGTTCACGCGGAAGATCAAGACGAGATTGCGTTCAGTACACCGTGGGGTACTTTTAAGTATGCCAATATTCCTTTTGGTTTCATGAATGCAAGAGCAAAATTTTAGTGAGCTATGGATATATCTTTTGTAGAGGAGAAAGAAATTATTTCTAGTGTTATATCTTGATGACATCAATGTCTATTCATAGTCGAATGAGGATCATTTGCAGCGCTTGAGGGCAACCTTTATCAAGTGAAGAAAATAAGGAATCTCGTTCAATCCCAAAAAATATTTGTTTGGGCTAGAAGAAGGTAAAGTTTTAGGCCATATAATTCCCAAATATGGTATTAGAATTGATCCTAGAAGAATTTCATCTATTCAGAAAATGGACATCCCCAGAGGCAAGAAGGAAATTGTGTCTTTTATTGGTGGGATAAATTTCTTAAGGAGGTTTTCCCAACCTGGCAGAAATTTTAAGGACAATTACAGACATGTTAAAAAAGGAAAATGAAGTTAAATTGAATGAAGAAACTAGAAAATCATTCAATAAGGTAAAATTTGCACTATCCCAAGGCCATGAACTTGTTAGTACAAATTACACCAGCGATTTTATCATTTTTCTTTTGCCTCAGAGCATAGTATTGCAGTTGTTTTCAAATGCAAGGAAATCATCAAGGTGTGGAACAACCGATTGGATTTTCCAGTAGAACACTCAAAGATGTTTCTCTTAAATATGACATCATGGCTAAACAAGCCTTTTCTTTAGTAAAATCTTTGAAGGATTTCTAAGTATGCATTTTCTTACACCAAACAAGAATTCATTTATGATTTCTTATTGCTGCAACAAATTAGTACCTTCCTCCTTTGAAAGGAATTCTCCATCATACTTCACCTCAAGCGTTTCATTCATCTCTGTGATAGTTTCACCAAACTGTCCATCATCTTCTACACATCCTCCAAACATACATAAACTATGAGTTTTAAAAATACAAGGCTTCATAGCCTCATCTGCTTCTTTTGTAAACATATCTTCAAAATCTTCTGAACTATTCCAAATTTGTAGACCTGTGGGTTATGGGCCCACGATCTATATACCGGGAGCAATAAAACAACGATTTCCACCTCTCTGACCAACACACTTGGAGAAATTTCAAAAGTCACACGTATCCAATAATTACCAACGCAAATGCCATTCAACTATGAATGTAACTTCACTATTTACCAACACAAATGCCATTCAAATATGAATGTCGACACAATCCATATTGAAATTACTACCATAGGTGAGACGTTGCACAAGAATAAAAAGACTGAAATATTGTTTGCCATGTAAATGGTATCGTTGACAAATATGTGCGTCATTCAAAAGAGGAAATGCTCTATGGCATTTTTTGCATTACTGGAATGATTGCTAAACATGAGACATTGCACAGGAGGATCAAAGCGAATGCAACCAGACCCTTGTTAGAAATCATATAATGCGATTTCAAAACTGGTTGCCATCATTGGTTCCCAGCTTCCCTTTACAGTGTGAACCAATGTACTCAACGGTTGCGTCCACCCAACTACGCTTCTGTACTACAATTGCGTTAAGACTGCGAACGCAATCTCAATTGTTGGACTGTTAACACAGGTATGAAGTCCATCTCACACTATCCACACACTGTAACTCCACGATGACCTCGTCCAACTGCTCATGTAGTCTCGGCACCCAGGTCTGCACGTTGACGCAAAGAACTATCTCCAGCGTCCTCCGCAACTAAGAGTGAATTCAAATTCGGACTATGCACTCACTACACAGCATTGGGTCTTCTCACACATTGGTCGATTCCTCCTCTAGTCGACTTCAATTCTTAGCAATGGTGATCATGAGCTATTTTTGAAGGAGTACAATGCATTTGGATTTGGGTATGATGTTTGAAGCGCAACACTTGCAACACTTTTGGATCATAGACATCGTAAGAATTCTTTATAGGGGTGTACTTCCATGCCCCTTAGCCTCTTGGATAACATAGTATTTCAAAACTTCACATTTAAATAGAGTTAGTAAACATAGTTAAAAGTAAGAATGTTTCTATATATATGTCCGTTGGAGATAAATATATATAAAATAGAAATTGTAGCTATAAATTAAGATCTATTTTGTTATATAAATAAAAATACTAATCATTATCTTATTGATATACTCAATGATGTTAAAATCAAAGAATTGCATGGGAAAATTTGGGGCCCATGACCATGGATGAACTAGTAATAACCAAAATCAAACATAGAAAAACCACCCTGAAAATCAAAGAATTCCTAAAGCTAAGAATGTGTAGAACTAGAAACCCAAAAATGTTAAGAGTAGAAAGAAAACCCAAAAATGGTAAGAGCAGAAAGAAATGTCAGTATATTTTTATTTACAATTTTGCAAAACAATATATATATATATACCATGTCATCCATAAAGCCAAATCCATTAACTCTATAATAAAATACAAGTGTAACTCATAGCAAAATTAAAACCACGAGGCTTAATCATGTAGACGCAGCCATGTAGATAAAATTATGTGTGCGAAATAACCAGAACCAAACATAGAAAACCCACCCAAAAATCAAAGAATTCCTAAAGCTAAGAATGTGCACAACTAGAATCCCAAAAATGGTAAGAGTAGAAATAAATGTGAGTATATGAACATTAATATTATACTAACTAAAGATATGCATAGATAAATAATGTTAATTAACTTATGCTATGGTGATCTTAACCCATATTTATCTATATGTTTTGATAGCAAAATAGAAACATAACCTTACTGTGTTTCTTTATTTGAAATAAATAAATTCAGGTCCCAAAACTACATTTAAATATCAATTTTTAGGACCAAAGATTATAACTAATAAAAAAACAACAATAAAAATGTAACCAAACACTAAGAAGAAGCACATACCATAATTAATGAAAACAAATAACAATAAAAATGTAACTAAACACTAAGAAGAAGCAAAGTGACTATGATGCAAGTTGTCCCTGACCATGGCCATTAAACATGTGTTGGTTTTGTCCATAACCTCCACAATTGTACATGGGGAAAGTGGGAAAAGTAGTTGTTACCATGCAAATTGGATGATAAAATGTAGGAGATGGGGAAGCTAGTGTACGACCCCGACCCCTGGGAGATGGTACAATGTCAATTTGATGAAATGATCTTGGACCTCTCAGAGTTGGCACCATACCAATTGGATGATATGATGTAGGACCTTTAGTATTGTCCATAGGGACACTAACGCACTTGGTTGGATTTTGTATGAGTTAATAAGAGATATTTTCCTATTGTAATCTATGAGCACTTGTACTTGTTATTATGGTGATTTGTTGGTAATCCTGTCATGGTTAATATTCTGGTTATATGCTAATTATAAGCATATATTTGTAATATGCTCTAACTATGACTTGTTCAGGATTTGATAAGTAATTGATGGTTAATCGACGCATGGGCTAACAAATGTTATTGTAGCTATTATGAGATGGCATTAGACAATCTTATTGATTCTCAGATAAGGTTTAGACTCTTATGATCATATATACCTTCACGACTTGTAGTTTACATGTTCACCATATGTTTGATGAAAGAAACCATCATGGTTAGGACTGGTTAGTTCAAATTCTTGTTCAAGTTCTGTATATTTAGCATTTTCCTTGAGGCATTTATCATTCTCAAAAGTTACAGGAAGTTATGGGCAGTGGTCTGGAGGCTGGCCTAGAAAAGTGGCATCAGGTCATGCATGCAGTTGCAGCCCTATAACCACACAATTGTAGGCTCGTGCATGCTGTTGGGAGTCTAGATCAATGAAAAAGAAATACAACACAAGGTTTGGTGACTTGGGCTAGTTTTTTAGTCCTTGAAAGTCCTACAGTTAGGAGGTTAGGTCATGTCATAGTGACTCTTTGTCTCGTGTTTTCCCTGGAACACCACTTAAATTGGGTAATTGTGGGAGGAGTTTACATTAAAAAAGGGTTGAGGACTAGAAAGTGGGACCTTTGTGTGTGTGGAATCCAAACGTATATGAGCATAATGGTGTTTTGTGGGTGTACACATTGACATATTTTTAAATGCTTGGATTCTAAATTCAATGAAGAAACGATCAAAGTTTCATTCAAAATGGATTCAAAAAAATATATCTCACTCATCTAATGTATATAAGAATCTAGGAGACAATGGGCATGAGTGCTTGCCAAAAAAAAATGAGTGGATACTGGATTTAAGGTAGAAATAGGAAAAGGTCAAGGTTCTAGTTGTTCTAGGTTTTGTGATAAAAATTGTATCCAACTAATCCAACTATTCCATGATCTAAGACTCTTGTGCATACATGACAAAAATTAAATGAACCAAATTTGAAATTTAGGAATAAAAGGTTATGCATTCACTAAACTAGGTCATTGGTTTATCCCATATTTCCGTGGAAAAAGAACTGACAAAGAAGGGGCTACGAAATTTAGCAATGTAGCGAATTCGAGATTTCAAAGAACTGGGATGGAATTTTTCATTCGAAGTTTTGACATTCTACAGTTCTAACATAGGTCTTCTACAGAGTTAATTTTGACAATTTAAAGTTTGCACTCTAGTATCAAAATTAACAAGACTAATGCACACCAGAAATAGAATGATAGTTCATAAGTAGTCCACCATAGTTAAACTGATACAAAGAGATGGTTAAATAGAGTTGAAGTGATTGTCAAAAAAATACTAGTCATTATCTTATTGATATACACAATGATGTTAAAATCAAAGAATTGCATGGTTAAAGTTGGAGCCCATGACCATTGATGAATATGGAAATAAATTTTTTGAGTTGTTGAGGTATCTTAAGTACATGAAGGTACATGTATAATCCTAATTGTATTACCAGTCTTAAAAGCACAAAATTGAGTTTGTTGATCCCAAAAATATAGATGAAAACATGAAGAATGCTAAATATTGTGTGATAAAAAAAAATACACAAGTTAGAATTCCATGAGGTTTGGAAGGAAAATAAAAGGGAGAGGTATAAATACCATGTCATCCATAAAGTCAAATCCATTAAACCTATATTAAAATACAAGTGTAAGTCAACCAAAATTACAAAACCACCAACTTAATCAAAGAATTGACAATGAAGGGGCTAAGCATTGTAGCTAATTCAAGATTTCAAAGAACTGCAATGGAATTTGTAATTCGAAGTTTTTACATTCTACAGTTCTAACTTTGGTTTTCTATAGATTTAATTTTGGCACTAGTTTTAACATTGGTTTTCTATAGAGTTAATTTTGGCAATTTAAAGTTTGCATTCTAGTGCCAAAATTAACAAGACTAATGAACCCCTTAAATAGAATGATAGTTTAGAAGTTTCGATAGATTTAATTTTGGCACTAGTTTTAACATTGGTTTTCTATAGAGTTAATTTTGGCAATTTAAAGTTTGCATTCTAGTGCCAAAATTAACAAGACTAATGACCCCATTAAATAGAATGATAGTTCAGAATTAGTTCACCATAGTTAAATTGATACAAAGAGATGTTTAAATAAAGTTGAGCTGATTGTTAAGATTGGAAATAAAAAATCAAATATTATATTTGCGACTGAATATAGTAGCAAAATTACAAATACAGTAGATTACAGAGTAGTTGGAAAGGGTGTGCAAAGGATCTCAGTGATTGATTGAATGAATCTCAATGACTAAGGGTTGGGTATGATGTTTGAAGCTCAACACCTGCAACACTTTTGGGTCATAGACATTGTAAGAATTCTTTATAGTGGTGTACTTCCATGCCCTCTAGCCTCTTGGATAACATAGTATTTCAAAAATTTACATTTAAATAGAGTTAGTAAACATAGTTAAAAATAAGAATGTTTTTATATATATGTCTGTTGGAGATATATATATATATATATAAATGTAAATGGTAGTTATAAATTAAGATCAATTTTGTTATATAAATAAAAGTACTAATCATTATCTTATTGATATACTCGATGATGTTAAAATCAAAGAATTTCATGGGCAAAGTTGGGGCCCATGACCATAGATGAATTAGCAATACCCAAAACCAAACATAGAAAAACCATGCAAAAAATCAAAGAATTCCTAAAGCTAAGAATGTACAAAACTAGAAACCCAAAAATGGTAAGAGCAGAAAGAAAACCCAAAAATGGTAAGAGCAGAAAGAAATGTCAGTATATTGTTATTTACAATTTTTCAAAAAAATATATATATATACCATGTCATCCATAAAGCCATATCCATTAACTCTATAATAAAATACAAGTATAACTACTTAACCAAAATTACAAAACCACTGGCTTAATCATCATGAGCCACAAAACCATTAATACCATTAATAGATAAAATTATGTGTGATAGAATGTGCAGAAGTTGTCTTTAGTGCGACTGAAAGAATGTGCAGAAGTTGTCTTTAGTGCGACTTTTTGGAGTTTCAGGTGCCGAAATCCGGTGAAAAAAATTGAGGTAAAATCTTGATTTCTGTTATTTAAATTGGTTTTTTACTGTATATATGGATTCAACACCCTAAGAGACCCTTAGAGCACTTCTGGAAAAAACTACCGTAAAAGCCTTCAAAAAGTCACACTATAGACTACTAGAACCCAAAAATGGTAAGATTAGAAAGAAATGTGAGTATATTGGTATATACAATTTTGCAAAACAATATGGATATACCGCGTCATCCATAAACCCAAATCAATTAACCCTATATTAAAATACAAGTGTAACTCAACCAAAATTACAAAATCACGGGCTTAATCATCATGAGCCACAAAGCCATTAAAAGATAAAATTATGTGTGGGAAATAACCAAAACCAAACATAGAAAAACCACCCAAAAAACCAAATAATTCCTAAAGCTAAGAATGTGCATAACTAGTTCTAAGAACACACTTGTTTTTCTGAATTCAACTATTTCATCATGCAAACTTAAGCATAAACCGAATTAGCAATCAACATTTAATATAATTAAACAATTTTTTTTGGAAATAGAATCCATTTGAAAGAATAGCTTTCTTGAAACAAAAAAAATTCCTAGAAACATAAAAATTTTAGGAAGAATGTCCTCCAATAAACAATAAATTTATCTAAACATAAATTTCCAACAATAGAATTTGAAATGGATAAGTATCAACACACACACTCCAAAAACATCTAAGCATAAGATGAGGATTGCTTAAAAATCACTCTTAAATGTCCTTAGTTTACAATTGTTGAGGTAGGAAGAAGAACAATCTTCAGGAAATGCCACCTTCTGAGGTAGCCTTTGAAAATCAACCAATAAAATGCCTTTTTATAGACTAGCCAAATATTAATCAAGCACTACTTCTAGTTATTAACACTAAATCAAATTCTAATATCATTATTAATTTGGATTGTTATGAACATTACAAGTTAAAAAAATTAGGAATGAGAAAGACATAATATTATACTAACTGAAGATATGCATATACAGATAATGTTAATTAGCTTATGCTATGGTGATCTTAACCCATATTTATCTATATGTCTTGAAAGAAATAAACTCAAGTCTCCAAACTACGTTTAACCTTAGAAAAATAAAAACATAACCTTACTATGTTTCTTTTTTAAATAAATTCAAGTTAGCAAAATAAAAGCATAACCTTACTATGTTTCTTTATTTGAAAGAAATAAATGCAAGTCTCCAAACTACATTTAAATATCAATTTTTAGGACCAAAGATCATACTTAATAAAAAAAATAACAGTAAAAATGTAACTAAACACTAAGAAGAAGCAGAGACCATAATTAATGAAGCAATATAGCAATAAAAATGTAACCAAACACTAAGAAGAAACAAAGTGACTATGATGCATGTTGTCCTGGGCCATGGCCATTAAACATGTGTTGTTTTTGTCCATAACCTCCACAATTGTACCTGGGGAAAGAGGGAAAAGTACTTGGTACTGTGCCAATTGGATGATACAATGTAGGAGATGGGGAAGCTGGTGTATGACCCCAACCCCTCGGAGATGGTACAATGTCAATTGGATGAAAGGATGTTGGACCTCTCAGAGTTGACACCATACCAATTGGATGATATGGTGTAGGACCTCTAGTATTGTCCATAGGGACATTGACACTATGTGTTGGTTCCATGCCAACTACATTACGCAACTGGGAGAGATGAGGCTGCAGATTTTTTCTTCTTTCCTCTTTTTTCTCAATTTGATTAGGCAACTGGGATAAATGAGATTGTATCTCTCCTGTTCTCTCCACTTTTTGCTCAACTGGATTAGGCAACTGAGAAAAGTGGGACTGTAGCATTGCTCTTCTCTCCTCTTTTCGCTGAGCCAAAGCAACATAAAGAGGCTTGCCAAGAACGACTTTCTTATCCATTTCTACTAAGGCTCTGGATGCTTCATTAGGAGACGAGAATGAGACAAATCCAGAACCTTTACTATATCCATGACAATCTCTCATTACCTTGCATGAAGTGATTGAGCCATAAATAGAAAACAATTCTCTTAATTTGTTATCATCAATGCTATCATCCAAATGTTTTAAATACAGATTTGTTCCAGATTGCTCCCTCAATTCAGATTTCTTTAATGCTTTTCCAACATACCATTCTCTGCCATCAATTTTCTTGCCATTTAAACTCTCAACACTCTTTACTGCATCATCTACATTCTCAAAATTCACAAATCCAAAACACTTTGACCTTCTAGTGACATCCCTCATGACTGCCACGCTGATAATTGTTCCATAATTACTAAAGTATTTCCTCAATTCCTCATCATTCATTGACTTTGATAAGTTATTAACAAAAACGTTTTTAAAGTTAGTTTCTCCATTTGTTTGTTCCGGCTCTGGCTCCTCCTTTTTCATGAATTTTGTTTGTTCTCTCTCCTCATTTTTCATAAGTTTCATTTTTTCTCTCTCCTCCTTTTTCATAAATGGGCAAACATAAACCGGCATATCATTTATCAACGAACCATTCATACATTTTATTGCATTTTGTGCTACTTCGTCCTGCTCAAAATGCACAAATCCGTATCCTTTGGAGTGCCCTGATGCATCTGTTGTGATCTTGGAAGAGAGAATGGGTCCAAACACAGAGAATTTCTCATACAGATTTTTGTTGTCTACTGCTTTGTGAAGATTCTTAATAAATATGTTTGCCGTTCCACACTTGCGGATGGTGGGGTCACGCTGTGAGTACATTATCCGAATAGGTTTTCCATTAATGGGTGTAAAATTCAAGTTGCGTAAAGCCTCGCTGGCATTTTCAGCAGTGCTGTAATTGACATAGCCATATCCCAGAGATGTCTTGGTTATGGCATCTCTACATATGCGAACACTGACCACGGGACCAACCCTCTGGAAGAGTTCCTGAATCTCGGGGTCGCTAACATTGGGCTCCAAATCCCCCACATACAGAGATTTGGGCCACACTGATTCATTATTAATAACTCCCGGAGGTGTGGGTACTGATTCGTTTTCCTTCTCCTTCTCGCTGCCATTATCAATAACTCCTAGAGATTTGCGTACTGATTCATTCTCCTTCTCGCTGCCATTGTAATAACTTGCTGAGACTCTTATGTATCATCACTTCCTTCAACCTTCTTTCTTTGCGTGTTGTTCTTGGGGTTGCACCTTAACAATCTCTGCCATCGCCTCTTTGCTTTTAATTCTGCTCTCTCTTGTACCTAATTAAAAATGAATGAAACACCCCCACAAATATGCGAACAAAATAAAATGCAGGTGATGTTCAAAACTCGCAAACGATGTTTAAATCTGATCGACTTTCTAATGTAATCCTTCGCCTTCGCACATAGAGAAATGATCAACTCTACACGAACACAGATAATATTTGTGAGAGTGCGGCACCAATTCAATGGTAGTGATGATATACCTATATACCAAACGTGGAAAGATGAATTCAAATGTGGTGGAGTACTGGTGTTAAACTTATATATCAAACGTTGAGTGACGAATTCAAATGTGATTCAAATGGGTTGGGTTAAGTTTTCTCTTCATGAGTCGGCACTGTATTACCGTGATAGAGGTAGACCTTTGAATTAATTTGATTTGGAAAATGGAATAGAAAAAGCCATTATGACCGTGAAAATTTAATTTCAACACTCAAGTTACTAGTAGCAGCCGTCCGTTGGAAACCTCCATGTTTAAAAATAACGTAATTATTGTTATACCCATAAAGATATTAGAATGTAATTTAACCCAATTTTTAGGACGTAATTATAGTTATACCCATAAAGTAATCATAAAGTAAATTAATTAAATTAAATGAGAATGTAATTTAACCTAATTTTTAGGTTATTTAACCGATTTTTTTTTTAATTTAACAAATATGTTTCTTTATAAATATTGAGGAAGTTGGCTTGATAAACGTGAAACAATATAAAATAATCTGTGCTTGGAGGGATCATAGGATTGGTGAAGTAAAGGTGGATAAAAAATTAGATAGGTTACTAATATTTTACTTTTTTACATTAGACAATGTAAAAATTATAATTTGATTGGATATAGGTGCCAAATTTGATAACCAACCAAACCTTTCAGTAGCTAAAGATACAAGCAAACCCTCAAGCTCGTTCAAATCCAATCCAAACTAGTTATTGGCACTACAACAAAACCATGTGATTAGCGTCTATTTATGCTTCCTTTTTTTGCGTATAGAGCCCATTTTTTCTGCTATTTGCATCCATTTATCAAATATGGTGCTAAACTTGATGCAAAATTTACACCGAATTTTGCACCAAGTCTTACACCAAGTTTAACACCACGGCTTGCCATTTTTTTTGCTATTTGCATCCATTTACCAAATATGGTGCTAAACTTGATGCAAAGTTACACTTGTTCTCTTTCAGTCTTCTGCAAGTTTGCTTTCATCTGGATTGCCATAGGCTTTTTACTGCAGTTTTGCACTACGTTTTATGCCAAATTTTGTGCCATCCATTGCACCAGGTTTTGTTCCAGGTTTTGCGTCAAGTTTGGCACCTCATTTTGTTTCACCTACTTTTTCATCCTCTATTGCATCCACTTTTTGTGCCTACACTTGCATCAACTTTTGCACCCGCTTTTGCATCCTCTTTTGCATCATTTTTTGCATCCATTTTTGTATCAATTTTCGCATCCCCTTTACGCCAAGTTTGTCTACTTTTGCATCTACTTTTGTTGCATCCACTTTTGCATCTTGTTTTGCATCCATATTCACATCCTCTTTTGCATCTATTATTGTGTCCACTATTGCATCCTATTTTGTTGTGCCACAATTTGCACTAGTTTGGAACCTCCCTTTGCACCCACTTTTGATTCTAATTTTACATCCACGTTCGCATCCTCATTTGCATCTAGGCTTCCATCGTATTTTACATCTATTTGTGCATCCCTTTTTGTATCCACTTTTGCGTTAGGATTTGCATTGGGTTTTGTGTTTAGTTTTGCATCGAATTTTATTGTGTCCAATTTTTCATCCACTGTTGCACCCATGTTTACGTCCACATTTGCATACATTTTTGCATCTTTGTTTGCATTGAAGTTTGCTTCTTTTTTTGCATTTATCATTACATCCACTTTTGTTGTGCCACAATTTGCGCCATGTTTTGCACTTACTATTGTACCCACGTTTGCTTCCATTTTGCATCCATGTTCACATCCTCTTTTGCATCTACTTTTGTGTCGGGTTTATGCATTGGGTTTCCCATCTTCTTTTCCATCTACTTCCATTGCGTCCAATTTTGTTCCTCATGTTGCTCCCATGTTTGGATTCACTTTTACATCCCTTTTTGCATATTTTTTTGCATCCAAGTTTGCATTTTTTTGTGTCTGTTGTTATATCCACTTTTCCATCTAATTTAATGTCCACCATTGCACCCATGTTTATTTCCAAATTTACATCCCTTTATTCATTTTATTCTGCATCCAAGTTCGACTCCTTTTGACATCCAAGTTTGTGTCCTTTCTTGCGCTTGTTGTTGCATCCACATTTGTTTTACCATAACTCATGCCAAGTTTTGCCCCTACTATTGCACCCATGTTTGATTCCACTGTTGTATCGTATTTTGCATCCAAGTTTTCATTGACTATTGCATTTGATTTTACATCCACTTTTGCCACTTTTCATCTAATTTTATGTTTATTTTTTCATCAAATATATTTTTCATATCCTTTAATTTTTAGTTTTCGAATAAGTTGAGCCTATGATTACTGTTGATGTCCTAGCCTCAAAGGTAATTATCTGACATCGTCGAATTTATTCCATAAAGGTTTCACCCAAAGCATGAAAGAATGTTAAGTCAACGAGATTCATGGTCGCACATGTTTTGTGCAGTCAAGTCAAAATGGGTTATATGTTAGTGGTATGTCAATCAAAATTGTCCAATTTGAGCTTGATATAGTCAGAGTTCTGATGGTCATTAAAAAATATCCTCCATCTTTGTCCTGTATTCTTATCTACCCTTGCTTCCCTAATTACTACCCTATTGACCCATTTCCCTTTCATTCATATTCCTTCATAAATAACTTACATACTATGCCTTTCCCATTACCATTTACTTATCATTCATATTACATTGTATTTTACACTTTTACCCCTCCTTCGTTTCCTTCTTTAGCTATAATACCACTGTTTCCTATAATCTAAGTTGACACGACCCTCATGTACATGCCTCAGCCCCCTCATACCTAAGAGACATCATATTCATAACATTTTAATGATTTCCATACTTTTTATCTTTCGTGCCAAGTCAAATTGGAAAAACCTAAAATCAATTCAAATCATTGTGCTACCAGACAAAGGACAGGGGGTAATTCAAATGGTTATGCTACCTTAATCTCATGCATTGTACATTCGTGCTATTTTCTGTGCTAATCACTAGATATATCGTCAATTCAAAAGACCACGGATTGGGTCCTAGTTAATAATTGGCAAGAAACAAGGTTGCATTCACTGTGGAAAATTTGTTGTGCACCAGTGCTACCTATAATGTTGGATGCACAGTGCTACGCAACCGTTGTGCAACGATCCTCCAGCACGCTACAAAACATTAACAACAGAGGTTCAAACAGTAGAGGCAGTCCAAACAACAGAAAAATGAGACAAAATTTCTATTAAGGAATAGAACCAGGTTGATAACTAAGCAAGTAATCGATGAGACAACTTCTTAGAAAATTGTTTCCATTCCAGATCACATGAAAAAGGGAGATACAGAGGAGGAACAAATTGTTCAGATGGAGGAAGAAAATATTTAGGTTTCTATATTGACGGATGCTCTTGTTAAGGAAAAACTCAAGATTGGCTTCTTGAAGAGGTAGAACAAAGAACTTGGACTTAGGCATATAGCCTCAAAGGAATCCCAACAAAAGTAGGAATCAAAATATCCTCCTAAGCCAACTACACATGAGAAGGCAAGAAAGTCATAAATGTTGAGCAAGTGGAGGAGCCCAAGATGAAGCCTAGGAAGCTTGTGACCAGAGCATCCAAGCCTAAGTTAGGATGGGTGGAATAGATGAAGTTGATAGCTCAATCACCAGAAAAACCCGATTTCTATCAGTGTAGAGATTATCAAAGGTACTTAGAAGAGCTTGAAGAGTTCCAAATGCAATTGATGCAAATATCTCAGGATAATGAACACTTTAAGAAATATGTTAACTAATTTATTGTGGATGCTTACAAGGAAATAATTTATGCTTGTAAGGCAATTGACAGAGTAAAGGTATTCCTGAAATTGTCCCTCCCTACAAGAAGACATGTGAGGAATGTATACACTAGAAATATAGTGCTGAAGAGGAGATTGAGATTCATGAAACATAAATTTTCAAAGGCCTAAAGGTTAGTGAAAAAATAAAAACAAGCAACTGGAGTACCTGCATCTGGAAATGTACCTAGGCCAATGCATAAACCATAGTCAAAGCCATAGTCAACTCAATCACCATTGGTAAAAGAAGCTGGAATATCCCATAAGGACATTAAAACGTCTCCCAGCAATCCGTAAACAAATAATATAAGAATGAGGTGATGTTGTAGGTTGATCATTTCTCGAATGTTTATTTTCCCAAAGTTTTCATTATTGCGCAACAGGGGTCTTTTCATGTTGTTTCGAGGTCTTATGGTTAGTTTTGCATTATGGAGGTTGATGGTATATAACAGATATTTAATGGAGTAGTTGTAATCATCTTGTTTGATTTCAGGCGGGAAGAAAGGTGCAAAACACAATTTTGAAATTTTTGTTGCACACATGTTGCGTAGTTACTGCGCAACTGCTGCACACAGGTGGAATGGATATTTCGAGGTTTCCAGTTGTCATAGAATGGATGGACGAGTCCATTTTCTACTTAGATTTCTACTCAATGCCTAGTCATCAACCAATTGTCCTCTAGCACATAGAAAAGTGTGCCAACATGGAGTTGTTGCACAACTGCTGCGCAACACAGCTTGAAGCGTTGTTTCCATATCCATCTTGAGTCTGAGGCTTTGATTCCAGGATAATCTATTTTGAGATAAGATTTTCATATAGATAGGTTGAAAATATTAGATAAAAAGAAAGGTTGTTTCAGTTTTACTTTTAGTTTTATTTCAGTTTTAAAACATATGTTTCCTTTTCTGTTAGTGTTGATCCACTCGGTGGTTACATTGAACCTGGCATAAGTTTTTACCATGTAATATTTTATTTAATCTAGACAAAAATATGATGAGGGGGTTCGATTCCTGAGAGAAGGCTATTGTGTTGTGGGTTTGTTGTTTTAATTTTTAGTGTTATGTGTGTGTTTTAACTATTTCAGAGAGTCCTGTGGTATGCTTTCTAGTTATTTTTAGCTTCTTATGTGTTATACTATGCATATTTCATCTTTTAGTTGTCAAATAATTGATCTTAGTTTATGTTGCAGAATTCATGTTGTTTCAATGCTCTGCACATGTGTTTAGATATCGTTATGTTTTGCTATTGTTTCTTAAGAGTTCATTTAATGTATTTTTTAGATGTTGTAGTTTAGAAACATATCTACCTTGCCTCTATCACAATAGATTTACATGCATGCACTGATGTCTTGTGTTAGGACCTGAAACAGTTGTCTCATGCAATTTCCCTCCTCTTCAATTTTTTCAACCACTATTTCAATCCAAATATCCCTAAAGACCTAGTCTATGTGATATATCACCGGATTTAATTTACTTTTATATTTGGAAAGTTTCAAGTGAGATAGCCCCCTCTAGTGCAAGGAAAATATACTGCTAAGGAGACTGAGTGGTTACCCTTGTAAAACCTTCAGATAGAGTTAAGTGCAGAACTGATAACATCGATTCATCGTTTCGGGGCCAAAGTTAAATTTTCCACAGAGTTGAAAATTACATTATAACCATGTGACGTGATAGGTTGTCAGAAATATATAGGCTGAAAATCAACTTGAAATTGTGTCATGGTAGGAAAAAGGCCGTGCAGTGTGTGAAAATATGGTTTCTAAAAGATATATAGGAAAAACACGACCTTAATTCTGAATCATTAATAATCATTGCACTGAAAAGGAAAATCCTAGAATAAACTCAAGCTACGATATTACTATTGGTAGATCTTGCCATCTATCTAAGGGTTTATTCACTATAGAAGATCTAGGTTGGCATGATTTTTGAGAAGTTCCTTGTTGTGACCAAATTTGAAACCTTTTACCTTTGAGGTTGTTGTAGATGAATCTGTATTAAGACTTGATACCCTACCGCCAACATTTAACATCGGTCAATTTAATAACGGTGTATTGTTCTAGTCACAAGAATTTGAGAGTTTGGTTGATAAATTGCAGCCAACTTTTGAAATCCGTTAATTTCTAGCCTGTTGTCTCTATTCAAAATTTTTCTCCTATTTCACTTGCTGACCCAACATCTATTGTATCATTTTCTGCACCTCCTACCAGCCCAATTTTCAATGAAGCACCTAATTTTCTTGTTATTCATACATTTACTCCCACAACAACTACCCAACATACTGTTTTACCTTCCTCTATGTCCTATATACATACTAGTACCACAACAAGTTCATTTTTATTCAAACAGTAGCAATGACAACCAAATATGCCCCTTTAAACCTTCTTGCTCAATTACATGATCTACCTTAGAATTATGGCTAAAGACTCCCTCAATACGATGCCACTGGTGATATTAATTTTCAGTGTTACATGTGTGTTTGAACTATTTCAGAGATTCGTGTGACATGCTTTCTAGCTATTGTTACCTTCTTATAATTATCTTATGCATATTTCATCTTTTTAGCTATCAGACAATTGATCTTAGTTTATGTTTATAATTCATGTTGTTTCTATGCTTTGCACATGTGGTTAAATATCATTATATTTTTCTATTACATTTCTTGACATTAATGTATTTTTCGGATGTTGGTTTAGAAACATATCTACCTTACCTACTGTCACAATCATTTTACATGCATGCTGTGATGTCTTGTGTTAGGACTGAAATAATTTTCTCATGCAATTTCCTCCTTGATTTTTTAACCACTATTTCAATCAAACTATCCCTAAAGACCCGGTCTCTCTGATATATCACCATAATTCATTTCCTTTTATATTTGGAAAGTTTCAAGTGAGGGAGCCCCCTATAGTTATAAAAGGAAAATATATAACCCTAAGGGGCCCGTGGTTACCCTTGTAAACCTTCCAAGAATAGAGGTTAAATTATAGGGTGATAACACAGCAGTGTCATTTTCGGGGACCAAAAGTTAAATTTTCCCTAGGAGAGTTGAAAATTACATTATAACCATGTGACGTGATAGGTTGTTAGAAATATATGAGCTGAAAATCAACTTGAAGAATTGTGTCATGGTAGAAAATCATACACAGCCAGAATTTTGTGTGAGAAAATATGGTTTCTAAAAGATATACTAGGAAAAAACTTTGACCTTAATTCACACGGATCATTAATAATCACGAAATTTTGCTTAGAAGAGGATAATATGCAGATAAACTCAAGTGACCAATATTACTATTGGTAGATCTTACTCTCTATACGAGGAGTTTATTCACTATAGAAGATCACAAAGGTTTGACTTGATTTTTGAAAGTTCCTTGTTCATGACAATTTGAAACCTTTACCTTCTGTAAAACGCACATAGAATACGTATTAAGACCTGATATCCTACCTCCAACATTATACATCGATCAATTTGATAAAGGTGTATTGTTTCAGTCACAATAATTTGAAAGTTTGGTGGATAAATTGCATACAACTGTTGAAATCCATTAATTTCTAGCTTGTTTTCTCTATTCGAATTGCTGCTCCTATTTCACCTACTGACCCAACATCTGTTGTATCATTTTTTGCACCTCCTACCAGCCCACTTTTCATTGAAACTCCTACTTTTCTTGTTGTTCTTCAATTGCCTACCACAAGAACCACCCAACATATTGTTTTACCTTCCTATGTGTCATATATACATACTAGTACCACAACAAGTTCATTTTTTATTCATACACTAGCAATGATAGCCAAATATGCCCCTTTAAACCTTCATGCTCAATTACATGATCTACCTTAGAATTATGGCCAAAGACTCCCTCAATATGATGCCACGAGTGAAATTACTTCCAAACAACATATAGATAAAGCGAATGGTTTCATGGACCTTGAAGACGTTGATCATGAGGATGTAAAGATGATATTGTTTGCACAGAGTTTCTATGAGGAGGTCAAAAGGTGGTTCAGAAGTGTTAGACCTGAAACTTTTGCTACCTATCAAGCATAGAAGGATGCCTTCATTGAAAGATGGGGTGAGAAAAAAATCCCCTTTCCAAATCCTTTCCGAATATGATAGTTTGAATAGACAATCAGGTGAAACAATCCAGGACTTTTCAACCATGTTCAGTAAAAATTATTGCAACTCCTTCCTCCATAAATAAAGCCCTCTCCTCTACTAGCACTGTCATTACCTTTGGGGTTTTGATACTAAGATAGCCTACCAACTCAGGG
>CM076578.1:277672013-277943520 GCA_034641835.2 Pinus albicaulis | reverse complement strand
AGGCTTTAGACATCGTGGTTACCTGTCCGTACTGGGCTGATGCCCCGAAGGCAAGCTGCTAGTGTTAGGGTTCAAATGACTGGTCCCCAAGCTATCAAAGACAGGTTCTGTTATTTCTCCACTTTCTTTGAGAATAAATGTGGAATAACGCACTCTGCCCAGCACACTGCCCGGAGGCTCATCAAAGGGAGGAAAGGAATGGGAGACTTAGCATAAAGTCGAGGAGCGGCACTGCCCCGACTACGAAGGTCATGGGCAGCTGATTGAGGCTGCAGAGGTTACTGAGGACATGCATCGCCAGATCCTGACAGAAGGCTGCCGGAGTCTAGGTGAGTTGAGGTCACCAAATATCAAAGGTCATGGCTATGAGGCAGAAACGTGAGGTGGGGAAAAGAGATCCAACAATACTGGTTTACGGACGAGATGCTCCCGGCGTTAGTGCCGACCGGCTTGGGGATGTCAAAGAATCCGTATAAACATAACCAGATTGGGCGTAGATAAGGTCATACTTCAAGGCTATTTGGAGGGTGGCTTCTTCGGTTTGGGGAAAATGGGAGGCGACATCTTTGCCAATGGGAGGTAAGAGAGAGCGAAGGAACCAGTCCATATAAACCCGATCTTCAAAGGAGGGAGCGCGACATAAGCTCTGTCTTCGTCGCCATTCCTAGACATGAGCGGAAAGGTGGGTCGAAGAGGATTAGTGAAAAGAAGTCAAGAGATCAATACCAGTGTCGTATCAGAGAGGGAGCTGGAAATAAGATAAAAAGGCTTGGGAAATGGTCACAAAGGTGGTATGGGAAGAGGTGTCTTGATCGACATACCATTTAGAAGCTTCGCTGGTAAGCGTGCGTTGGAACAATCGAAGACTGATGGAGTCATCTTTGCACGAGTTGAGGAACAATTCTTTCACATGTGGAAAGACCGACGTGATTGGCTGGGTCTTCGCCATTAAGGCCCTTTAACTTAGGGATATCGAGGGTAACTCGGGGTAGGCATAGTGGGCCAGGCAGTATTATGGTGAATGGGGTCGTTAATCAACTGAGAACGGAGGCCGAGGTTCGTAATGCACGGCAAAGACAGTGGTGGCCGGAGAGTGGTTGTGACTGCTCCGCTAGAAGTAGGCCAAGATTGGGGCCTGGAGAACCGCCAGCGTTGTGCCCGATCCGTACATGGTGAAGGTAAAAGGGGAGAACCAGGAGGAGAAGGGGAACCTGATGAATCAGGAGAGGAGTCAGAGTGCGAACTCAGAGGAGGACTGGCTCGATGACGGCGGGTCAGAGCAGGTCGATCGACCGGAAACTGAGGGTGAAGGCCAAGAAGTCTCCGGGAAAGGCGCCTTTGGGGCGCAATGATGACAGAAAGAAGGAAGCCAACAGGGGCAGAAAGGGACAGAATCAATTGAGGTCAAGGGCAGAAAAGGTGCAGTGACAATTGATTTTAGAGTCTTTGCTAAAGTGTAAACTGTGCGCTTCTTCACTTAAGGTCAGTGTGTGGTGTGCGTTAATTTTAATTTTTAAACCCTTTCCGTTGTTGAGATCAAAAAAGTGTGCAACGTAGCTGAAAATAAACCTACAGAGAACAGAATAAAAATGCTTAAATAACAGAAAAATAACAGCTACATATGCATCTATCAAACCCAAGAAAGTGGGTCTCTCAAAACTATGCTGAAAAGAAAGGGAAAAACTATGGAAAACACACATAAAGGGAGCTCAACAGATCTAGGGTCAAAAGGGACAGAGATCTGGGGGATAAAGCTGCAGGCAAGAGGTGCAGATCACAGCCAAGAGACAGAGGCAAGGTGGCTGGAAAAAATGAGGGAAATCAGCAAATAACCGGAGGGGGGAGGCGGAGGCCTTCAAAGGAGGTCCAAACAAAACGACAAGAGGTGATTTGAAAGGAAAAAGGGCTGATTTCAATGGATCTGAAAAGGAGGTAACAGATCTGGAAAAGAGGGGGCTGAAGCTCTGAAACCGACGGCTGAAACAGCTAAAACTCTTCCACAAAAAGTGGAGGGTACTAAAGCCCTAAGGGGCTGGGTTCCCACTTAGATGAGTAAAAACTGATCAGATCTTGGTCAAGGCGGGCTGAGACAGAGGCTGGAAAACCCTGGCAGAGGCTGCAGCAGAACCCAGAAAAATTACAGAAAAAATGCTGGAAAAAAGGCAGGTCGCAGGTTCTGACCTGATCTGAGTTGAGGTCGCAGGAAACAGGCCAAAAGGTGCGTCCAGGTCGCAAGTTTTGGGCCAAAAGGTGCGACCCCCCCGTTCCGGCTGTTTCGGCGGCAGATTTTCTGAAAAATTGCCGTCTCAGGTGCGGCTGGTGTCGCTTACCTGCGCAATAGGGCCAGAAACACACGGAAGTTAGAAATTTTAGGTTTTTAGGGTTTTATGTGAGAAAATGACATGAAAAGAGAAAAACTAAGCAGCTAAAAAAGAAGCCCTAGGGCCTGAAGTAGCTGGATATGCAGGAATATGAGAAACGACAGCGGTCGTAATTTAAAACCCGTGTGGAGTCGCCATTTGTTAGTATGAATTCTTCGTCAAAGTGTACGAAAAAGAACCACTTTAGCTACGCATAACTAATAGCCCTAACAACAATAATGGCTGCAAAACATCTTCAGATCTGCAATTAGTAGTTAAAGTGCTTCAACAAACAGATCTATAAATGGAAAGACATTAAGCAGTAAAGTAAAGAGTTTGCTCCATGCATCCAACAGACAAGACAAGAACACGATTTTTGAATGAATTTTATATTACAGGGCACCTGGGAGGAAACAAGAAGGTGTATCCAGATCTCCTCAATGGGATGGGTTCTTTGTAGTCCTCAGCACTTCAGATCTAAGCTTTCTCTCTTGTAGATGTAGAAAACCCAATGTAGAAGATAGAGCTCAATGGGAGCAAAATGGTAGAAAATGAGACCAAGTGTATAGATCCAGAGTGATCTAATAGGCAACAAAAGGTGAAGAATGATGGGGAAAACCCTCCTATTTATAACAAAATATTGGGTCATTCGAGATCTTGGTGCATGATTAAAATAATGTTAACCAAATCTAGATCCACCTTTTATGGAATATTTTATTATATTTGTTGGAGGGAAAGGGTGTTTGACTTGGGTCAAATCCCTTGATTAGTGAAAAATAAATAAATAAATGATTTATTTATCTTTTTAAGGAAGTGGTTGGGATATAATCAAATAAATAATGATTTAGTTGATTAATGGTGGTTGATTTTGTCATATTTAACAAGGAATATTATTTAAATAATTATTCCTAGAAAATAATAAGATAACTATGGGTTTATCTCATTAATTTCTTTGTTTTTGGGTTAAACATGACTGGGAATAATAATTAAATTATGGTTTAATTAATTATTCCTTTTGGGGTTTCCTAATTAACAGAGTGAAAGCAGTTTTACTTGGGGTAAAACTGGTCTTACATGGTGTACTTGGGTCCATCTAATGATGAAGAGTTAGATGACCAAAAAATGGTGTAACAACCGGACTATATATTTTCATTAATATAATAGAAATAAATCACGACTATATTAAGGCCAGCACAAAACAGTCTTTAACCAGTGTCTCTCGTGTCGTTTAGGTTGCCATGCTAGAGGTTGCATATTTTTAATTTAAATTCTTGACCTCTCGTGCCCATCTATGAATGCATCCAATGGGATATCTACATAAAATGCTCCTTTATATCCCCAAAAACAAATTCCCTACTACAAGAGCACCAATATTGATGGATCACCCCACACCATCCCACCCACTAGAAACGGTGAAAAAGGAAACCCGAGAAAACTTCTGAAATATCTCAGGATGACTATATAGGTGGTTCTTATGAATCAACCATCCATTCAAAACATGCTCATCAATCCAAACCATGAGTATTATGTGACGATATTCAAGTAGGCACTAAATCGGATTTCTGAAGCTATGTTAGAGAAACCCTAAACTCTCACTGAAAATAGGTCAAATGTGGCACCACTCAGAGATTGACATGTGACAATTGGTACAAGTGGTAGACAATTGGCCTGCTCAAACAATGAGGTGATGTAGGAATGACATGAGGGATAAAATATCAGAAAAACCCCAAATCTGGAGAACTAAAGCTCATCACCAACCTGAGATTGACAATTTTACATGATGTAACCTATGAAATTGTAAATGGAGAAATCATAGTAACAATAAAGTAACCTATGTAACAATAAATTCGGATTCATCCTGGGAGTGGTAATGGGAGAAATCATAGTGAATAACAGGAAACATGCAGAGTTTCTTACAATCAAATAGATGAAAAAACACATACAAAAAACCTAGATAATAATCATGAACAAGCTTAATATTGAATTATGAACTGTAAAGGAACTTACAAAATGTGACATTACGAACCTGGTCAAGCGCACAATAAAAAATATCCTAGACATGACCCTAGTTGACAATTTGTATTTCTCATGATGCAAGAGGATTTGTACCTGCACTGCCAAGTCAATCAAAATCCATCATTATCTATACAATAAATACAAGTAATTTATGTAGTATTTTTTACTCTAAGATGCATTCTTATGATAATGTTAGAACATATGTTGAAAATGTCAAAACATACCTGAATAAGCTCCTCTTCGTTTCAAGAACAATTTATTTGAGTCGCATGAACTTGGAACAAGCCTCCCACGATCTGAAAGAGTAGCAACTAAGTCAACAGTGACTTTTTTGTTGCTACGCTGGATCAAGGGAGGTTTGCTCCAAGATTAAATTTCTCCAATAAATTATTCTCTACTAAACAGGGCCAACCACGTGAAGGTGGAAGCTCTTATGGCCCCTCCCCCCCCCCCTCACATCACTCTCAATTCCCCAATACCCAATCTATATTTCATTTTTTACTTTCATGAGCATAAAAAAAAATATTCAATAACTAATAATAAAAAAATTCAACAAAAAGTACGCAAGGAAACATTGCAATTAATGCTTGACATAAAAATAGTATGATAAATGAGTTTTTTATATAACGCAAAAAACGTTCCAAGTATGGTAATGTTTGTCTTATAATAATACAATATTTTACATTATAAAATTTTCTTTTTCTTCTTCCTATTTCTAAAGCTCCTAATTACATCATCAATATCATCGTGCTCTACTCCTGTTTCGTGCCTTTCGACCCACACTGCTGACCTAGTTGCGTAGTCACGATGTCTGGTCTCATCCAGTGACGGGGCATCGCCTACAAAAACAGATAATATTAAATTTTAATTGTCAGTTTTTAAATATCATTGAACTAGTTCGGTAATATTAATAAAAAAAAATTGCAATGATATTATTTACCTGGTGCACCAGTTGTCGCCGCTGACCTAGTTGCGTAGTCACGATGTCTGGTCTCATCCAGTGACGGGGCATCGCCTACAAAAACAGATAATATTAAATTTTAATTGTCATTTTTAAATATCATTGAACTATTTCGGTAATATTAATAAAAAAAATTGCAATGAGATTATTTACCTGGTGCACCAGTTGTCGTCGCTAACCTAGTTGCGTTGTCACGATGTCTGGTCTCATCCAGTAACGGGGCATCACCTAAAAAACAGATAATATTAAATTTTAATTGTCAGTTTTTAAATATCATTGAACTAGTTTGGTAATATTAATAAAAAAAATTGCAATGAGATTATTTACCCGGTGCACCAGTTGTCGCCGTTGGGACTGTTGCCCTGTCTTCCTCTCTGGTGGTAAGATCCTCAAGGGAAACATTCTCTGTCATTTAAACAAAAAACGTTATAAGGACAACCATCAAGGTATAATTACAAAAAATTATAAGTGGAAATTAATTACCGTCACGGCCCTCACTGATAGCAGCATTGTCGGCCTGGTCCCCACTACAATGATCAGGTTGCACGAGAGGATCATCTACATCTGGCTCTAAAATCAAGTTATTTTGTCAAAAACGCAGAGGACTGCCCTGATTTAAACAAATTTGTTAGACATTAAATTTATGGATGAAAACAAACATATTGAAAGGTTAATGTTTTACCTTATCAGGCATTCTGGATCATGGGACCTGCCCCAAGTTTCTGCGACGTTCAACTACGACTTGATAGCTGAAATGGAAAGCGTTATTTTTATCTTCCTCTGTAGTTTCTGTTCCAAATTCATCACCCTACATTACATATGATTGTGTATTTTTAATCATATTTGATAGGATTACAAAAACGTTGGAAGGCGATACAATTAATTATAAGATGTTTAGCTACTTAATTGCAATTCTTGCGGCTAATTTCAAGTAACCGCCCTGGCCTAGCTTGTGATGGCCTTTTTTTTCAATCCTAGCTTTGGTTGCCTTCGAGGTGTCAGGCAACCTATCATCAAAATATTGAAGTCAGATATGACGTAGCACACTTTTATTTTAGACATAGAGAAAATTAAAGCTATTGAATTAAAGTTGTAATTTACCTTGCGGGTCCAGTTGGAATTTTTCCTTCTTTCTTTGCCCTTTTCTCTTTTCCGTCATGGATGAGTGCTCTCCACTCACTCTCTGGAACTATGAGAGGATGCTCGTATCTAGGGTTAAATTTCAATTGCATCCTATAGGTGTCCCTGGTATATTTCAAATATTTGCCGGCTACCCGAGCCACCGCTGTTCTGTCAAATGTGCCGACCCCAAAAAGGGCTTCTAGATAATCTAGAAGTTCTTTTTTCAGGTTGGAATTCTGGGAATTCCACCCTGTGCGTATGGTTGGGCCAAAAATTACCAATGCATGGCTCTCCAAAAACCTGTAGAACTCATTGTTTCCTACACAGAAAAAATAAATATATTATCATTAATTAAAAAATAAAAATCGTGATAAATATGTTTTAGATAAAGTACATGAAATAGTTAAAATATTAAAATTTACCTGGGAGTTGTACATGCTTTATAGGGACACCTTCATCGTTCACCAACAACGTGCCATTAATGGTCCCTGTGGAGCTGACACGTGTAGCTCTAGGAAATGCAATAATGTAGTTGGCCATATCAGCCTCATCACTGCCAACACATTCAGCGGTTGGCTGGGTGTTTGCTTGGGCAGGGTGTGTTTCTTGGCTGGCACCTAAAGGAGTAGAAGGTGTACGAGAGGGTTTCTAGGCAATATCTTTCCCTTGTGTCCCACTACCACCAACACCGGGTTCAGTAAGTGCCAGAAAACACTACATACAAAAGATATTTTTATTAGTTTAGTCAGTGTAAAAATTAAAAAACAAACTATCACAATTCATCTCATACAGAACAAAAAAATATCATTTTGACTTTTTATTATTACCTGATATGTTTATAGCTGGCTCATAAGTTTTTTTATCCTCTCTTCTGTTTTAGGTGTTTGAGGCGCGTCTATCAAAGTATTAAATTCTGACCTTGCATCTCATGCCTTTTTTCGCAACAAGAGCGCTGGAGATAGGGATGAAGAAAGCTCTTCCTCAAAGAGGGAATCATCAAGCGTACCATGGCTAGGTGTCTGCATATTTGAACAAAATTAATATTATTTCAATTATGTAAATAACTAAAATACCTGAAGATAGAGAAATGCTGGCACTTTACATTCTCTTCCGCTGGCCTCTTTCTGCGATCATCCTGTCTCGAGGTTGTTCCTGTATTGCTATGATCAGTCTGCCACATTGCAATAAAATTATAAATGTAAAAATTTGAAAACAATATCTAACTTGAAAACACAAAATGAAAACTGAAATAATTTCTAATAAGACATTGGAAGACAGAGTTAGAGTTTCAAATATGCCTTGCATTGAATTCAATCCTGGAAACATGCCATTGCACATTAAGGCACCCAAACAAGAGACAAGTTTACAATGAAGACCTTATTGAATATATTGTTGGAGCATCTTCTATTAAACTTGTTGTGAAGACCTTGAGGACATTTTTGGAGCAGCATTGTTGAAGCCGATGGTATAGCATTGTTGGAGACGATCTTGAAGGGCCTTGAAGTGAAGCTTTTGGAGCAACTATTGAAAAATCCTTAGAGCATTTAAGTAAGGCACTTTCTATCTTCCATCACCTTTTTCCTTTCAATATCATTTAAATTATTTTTTTGATATTTAATGTTTGAAATCACGTTATAATTCCTTGACTATATGTGTTTGGGGACTTTCCCTTTGAAATTACCCAAAAATACCCTGGCAATTTTATCTTCAGGATGCATGTCTGACCCTATTGTTCAATATTTTGATTGATAGTAGTAAACATAGAGAGTTAGGGGGCTATTGACTTGGTTTGGTTGGGCCATTAGATCCCTAACATCTACTAGGGAGAACTCCCCTTGAGTTGGAGGAGAGCTAGCCCGAAGTGAAAAGAGGTTGGTGAGGTGACAATGGGGCTATTGAATTACACATGGTATCACACTTTAACTTTAGGACTTTATCTTGAGAAGTGCGAGATTTTGCTATATAAATTCTCAAATTGTTTACAACACTATTGTTAAGAACTAATAAGAAGTGATGTTGAGGGGTTTTTGGGTATAAGAAACAATACCACCTAAAAACTAGGGTTCTCAGTCCTTGGCATTCCTTCGCCTGGGCCTAGGGGCACACTAGAATAATTTCACACTAAACCATGCAAACTTAAAAGTAACTTAACAGATCCATAAAGTAATAATAATCATAATTCCTAATTTCGTATTGTACGATATGATGCAAATTATTCAAACATGAAGCAATGAAGACATGCAATGTCTAAATTTCAAGATTGATGAACCAATACAAGAAGTTAGAAACTACAACTTTGATTCAATACTCTGTGTCCTAACTCTAGTAAGGAATCTAGTTTTTAGTACAAAACATGCATCGTGTATTATCAATTCTTAATTGACAACAACTAAAATTCATCTACCTCATCAATTCCTTCCCATTTTGTGTTTTTATGGTATATTCCTTATAGAAGTGTCAAATTTCTCTCAAAGTAAGCAACCACTGAATAAAATAAAAAATAGTTGAGATATGATTGAGAAATGGTCATTTATTTCTTGAAAGGATCTTCACAATTTCTTTGGCTATTTTTCATCTCAAGAAACAAGAAATGACCTAAGAATCTATCGTGATGTAATATAAGAAACAACACAGTGCAATGGCCATTTTCAAAGCTAAATTATGTCCATTGAGGACATGCCCTTTATTTGGTTCCTGTTTCGTAGGATTTTCATGTAGAAATGGAACTTTGTTGTATCATTTCCAGTAGTAAAAAGGGAAAACCTTCTTCTTCCATGGGAAATTATTTACCTTTCCTTTTTCAAGATAATCTAAATCACAAAAAATATGAACTATACTGCACACATTCTTGGATAATGTGAAAGTGGAAAAGGAATACCCTACACAAGTGATGCACATATGTACATTTAAACACTAATATATTTTTGTAGTTGAAATTCAATGCTTGTTTTCATTTAAATGTAGGGTTTTTAAAGCAAGGAGAAATAATGGCTGCCAAGTTAATAAGCGTTTCTTTGGGAAAAATTTAAATCTTGTATTGGGTGATGAAGATAATAGAGGGTATTGAATCTTGATTCTTGACATTGTGTTTAACTTGAAAAGCTCAAATGATTATAAATATCAGTGGATGAGTTCTTTTTTTCAAGTATGTCCCTCAAAACTCTTATGTCAAAGCATTATGTGATGGCTAGAATTTTTTTGTTTCCCTTTCTTCAGTTCAATGTAAAAAGTATATTAATATATTGGAGCACGAATGATAACTACAATTGTTTGCTCTGTAGTATATCCAGCCCCAAGATTATGAAAAGTTTTCTCAAGTGGAGCTATTGGTTATTGATGAAGCAGCTGCAATTCCATTGCCTGTTGTAAAGGCTCTGCTTAGGCCATATTTAGTGTTTCTATGCTCTACTATAAATGGGTAATAATTATAAATGAGCCAACCACAATCACATGTTTTGTAACCATTTGGTTTCCATGGATAGTGATGATGATATTAACCCTATATATCAGTGACCTATATATATATGACAATGATCTCAACATTGACCTTGATATGGTTGTATGGATGTGACCTTTGGTATGTCATCAGAAAATCCCCAAATATCAGAAAATCCCCAAATCTGGAGAACTAAAGCTCATCACTTTCGATCTGGAGTACTACCCTTGTGATAAATTTGATGACTTTCGATCTCCCATTCTCTACCACTTTTCACTTCACCTTCAATATAGATCAGACCAAGGGCAATTCGTTACTGGGTGTTGAGATGGATGAGTTTGTCGAACTAAAATCCATAGCTTAAACTTCATGAAACTAGTGGAGTCAAATTCATGCAATCACAAACACATATTACACATCCTCTTTGAAACTCATCAAAAATAACATTGGAAGACATCTAGAGAGAACCCTACAGCCTAACACAATCCAATGGAATTGACCAAAAAAACCCAAATAGAGTCAACCCTACTATAGGAGGAAGGGCCTGCAATAAGAACTTACCATTTTGCAAGAGCTGAGGGCGAATTCTGTTCTGCAAGAGCTGAGGGCGAATGTTGTTTTGTAAGAGGTGAGGGCAAATGCTGAGGGAAAGTACAGGGAAAATGTTGTTTTACAAGAGCTCAAGGTGAATGCTGAGGGCGAATGCTGATCTGCAAGAGCTCAAGGCAAATGCTGAGCGCGAATGCTGTTCTGCAAGAGATGAGGGCGAATGCTGAGGGTGAATTCTGTTCTACAAGAGCTGAGGGCGAATGCTGAGGGTGAATGTTGTTCTGCATGAGCTGAGGGCGAATGCTGAGGGCGAATGCTGTTCTGCAAGAGCTGAGGGTCAATGTTGAGGGCGAATGTTGTTTTGCAAGAGATGGGGGAAAATGTTGAAGGCGAATGCTGTTTTGCAAGAGCTGAGGGCGAATTCTGAGGGAAAATGTTGTTCTGCATGAGCTGAGGGCAAATTCTGAGTGCGAATGCCATTCTGTAAGAGTGGAGGGTGAATGCACGCGTGATATCAGACGTTAATGCATGTATTTTTTAATAAAATTATTTTTATGTAGCGTGGATATAAGTTTGATATTTTTATGTAACATGCATATAAGTTTCATTATACCGACGATGGACAAAGCGTCGCTCTTGCGACAAATGCCTCCAAATGACGCAATTGTGACACTTAGACATTGTGTCGTACTTGCGACGTTTGGAGGCAGCTGTCGCAAGAGCGACGCTTTGGGGCATAGTGTCGCAATTGCGACATCTTCCTCCAAATGTCGCAATTGCGACACTTTGTCTAAGTGTCGGTATTGCGACACTTTTCTATAAACTTCAGTATAGCGACGGTTTCGGGTGGGATTGAAAAAAATTGGGGAAATTTCTGACATTTGGTCAAAAGCGTCGGAGCCAAGTGTCGAAATTTCCCCCAAATTTACTAGTGCAAATCCATCTATCTACCCTTCCAGCTTTCCTCCTATCTCCCTCCCTCTTTCCACCTCTCTATTTTCCTTCCTCTCTCTCTCTCTTTCTCTCTCAATTTACCCTACAATCCTCTCTCTTCCCCTCTCTCAAATACTCTCTCTCCCTTTCTCGCATGCCATGCTCTATTTCCACGCCGTCCCCCCCTCGCCCACTCTCTCTCTCTCTCTCTCTCTCTCTTCCCTCAAATCCTCTCTCTCCCACCATCATTATATCTCTCTCTCTCCAATTATGTTACTATATCCTTCCCTTTCTTCTTATCTCTCCTTCTCTCCCCCCTTGTCTCCATCATTCCTTCTATGTATCTCTATCTCACCCCTAAACATACACACACTCCCTCCATCTCTCCCTTGTCACTCCCTCTCTCTCCACTTATCACTCTCTATGTCTTTCTTCTACCCTCTCTCTCTCCCCCTCTAACTCCACCTCTCTATTCCTCCCTCTCTCCTCCTCTTCTCATCTTTCCTCTCTCTCCCTTTCTCTCCTAGCTCCCTCTCTCTTCCCCATTCTCTCTCTCTCTCTCTACCCTCCAATCCTCTCTCCTTATCTCTCTCCCACCTCCATCTTTATGTCTGCATCTCCCTCCCTAACCCTTCCTAACTCTCTCACTCCTCTCCCTCTCTCTCTCTTCATTGCTTCTCTCCCATCTCCTTAATTTTATCTCCATCTCTCCCTTGTCACTCCCCTTGTATCTCCATGTCATAAAAAGTTTATTATTGTATTAATATAAAGTTATTAAATTTAATAAATTTAATATTATAATATATTAATATGACTATTATACTAAATAATAATAATAATAATAATTCTAGGTTTAATAATGTTTTTTTGCATGGTATTATTAATAATTTGGTCCATGGTATTTGTCACATAGGCTTCATATATAATTAGATGCTAATTTCTACTCCTATTTGATAAAATTTTATTTATTTACCTTACCTCTTTGTACCTTTTTTATATATGATATTTGTCCAATGGTATTTGGCCCATAGGCTTCACCTCAATAAAACCTCTTTTTTGAGTTTTTATAAATATGGTTTATGGAGTAAATATAAAATAAAAATTGTTTTATTTATTTAGCATACCTCTAGTTTATTATTATTTTTATTTATTTACCATACCTGTAGTTTATTTATATTTTTATTTATTTACCATATCTCTTTTTGGATGTTCATTAAACTCTAAATATTTCAAAATTATACAATTTAAATTTAAATTTAATTATTTTTTTATATGGTTATGTAAGTTATTGTTTAGGCCAACATTATTTAGATTTTATTTTTTATACATTTTTTAGTTTTTATTTTGGCTATAGAATCAGTAAAATTTTCTAATTTAGGAATTAAGTTTTAGATGGTGGTAAGGTGGTTATAGGTATTGACTTAAGTTTACGAGTAGGGTGAAATGATACACTTAGAATCACTCCAAAGAGCTCATAGGCAAAACGTTCTTCACATGATTTTGATTTTATTGTTTAGGGAGTGGGTGTCAAGGGGTTTAGAGTAACCTAGATTGTCTTTGGGTCAACCTGGAAAGTAAATGTGCGTGACATTGAAGGCACCCTCTCAAATGTGTGCCACATGGTGTTGCAAGATAAGAGTGCCGATAAAGAAGAAATTCGAGTTCGTGCCAAAGCTTTGAAGTTTGTAGGAAATATTTTCGAAACCATGAAACTACCAAACGAATATCGAATTATAAAGAAAGAGACTTCTCATAGGTTGGGTATGAAATATTGAAGAAATGAAGAAATATTTATCGATACATCACTAGAGAATGGTGGCAGCTTGACTCCATTTTTCTGTCAGGGTTGTGGAATTGGATCGTGGTTTCATCAATCAATGGATATCGTTTTGCGGTTTTGAAATGGTTGTGCAAGAAATTAGGTTTCACCAATCGTATTTATGTTCCAATAAAATGATTTTGATTTTCGCTATTATCCAGAGGAAAAGTATATCATTTTATTTTTTGCCATTTTCCGAGGAAAAGAAGATAGCTCATGTATATAAGGAAAGGATTTGATGATTTTGAAAATATTGTATTGAATAGTATAGTTTCATATGTAAAAATATGAAATTAGCACAACACAATAAAAGTTGTTGATAGGTTACACTATTTTTGGCATGAAGTCTCTAATATCACAAAGTGCAAAAACAGATCTCATACTTGTGATAATTTTCTTCGAGAATAAAAAACACAAATCTAGTTTTATTGAAAGGCCATTTAATTAATTACTCAAGAAAAACAAGTTTCATTATCATGAAATCATCGCATAGTAACACCATATTCCATGCCATAAAAAAACCAAGGTTTCTATCTTCAATCGATGATTTTGTTTCATATCTAACAATTGTAAAGGGTCTCCCTTTTTGTATTGTGAGCAGTCCAGAAACAAAGAAAAAAAAAGGTAATATTGTTGGAATTATACTCCCAACCACAGCCATGAATAACAGTGGCAGCAGCCCACAATTCCATCAATTTTGAAAATAGAGAAGGACAAGCAATAGATCCAAGATCTGGAGTCGTTTTCATGCAACACAGTAAAATGAGTACTAGGGCATCCTCTGTGTTTATTGTTTTGAACTACTGCATTAACTTAGCTTAGCCCACACCAGCGCAATCGTAGGTTTCTTACGATACCTTTAAGCCTCACCACCTATTCTATTCCACCGCCGATGTGATATCTAGCAGGACCCACATATAACCTAACTACATTGCAAAACCTTTGCAACCCTTTGTTTTCCACACTTCACACTTATCACATTTTAATTCGCACTGTAGAGCACATTTTGCAACACTTACGGCTTACCTTCCACCGACCGCAACGTATGTTACTTTCCATGCGATGCAATTATGCCATCACACATTGCACCCACAAGGTTTTATGTTTATAGTTAAAATTTGCACAAAGTAACATATTTTCATTACGATCAGATATCCATCATACATCACAATCACACAAAATTATGTTTACCATTGAAACCGTTTGTAGGCTATGATAATTGATTTGCGATGTGACAGTGCCACATCACTTTTTATTTGCACAAACTTAAGTTTATCGTGTTCATGCCAATTAAATTTTAAAATAGTCGAACTGTGATTTGCGATAAAGAGCCAGATGTGATGAGGACTCAGAGATAGAATATATAAATTCTAAAGTCCACCCTTTTAAGTTTTGAACGCATCTTTACGCATTTGTTGGTGTCTGGATATGATCAATATTCAATCCTTTTCGCACATAAATTATCAACCCAAGGGCACTAGTTATTTCAAGACTAATGGCAAAGTATATGCAGATACAAGCACATGGTCTGTTGTGAATAACTAGTTTAACCTATAACACAAATTTCATTATAACAGTAATAAATAAACCACAGAAGTGGAAAACATATAAAGCAATAACATAACTGTAACAACAATTAACGAGTCACACAAAAGACAGTGCTGAAAGAAAAAGACAGAAAGAAGAACGCAGCACCTGATCACAAGAGTGGGCTCAAGTCTTGGATCAGGGCTGTGAAAATTCAAGTGTTAGAGGAGAAACAATGAGATGCTATGTATTGATTAATAAAAGAATATTAATTATAAGATTTGTATCAGTGTAAAAAGGGGTCTGTCAATTTGCAGCCCATACGCTTCTTTATACCATAACCCTGAGATCCCCCAATTTCTCCCAACAACTCAATTGTTACAAAAATATACATTGTTACAATGGTAACAGAATTTCCCAGCAAGAAACTGTAAGAAGCCCAAAGATAACACTGATACATCCATGGCTATTACGTTGTAGCAGCAAATAAGGGAGGTTCTGGAAAATGATGATTTGTGCCCTGTCTTGTAGCCATAATGCACCTATTGTAGCCAAATCTGAAGAAATATAGGAGTTAACACATAAAAAGTAAAACCTCCATGACAAGTACATCATTAATCAAATATCCCACAAAATGTAGGAGAAAGGTTTTTACCTCGTGCTTTTAGGATGATTAATGACACAAAGAGATAGAAAGGTAGGGTAAAAATGAGAGAAGAAAGTATACAACTCCGGTGTCCAACATCTCCCCCTGACTGATCTATCTACATTTCCTCTTGCATCTCATCGTCTCCTCAGGTCTGGGTTGGCCTGACTATGATCGGCATGAAGCTCTGCAAGGTCATATTCTACAACCATCTCTTTTCCTAGTGGCTTATATCCCTCGGTCAAAAAAAGGTCTTTCCACCAGTCTGGTTCAACATTATAAGGAGTATATTGTTAAAATAGAAACCATAAAAGGGGAAATAAAAATCTCAATCCCATCCATCTAACCCTAAACGTTTGAATACATGCCACATAACACGACATTCTTTCCAAGGCACGTGCAAAGTTAGGAGCTCCAAATTGTTCTCTTCCCCTGGCAGCTGAAGAAGACAACATCCATCTTTTCTGACAACTATCCAGGGCTTCCTGGAGAAATGTCGTAACCTGGCCGACACACTAGTCAGCACACCACTTTTGAGTTGCCATCATGTGTTCCTTTTGGCCCTCAATCTGTAGAAAGGTACAATGTTTATTGTAAATGTTTGCGGACTGACCATGCTCTCTTCTTACCATTAATGGTTTTCCGGCCTGATTTTCTTCAAATGTATCCTAAGCCTTTCTCCATTTAATCTCATTGATGGTATAGGAGGTGAAAGCCCTTAAATGAATGTCCCCCATGAATGGAATGGGGTTAAAGAACTGGTCATGCTTTAAATAATACCCATGCATGTAGAGCTCACACATTAATTGTTCTACTATAACATCATGAATTTTCAAAATACGGAGAAATTGAATGGGGTCCTCAATTTCGTACCAAATCTCCTTATATATACTTTAAAGACAAAGTAAATAAACTCGTCATGAAGGAATAAGGCATATTTATGTGTAGGAGGTCTGCAGGCCATTACCTACTATGCTACGGAGAACATCTTCTCCTTATCTGTCTTTAGCAACTGAATTTGCTCTTCCAACTCTTCTATCCTAGCCTTCTATTTGGCCTGCTTCAACCGAGCCTTGTATAATTGATCTATGTACCCTGTAACGACTCCAGTAGCATGTTCCCGAACCCCAACTGTTTGTTTCTTGTGGTCGCTTGCTGAAGAGTTCCATTTTTGAATTTCGGTGGCCAATACAAATTCTCGACCTTCAAACAATTCTTCAATTGGGCCGGTCTGGGTGGCTGCACTGGAGACTTCAACCTTCGGCTTTATTGACCTCCATTTGTAGACCTTTATCTTCCTTTTTAGCAGTGAAACTTGCTTCTTCAAACTCCGAACTTCTCTTTTTATTTTGATGGTTTCATTGAATTGCAGCTGGTACCTCCTTTTAAGAGGTAACCTTCTTTCTTCGCACTGTTCAACCAATTCTTGTTTAACAGTGAATTCAGGTTCTAGACCTACGATAGGATCAAAAGGTGGAGGAATGCTACCAGCATATTCTCTTGATTCTTTCATCAAACCCTCTTGGCCGAGTTGTCAACCCACAGGTACTTCTTCTTCTATATTTCTCTCGGAAACTTTTGTTGTTTGGCTGTAAAATTCACTGACCCTTCTGTGTTCCGATATTTCTATAGGAACTATTGTTCCCCGTCAAACCTCCAATTGTTCTGGTTTAGTAGTGTCTATACCAATCTTGGCCATGTCAGCAAATTTTAATATTGGGGGAACAAAAACTTCTTCCACCAACTATTTCCCCTTTCTCCTCTGGAATCATGGACTGGAATGAAGAACAGGGAACAGATTCCTCATTATCATTCTCGAGTTGGACTGAGACTTCATGCATTACTACCTCAACTAGAGTCAACGTTGGTTCTTGTGGAGAAGCATTGATTTCTTGGCTAAATTCCCTTCTTTCCTCCTACCCTTCTATTATTACTTCTTCTTCATGGGTTGATACTAGTTCTTGTGGAATAATATCGACCATTTGACTCATTCCTTCTTCTTTTTTCCCTAGAATCACCTTTGTTTTCATGGTTGGTACTAATTCTTGAGGTCCAATGTCACTTCTGAAATTCAACTCCTCCTGTTCTGACCGAATTGGGAGTGGTTCTTGTGTAGCACCCCCAATTCTATCAACATTCATTTTTATCAGGGAAAGTGATGTTGTCTCTTGCGAAACATCATCACTTTCCATTTCTCTATCTACAATTCCATCCCTTTTTTCTTCATTAGAAAAGGTTGTCGACTATATCACAATATCGATTTCCTGCATAACATCCATAATCCCTTCCTCTGTGGGTTCCTCAAGCGATGCTGGTTCTTGTGTGACAACTTCGTCTATGCCACTAATCAGCTCTTCCATTCTTATTTCCTTTTCCGTGGCTTTCTCCAATGAGGCTAGTTCTTGTGTGATAGCCACGTCCTCATTGCCGATTGCTTGCTCCATACTCATTTCTTTAGGTTCCTCCTAATCAATCATCATCTCCTCTTGCTCAAGATCTTCCTGATCAATCTTTGTTTCCATTTCCTCAGGTTCCTCTTGATTTATTTCTTCTGAAGGTTCCTCTTCCACCTAACCAACTAGAGAGGCTGGCTCTTCTTCTCTAGCAGCGCCCATAGCTACTACCTCTTCTTCTGAGGATCCACAGAGTTCTTCCCAAGAAACCCACAACCTACTTATTGCATGCACGACCAATAATCACACCATTCCATGGTTAGAGAGTACTACCATTATCTGGCAAGAGCGCTAAGAAGCCTGTGCTGTATGTTGAAACTATTCTAATAGAAAGAATGGCATGTTTAGGGCATGCTCCTGATTCTGTGGAAATCAGAGGTGCATTATAATTTTAAAATGATAGTGGAACAGAGCTGAGGCCCAACCTCGCAGGTAATGTATTTAATCACAAAGCCTGCAAATTCATTCCATGGTTACGGTAAAGTTATGCACTCATATCCCCTACACAATTGAACTACACTTTCTCCTTCCTGCAAAAACAATTCAGGAAACTCTGGGAAGAAACCTTTCGAGAAAACCATTGATGCCCCTGTTTTCTGAGCTCGCTAACCTCTGTAATTACTTCCTCCATAACAGGAATTTCGAGACCTATAACCCATGAATTATTCTCCTCTAAATTGAGTGCCAATTCCATTGTAATACTTCCATCGAATCCCTGCAATTTTTCAAAGTAGACGTCCCAAGTTGGGTCGAAAAAAATTTGCCAAACCTTTGGATTGCTGTAAACTGAAACTCTGTTCTCAGGCTCATGTCGCACAACCATCCCACCCATACTATGGAGACTTGTAGCAGCACTTCCTGTAGCAGTAGACCATTGGGCAAGGTGGGTACCTGATTTGGAGGAACAACATAGTGAAAATGGACAGGTGGTAATGGTAAATACGATTGGTAATTCTAAAAAACTGAGAAAAATCATAAAGAAATATGGTAAGCATGGTAGAATAGGAATAATAATTACTTGTACAAGATAGATGACACATTTTCCTAATCCCAATAGGTTTAAATGATGGTACCTCATATTGATGTGATCCGTAAGGTGTACCATGAGTGAGATGTCATTTTTAACTTATGGGGTAATTATTACATTGTCCTTGGTGTGAAGACACCCGCCCCCCCCCACCCCCCTGACTTAAATTTTGACATCCGCGGCATTAAAATATTCATATGGAATATTTAATTAAATCAGTACCAGTCACGTGAGGCATACCTGATGTCCTACCTGGATGATGGGATGGTGTAAGAGCATTGATGTAACAACATCAGTGTAACAGCATCCGGTGTAACATCATTGGTGTAACAGTATCAGAGTTTCAGCATCAGTGTAACAACATCCGGTGTCATAGCATTGGTGTAACAACATCGATGTAACAACATCGGTGCAATAGCATTGGTGTAACAGCATCATATTAACAGCATTGGTGTAACACCATCGGTGTAACAACATTGGTGTAACAACATTGGTGTAACAACATCTGGTGTAGTAGCATTGGTGTAACAACAACGATGTAACAACATTGGTGTAACAACATCCAGTGTAGCAAAATCAGAGTAATAGCAACCAAGTGACAGCAACATGAGTAGCAACAACTGAGTAACAACAATGGAGTAACAACATCTGTTGTAGCAGCATCGGAGTATCAGCAACCATGTAACAGCAAGATGAGTAGTGGAAACCGAGTAACAACATCTGGTGTAGCAGCATCAGAGTAGCAACAACCAAGTAATAGCAACATGAGTAGCAGGAACTAAGTAACAACAACATGAGTATTCCTTGAATTTTTACTCCTTAGTTGTAGCTCCTGCAAAAATACAAGAAAATAGAACAAAATTATTTATCATTATTATTATTATTATTTCACAGAGAGGGTCCAGAGGAAATATTCTCTACACTAATAACCTTCAAAACATATTTCTTAGAGAGTTGTTTAATAAAAGCATCCTTAGAGGCCAGTCGGTGGTATAGTCTCAAGCGATGTCCATTGACTATAAAGGAAGTACATGTATCGTCAATTGTGACTAGCCTGAATGTTACATTATCAAATACAACATTCACCTCATAAGGTCCCATCCACTGAGTGAAAATATTTGCCTTAAAATCCTTAAAAAGAGAGTCATAGAGTAGTGCCCAATCTCCATTTTGAAACACATTGTTTCTAATAAACTTATCATGCCATTTTGTCCTCTGCTGCCGAATAGCAGTAGTTCGTTGGACAACCATTGAATGTATTTCATCAAGTTCATTGAGCTGAGCCAGTCAGTGTTTCTGGGCATATGATAGATCTAATCCAACTTCCAAATATGTTTTGAGCGTGCCGATTTCGAATTCAATTGGAAACAATGAAGATTTCCCATAAAAAAACTCGAATGGTGAAATCTTGGTTGTATTCCGCTATGTTTTTCTATATGCCCATAAAGCCTCTGGAAGTTTCTGAGCCCAATCCCGACAATGGTATGCCACAGTTTTTGTCAAAATATTTTCTAATTTTTTATTTGTGCTTTCCACTTGTCCATTTGCATGGGGATGGTATGGAGATGTTACTCTGTTCTTGATCCCATATTTTTGCATAAGCTTTTCTATCTTTTGTGATGTGAATTGTTCTCCTCCATCTGAAGAAACCTCTCTTGGAGTACCGTACCAAGCGAAAATTTCTTCAAATAGAAAATCTGAGACTGCATGTTCTATTTCTTTCGCAACTGCTTTGGTTTCCACCCACTTAGTAACATAATTAGTACAGACCAAGATGTGGACTTTCTGCTAGGAGGGTTGGTTAAAGGGTCCAACGAAGTCAATAGCCCATTTCTCGAAGGGTTTGAGAACTAATTGTGCCTGCAAAGGAATTTCATCTACTTTATCAGGCTACCCCATACGTTGGCAACCATCACACCTCCTGAAATAATTCTAAGCATCACGAAAAATGGAAGGCCAGTAATATCCCATTTGCAGCACCTTATTGCCTATTCTTTTATCCGCGAAATGCCCTCCATAAGGGCCATCATGTACAACTTTCAATATTTCATAGATATCATCTTCAGAAACCTAGTACCGGATCTGCTTATCTGCTCCTGTACGAAAAAGGTATCCTGCCATCCAAGAATATCGAGCACTATGATGAATAATCTTTTATTTTTCCCTATATGACAAATGAGGAGGCACTTTTCCTGTAGCAAGATAGTTAGCAATATTTGCATACCAAGAAGGTTTAGTAGAGACTACAAAAATATTTTCATCACGGAAAATATCTTCTATTGGTGTGCATTCATCATTATTATCCATTCTAGATACGAAATCAGCTACTACATTATCTTTTCCTGCCTTAACCACTATTGCAATATCAAATTCTTGAAGCAATAGTAACCATCTCGTAACACGACCAGGAGTAATGGGTTTATTACCTAATTGTTGCATGATCAGTATGGACAATAGTAGAATACCCAATGATGTAGTGTCGGAACTTATTGATGGCATAAATGATAGCTAAGAATTCTTTTTCTGTCACCGTATAGTTTAATTCAGCAGGAATTAAATTCTTGCTAATGTAATAAATTGCATACGGTTTTTTGTCTACTTGTTGTCCTAAAAAAACTCATGTTGTTATTTGAGAAGCATCAATATGTATGTGAAATGGTAATGCCAAATTAGGTCCTCAAAGGATTGGGGCCATGCACACTAGCCCTTTAATTTTCGTGAAAGTTGTCTCACAATATTTGGTCCATAAAAACTCTGCATCTTTTGTTAGCAATTGAAATAATGGATGTGCTATAGCAAAATTTTCTATAAAGTGCCTATAATAACCAACACAACCAAAAATTCTACGTACCTGTGTGGGTGTTTTGGGTACTGAAAAATGTAATATTACCTCTACTTTAGTTGGATCAACTTGAATTCCATCTGCTGAGAGAAAATGTCCCAATACTACTCCTTCTTCCCTCATCATATGGCATTTGACTGTACTCAACGATACATGGACCTGTTCACATATTTTTAGTACCTTCTCCAAATTTTCCAATACCTCCTCAAATGAATTCTCATACGGAGTAAAATCATCCATATAGATTTCAACACTATCATTGACCAAATCAGAAAAAATTCCCAAGATTGCCCTCTAGAAGGTAGGAGGAGCATTACACAGGCCAAATGGAAGAACCCTGTAAGCAAGGGTTCCCCATGGTCATGTGAAAGTTGTGTTATCCTGGTTTTTCAGGGCTATATGGATCTAGTTATATCCATTGAATCCATCTAGGAAGGAGAATAATTTCTTTCCAGCCAAGGTATCTAGGACTTGGTCAATGAATGGCAAATGGAAATGGTCTTTTTTTGTTGCCTTATTTAATTCCTTGTAATCTACACAAATCCACCATTTACCATTCTTTTTGGGAACGATAACTAGCAACGATACCCATTGGCTATCTAAGATGGGATAAATGAATCTTACATCCAACAATTTTTGTAATTCTTCTTTAACAATGTTTTTGAGAGCAGGGTTCATCCTCCGTTGGAGTTGTCTTACAGGGTGGAAATCTTCCTTAATGTAAATATGATGAGTGCATAGGCCAGCAGGGATATCCTTCATGTCAGTATAATCCCAGGAAAAATATTTTTGATGTTCTTGAACGACTTTGAAAAGTTGTTTGGTCTAGGATTCAGACAGGTTCGGATTGATATTAAGTGTTTTCCCTGGTTCAATTTCGATTGGAGTACTATCATGGAATGGGATCACAGGAATATCTTCTATGCCATCTTTTGGTTCCATGTTTTCCTATACCTCATAGCTCATAGAAAATTCTAGAATATATTGAGTTTGATTGGGGATAGAAATAGAATCATTAATGTAGGTGTTAATGGCATCATCTTCAATCTCTGTTTTAAATTGAAGGGCCTGACCAATAGTGAGAACTGGTCTAACATCTTCATTTTCAAGTTCAGGCTCTTCTGTAGGTAGGGGTTTCTAACTGGTTGATGATTTTTCAGATGGGATTGGCTTCGTAGGAGAATAAAGTTTAAGGTCCTTTGTAACTATCCCATTTTATATGATCATATGTCCAGACTGACACCCTATATAGGCATCTGCAGTTGCCAACCATGGTCTTCCTAGGATAAATGGCTGACCACCCACTGAAGATCGAGTCTAAAATATAAGGAGGTCCATAGGGTAATGCCATGAGTATACTGAAATGGTCACATCCTCTAATTTCCCTACTGGTTTAATTTTCGATCTGTCTGCAAGTTCCATAATAGTAGGGGTTGATTTAATGTTTCCAAGTCCTAATGTTGTCATTGTTTCAGCAGTGATAACGTTGATGGCTGCTCCCAAATTGACTAGTACATTTGGGATTTCAATCCCATTAATATTTACTGTTAAAATTGGGTTCCAAAGATCTCTGTATTTTATAGGAATGATTTTTCCTAACATGACATCAGATAATCTACCCATTACATACATAGTTAATGGATCCTTAGGTTTTCTACCTAGTTTCTTTGAGCAATATTCTTTCAAATTCTTTGCATAAATAGGTACATCCCGTATAGCTTGTAAAAGAGGTATTTTAACAAAAATATTCTGTAATTCCCCTAGAAAATAAAATTCTTCTTGAGGGTTTGGTTTACTCAAGGTCAATCTTTAAAGATATCGGGAAAATGTTAAATGACCTTGATTAGGAACAACTTGGGGAGGTGTCTCGTTTATTATGTTTTGATCTACATTCTCCCTCACTGTTCTTTGTTCTGGTTCTATATTTTCACCATCAATTTGTTCTATGATAATGGGTGAATTAGGTGCATTTACTACCCAGCTAGACCGTAGATTTATCTCATTGAGCCGTGTGGTAGAAATGTTGTAGGATGGAAGGTTCATCATTTTTGTTTGTTGAACCCCTTATTATTTGGATTTGGGTTGGGCTAGAGAGGAAGTTGAGGTCTAATGGTTGGGTTTCCTGGGGGCACATTGGAAGGCAACTAAAGTTGTTGCTGAGGCATAGGCTGAGGAAACTGTCTAGTGGGAGGGGCTCCATGCCAAGTTTGATTCCATGGAGGATTTAGACTGGCTGGAATAACCCATTGCTTCATAGGGGGATATTGGTATTGAGGCCACATAGCTAAAAATGGTGTAAATTGGGGACCCATACTAAAATTATAAAAATACTGAGATGGGTCCTGGAACATACCTGGATTCACCACTGGTGATCGAGGTTACCATGGTTTCTTCTGCCCCATGAAATATAGCTTGTCCACTCGGATTTCCTCACTTTATCCTTGGAAAACTACTTTCAGCTTGGGCAAGGAGAGACATGCACTGGTTGCGTGAGTCTTTTCGTAGATTGTGCAGGATTCCATCGTGTTTAGTAGGCATCCCTTCAAAGGGTGTTTCTTTCTGCACTGAGGAAAGAATATGGCCATGGTTTTCTCCAACTCCATCTAATTCTATTTTGCCTGTAGAGTGTCCATTTGGGTTGATACCGTACTTAGGATATAGGTCCTCAAATTATCTAACAAATTCCCAATATTTGCTTTTGTGACCCCTCCACCTGGAGACTTTAATGACCAAATACCCTGTCCACTTCTTGCAGCCCCCCTTGAACATTTGATATAATAATCATAGATAGTTTCAAAGCTTTCTTTTGAAATATCTCCTTTACCCACTATATTCAGGAGTTGCAGAGAGTCCTCTCTGAGTGCTCTGAGAAGGATGATCTTTAAAATGTCCTTGTCCAAGTCACTATGTCTGGACCTCTCCAATATGTATTTAAATCATTCTACACGGTCCTCCATATTTTCATCTTCATATTTTCATCTTCCTTCTATGAAAATTTAAATATTTCCTCCTTGATGTCACGAGGCTTGCAATAATCTTGATATTTTTCCAGGAAATCTTTCTTCATTTCATCCCATGAAGTAATTGTGCTTCCCCCTAAGCCCATAAACCATCTCAGCTCTATCCCTTTTAGGGTAGAAGGGAATATTTTCAATTTTTCAACATCATTCATATAATCGTATCCTCGGCAAACAATATCAAATTCAAAAAGGAACATGTCAAGGTCCTCCGAAGAGAGCCCATGAAAACTAGGCAAGGCTGTCAAAGGTATGGGTCTCATTGGTGCATCGCCTGTAACATTTCCTATAGGAAAATCAATGGATGAACTTATAGGTGCCATAAATATCTTCCAATACTCACTTGGAATTTCAGTTGGTTTCATAGCAGGTATCTGGAGTGATTCAACTGAATATGGTCGCATCACACTTTCCTGGTCCCTTGGTGACTCACAGTCCTTAAAAAATTCCCTTAATAGATCAGAATCACCTAACTTGGCAGCAATAATTCTCACAACGTTGCCTTGGTATCTTGGGGATGAAAACCCTTTTTGGGGTTCTTCTTCCCAGTTAGAGTTGCTCAATTATTCTGATCCCTTACTCGCGACTTGTTCCCCTTCTATTGTTGATAAAGGTTTCCCTTCCACTAGTAACCTATTTATTAAATATTTTGTTGTAGATGGAAAATATTTTGGTACCATGGATGGCACTGGATGCTCCACAGACTGCCCTTCGGACTTCATCTAAATCTTAACCGTGGCAGCAACATGGGATGATGCCTCAGATCTAGATTTTTCAATAATTTCCTGAATATATGTCTTCCTCCCCAAATCCTTCACTTTCTTTGGGGGTCTTCCTTTAACCCTCTTTCTCGAATCTTTGTTCATACAAATCGTAGAAAGGGTTCATTAAAGAAAATCAATCAATAGCTTAGGACCCGAAGTAGGACAGATAACTTCCTCCCCGAGATGAGAGAAGAGATCCACAGGTAATAGAACAAATTGACAAAAGAAAAGAAATCATTTTTTAGGACCTGGAGCAGAGTAATAACATACCCTCCCCAGGACGAGAAATTGGCCCCCAAAAAGAAAAACGGGAAAAATAAAAACAACAGGAAAGAAAAACTAAACTACGCCTGGGACTTAGGGAAAGGATTTATAAAACACCTTCCCCAAGACGAGGGTTTAAATTTTTACACAAAACAAAATGATACAAGAAATAGGAAATAAGGAAAGAAAAAATAAAATACAAAGCACTTACGCTTGGGACTTGAAGCTGGATAATAGATTCCAACCTCAAGACGAGAGATCGACTCTGAGATCTACTACAAATCCTATTCTTGCAACTATTAGCCTTCCCCGGTAATGGTGCTAAAATTTTGGTGTCCAAATAAGATCAAGATTCAATCTGTTTCCCACATAAATTATCAACCTGAGGGCGTTAGTTATTTCAAGACTAATGGAAAAGTATATGCAAATACAAGCACATGGTTTGTTGTGAGTCACAGGTTTAATCTATAGCACAAATGTCATTATAACAACAATAAATAAACTGCAGAAATGAAAAACATCCACAAAAATAACGTAACTGTAACAAAAATTAACAAGTCACACAAAACACAGTGCTGAAAGAAAAATACAGAAAGAAGAACGCAACACCTTATCACAAGAGTGGACCCAACTCTTGGATCAGGGCTGCGGAAACTCAAGTGTTACAGGAGAAACAACGAGTTGTTGTGTATTGATTAATAAAAGAATATTAATTACAATATCTGTATCTATGTAAAAAGGGGTTTTTCGATTCGTAGCCCGTAGGCTTCTTTATACTATAACCCTGAGATCCCCCAATTTCTCCCGACAACTCCATTGTTACAAAAATATACATTATTACAATGGCAACAGGATTTCCTAGCAAGAAATCGTAAGAAGCCCAAATATAACGTTGATACATCTATGGTTTTTACGATGTAGTAGCAAATAAGGGAGGTGCTGGAAAATGATGAGCTATGCCCAGTATTGCGGCCGTAACGTGCCTATTGTAGCCAAATTTGAAGAAATATAGGAGTTAATACATAAAAGGGTAAAACCTCCATGACAAGTACATCATTAATCAAATATCCCACAAAAGATAGGATTTTCAGATGAATAGTGGCACAAAGAGATAGAAAGGTATGGTAAAAATGAGAGAAGAAAGTATACAAATCTAGTGCCCAACATCATTTTCCTATGTAAATCAGAATAGGGTATGCGTACTATATTTAATGAAGATATGGGTCTTATGACAACCCAATGACAAATGCTTGTTGACCATCTGTTCAACATTGAATTAGCATTGATAGAATTAGATTTTCAAGGCTATGACTATTTTAATATAAACTACGTAATTTCATTATGTTTTCAGAGAGTAGAAGAATTCAAACTTAGAGAAGAGTTGAATAAAATTAAAAAGAATTTTTGCACCAATGTTCTTATGTTGTTTGGGTATTGACTGCTATTTTTTCACATATTTTTTGTATTCTCTATGTTGTGTTGGAACATCCCTCTGGTTATTGATTTCGTTCAATATTTCCAACATGGTATCAGAGAAGGTCTAGGCTCTCAATCAAAGAAGCACAAGCTCACTCTCTTTGTTGTATAAGATGTAATATTGGTTTGAAGAAGTAGATTTCTCCAGCAGCGAGAAATCTTATATTTTACACAGTCAAGAAGGTTGTTTGTTAACACATTCATGATGGAAGCAAAAAGTACAAGCCTCACAAATCCACAATTACCATAGGTCAATGGAAAAAACTATGATTAGTGGGCCATTACAATGAAGGCCTTTTTTGCTTCACATGATACATGGGAGTTGGTGGAAAATGGCTTTCTAGAACTAGCAGATGTAGCAGCGCTTAATGCTTTGATGGCAAACAGAAAGAGACTCGCTGAAAGAAAATAGGAAGACAGACTCCAAATCCCTCTTCTATATCTTTCAAGTAGTTCATGAGAGTATTTTGCCAAGGATTGCAGCAGCAACAAAGTCCAAGGAGGCATGGGATATGCTCAAGACATCCTATCAAGGCATGGAGAAGGTGAATAAAACAAAATTACAAATGCTGAGGAGAGATTTTGAAACTCTTTGTATGAAAGATTCTAATATCATAGAATCATTCTTCACACATGTGATTAGGTTGGTTACCTAGATAACATCTCATGGAGAGACACTTGAGGAAATAAGAATACTGAAGAAACCCTTGAGAAGTCTACCATAAATATTTGATGTCATATTAGTGGCAATAGAAGAGATAAGGTATCTTTCACAATTTTTGGTGGATAAGATTTGTGCATCCTTGATGTCTCATGAACATAGACTGAACATAACAACAAACTCCTCTTTGGAGCATGCTTTCAAGAAACAAATTTGTTTTGGTCGATGTAGAGGTCGAGGAATATCAAACTACCAAGGAAAAGGAAGAAGCCCACAAAGAGGTGGAAGAAACAAACCTACAATCATAAGTTGAAGGGGCACCAACCAGAAATCAAGTGAAGGCTCAAGCCAAAATCAAACGCAAGGACAAGGGTATAATAAATCCCATTCCAATGTCATTATTGTAAAAGTATGGGCATTATTCTAATGATGTAGAAAGAAACAAAATGACATGAATAACACAAAAGATGTAAATTTTGTAAAACAAAATTAGAACCAGAGTAATGTGCTTCTAACATGTAATTTAGCACAAGAAAAATAATAATATGTATGGTTCTTAGATTCAGGTTTTAGTAACCACATGACTAGAAATATAGAAATGTTTTCTAATCTAGATGAGAATGTGAAATATGAAGTGAAAATAGGGACTGATAGTGAACTCTTTGTCATGGGAAAAGGAAGAGTATCAATACTCACAAGGAAGGGAGAGAAGAAATTTCTATCAGATGTCTATTATGTACATGGCTTAAAATGTAACCTTCTGTGCATTAGACATCTCGTGAACAAGGGCTACAATGTATTTTTTTAAAATTATGTGTGTACAATCATGGACATACCTCCAAGTAAAAGGGTAATTTTAGAAGTGCAAATGAGAAGAAATAGGATGTTTCATCTCAAGATCAAAACAGACTTGAAGGAAGGAGGTAATGTCATAGCAGTCACACATGAGGTCTTTCAAGAAGAGGTGAAAGAAAAAAATTGGTTATGGAATTTGAGATTTGGACATATCAATTTTGGAGGTTTGAACCTCTTACATAGAAAAGGAATAGTAAGAGGATTACCACTCATTGAGAAACCAGACAACCTATGTGAAGGCTACATCTTGGGAAAACAACACAAAGAATCCTTTCTAGCAGGAAAGAGTATAAGGGAAAAGTCACCCTTAGATATTGTCCACTCAGATTTGTGTGGACCAATGAAAACACCATCATTAGCTGGCAGTCACCATGTCTTGACATTTATAGATGATTATAAAAGAAAGACATGGGTCTATTTCTTGAAACTCAAAAGTGAATTGTTCGAATAGTTCTGCCAGTTCAAAGTTCTTGTTGAGAAGAAGAGTGGACACTACATCAAAGTGTTAAGAACTGAGAGAGGTGGAGAATATATCTCCAAGGATTTCCTACGTTTCTGTAGGGAGAATGGCATACACAAGTAGTTTAACACAAGATATACACCATAACAAAGTGGTGTTGCTGAAAGAAAGAACAGGGCCATCATGGACATAGTCAGAAGTATGTTGAAGGAAAAACACTTGCCAAATTAATATTGGGTTGAAGCAATAAATTATGCAACGTATATTTTAAATAGGTGCCCAAACAAAGTTGTTATCAACATAATCCCAAAAGAAGCATGGAGTGGAACAAAGAAGTTTGTCACTCACATGAAATTATTTCAATGTGTGGTATATGCACATGTCCCAGATCAATTAAGAAAGAAGTTGGACAACAAGGGGGAGAAGTGTATCTTTGTTGGATACAGTGATGAATCAAAGGCCTACAAACTCTATAATCCTTCCACCAAGAAAGTTATGATCACCAGAGATGTGAAATTTATGAAGAATAATCTTGGGATGGAATCTTAGAGAAAAAATTGAATGTGAAGACATGTATGTCTCAGGAAGAGCAAGAGGAATGCTCAGCAGCAAATAATTCCTCCATGATAGCTCCTTGATGCAGGAGCATCCAAGTCAAATTTTCAATTTTCAATTATGTAATAAGGGGGGTGAGAAATTTAATTATTTTATTAATTAAATTGATTAATTTTAATAAATTAGGTGAGAAATTATAAATGTGAGGAGTTTTTTGTAAATATCCCTTAAATAAATAAGGATATGAGTGGAGTTAATTTAGGTAAATAATTTAGGGATGAGAAATTCCATAAACGGGACTTAGTTGGGTTCAAAATAAGATTAATCTAAATTAGATTTTAAGTTGAGATTTATGAAGAGAAAGTTGTGGAGTGGACCAAATTATTTTTATGTATAAATATGTAGCTTATGAGAGTGTGAGGTGAGGAGTGCAGAGAATCAGAGAGATGATTTGAAAGTTTGAGAGCCAAGAGGCTGCCAAATGTAATATTTGGCCAATGGGTTTTATGTTTTAATATCAGTATTTTTTAATTATGCGGCTTCCTTTCCTTCATGTTCATTTTTCAATTGAATATTTTTATGCTGTGTGAAGTATGTGTGGTTTATATGCTAGGGTTCTGATTTAACCCAGAAACCGTGCATCATTCGGTATTAGAGTAGAAAGATGTGTGTTCTACATTTTGTTTGAATCTGCAATAAATAAATAAATAAATATATATATATATATATATATATATATATATATATGTTACATGTATATTTGTTGAAGTGTGTGAAGCGCAGAAGACTGCCATCGAAACAAGCGAGCATAGTCACGAAAAGAGCAAGTTGAATGATGCAATTTAAGAATTTCTGGTGCTATTCGTGGATGTGAATGTGGAGAAAAACTCTGCATAGCAAAGATGTATATGTGAACAAGTGTTGTCCAACACATTAAAAATTTTCACTTGGAGAAATGCACGAAAATAGCCAAGTGTTGTTAGAAATTTGTTGAAGTAGTGCGCATAAGGAGCATGTTATCAACCCATAAGAGTTTATGTGCATTTGAAATTTGAGGTGTGGCTGCTGGGATTCTGGAGTAATCCGAGCTTCCAAGATGGGATGAACATCGGTAGGAGGGTGGACCACAGAAACTATTAATTCCTGTTAATAGTTTGTTCGGCCTTAGTTCCACGGAAAACTGCTATACATAGACATAGCCATTTGCAGAGGCTTGGGCATTTAACGAAATTCAAACGGTGGAATGGAAATGCCACTGATTCATGGTTTTTGATGTGGTGTTTTGCATCGTTTTATTCATGTTCAACACAACCACTATTTTTATTCTAAGGGCCGAGAGTGTGAATATGGATTGTTGCTTGCACAGGTGGTTGTCTTGAAATTCTACGTATGACTGAGTGTTTTTATAAATTGAATGCTAAGTTTGTTTCTATACCAAGGCAGGAAATTTTTTATTGTGAGTGAAGGGCCGCTTTTAAAAAACTATTATCATAGTTGTATGGAGATGTGTGAGACACCGTGAGGTGAATTTCTGCTTCTATTTTTGTAAATAATTCATATATGAGTCGGATTTGTTATTTTGGAAACCAATGACAAAGCTTTTGGACATGTGAAAGAATTATGCATATCAAGACCTAAGAATAATAACTTCAAAAGAATATACTCACTTGTTGTCACGTGGGACGTGATTAAAAAATAAAGGCAATTCGCCAAGACAAGTCAAGGTGGAATGGCATTGGAGAAAGCTAAAAATTGAGAAGAACCTGTGAATGATTAAAAGCAAGTGCAGAGCGTAGTTTCTTTTTATGGAGGTAGGTTTCTTGATTATGTTTCGAACTTGCTCGTTTGACTTCATGTACAAGTGACCCGTGATATGAATATTAGAGCCACTACAAATGTGTGATATGTATTGCGTTGGAGGTTTATGTGAGTTTCTTATTCAAATTCATTTTACAAGAAGTTATTCATTTAAACTCACAAGAAGCCATTAATTTACTTTCACATAAAATTCACATGATTAAACATATAAGTGACTATTGAATGGGGTGAAAGTAAATAATAGAGGTAAAGGTGAAAGTAAATTGATATTGTAAAGCATGGTGGAGAAAAATAGTGAGTTATTGCACACGGTTTTGAGTGGGTAATATATGGTTTTATAAAACCATGTGTGGGTTTTGAGAATGCATAATTTCATAGTTTAATTTTATATTTTTAAGTAGGAGAGTTGTGAGAAGAAGGATTTATAAAGTGTGAAAAGAGTTTATATTATTTTGGGGTTTTTTTTTTGTAAGAAGTGGATTATATGGTATAAGAAGTGGCATAATTAATGTACTAGTGTCAATGTTGAAGTCAAGGTTGTATTTCATGAAGTAAAATGAGTCTAGTACATTTTGTTAAGGTCAACTTCAATTTCTTTTTTTGAGAAGATTTTTTTCAAAATTGGAGAGAGATTGAGATGAGGAAATTTGGCTTAAGCTAAGAGGGGAGATTGTGCATACTTTAAAGGTTTTTGGCTTAAGCTAAGAGGGGAGATTGTGCGTACTTTGAAGGTTTCTAACTTTTTTTGCTGGGAAATATTTATGTTAGAAGATTGTTGGGAAGAGATTTATTTGTTGGGGAGAAAATAGACCTTGTGCATTCAAAGTAAGTCTGTAGAGGCTTGAATGTATTCTTTTAGGAATACACGAGAGAAGGGTTGGATCATTTCAACCACAAGAAGATTCAAGGTAAGTAATAATTGAATGAATTGATATTTATTGAGTAGAGGTATTTTAAAATCTGGATGATTAAATTTCCTTGCCATACTTGAGAAGATGATCTTTTGTAGATGTTATGAAGTGTGGAAATGTTGCAAATGCAGAGGTATAAATGAATGGGAAAATGTGCTAATCCCAGATGATATGAAGGCAAACATGTATGTTTATATGAGGATGTTTATAATTCATAGTGTGATGATTTATTATGCATAATGTGGATTCTTCACAGTTTTGGTTTAGTCATTTTGGATCAAAGCCTGTAGTTGGGAAAAGAAGAATTCTTTTGATTGGTGATTGAAAATATAATTGATTGATGTTGTAAACCTTTGTTTTTACCATCATGTAACGACATTTAAGGAGGTGATATTTAGGATGAACACAATGTATAGGTTGTACATCGAAGAGGTTTCTTGTTCTCTGCACATAGGTAAAGAGATGTGAATTGGTGTTGCATGGTGTATAAAAGTGCAGGGAAATATTTGCATTAAGATGACGAGTTTGTAAGCATTGATAGTGAAAAATATGGCGCAGACGAGTGGAAACTAGAGGGTTGAGACTGCAATGAGGAAGGTTTATTAATAACCTTAACAAGAGCCTGAGGTATGATAATTCGGGAAGGTATTTTTGAGCATTGAAGATTGAATGGTTTATTTATTTTCACCTTAAAATAAATCTTGGAAAACTTGAATTGCATTTCAACTAAAGACTTCAGTATCATGCGAAGTAATGAGCACAAGCTAATGATTTTCATAGAGAGTGAAATATGAAAGAAAGTGAAGATTGTATAACCTGAAACATCCATTGCCATAATTATTGGGCTGAGTCTTGAAGTGAAAACAGATATTAGATTCAAATGAAAGTTTGGATAGTTTAAGTTAAGATTGAGTATTCTTATCCAAGATGAAAAATTAGTGTAAGTCTGAAGTCAAAGAGTCGTAAGCTAAGTCAAGAGTCTAAATGTAATGGGGTGCATGATCAATGGAGCCCGACACCTAAATAATTGGTCATTGTAACACATGCGTTGCTAAAGTGTTGTTTGCAGCAAAGTGAAGCAAGAGAGTTACTAGAGATTGGTTCCAAGACAGAGAACCAAGAGAAGCCAAGAGTAGGAGGAGAACTTGCATTTTGATGAATGGCAAGTATGAAGGATCACTGAGAAGTGGATTAAATGAATTACACAAGTGAACAAATGTAGTTCACAAAGAAGGGGAAGATGAATGTTGATAATCATTTCCAAAGATCTGGTGAAGACCACAGCAGAGGGAAGAAAAAGGAAAGTATCAAGGTAAGGGGCATATGTGAACAGTTGATGGATGAAGAGTACGAGCGAGAGAAGGTTGAGATAACAATTCACCTTGAATTTTTAATGGAGTTGTTGCAGGGAAACGTGAAAAACTAGACACATGGATGGACCATGAGAAAGAAGGTGAAGTGGCATAAACTACACACAAAGATGGAAAAGTAGATAAACATACAGTTGGAAGAAGAGCTGAAGAAGCTCGAAAAGATATTGAGTTGTGAAGAACTCAGAGAAGCTGAGTTAAAAATGGATGTTTCCATTTATGGCCTGGAACATGGTGCAATTCTGGGTGAAGAGATCAGTGAGGAAGATTTCATGAACTATTGGGATAGTTCATAAGCATCTGAAGATGTGTTGGCGAGAGAAGTAGATTAGGCCATGAAGCCTTGCATTTTTTCTCACAGTTTATGTATTTTTGTAGGATGTGTGAAAGATGGTGAGAAGTCTAATGGAACTGTCACAAAGGAGAATGAAACTCTTGAGGTAAGGTCTGGTAGAGAATTCCTTTCAGCGAAGGAAGGTATTGATTTTTTACAATAGGAAGAAATCATAAATGAATTCTTGTTTGGAGTAAGACAGCAAGTCGAAGCTGTTGTGGAGCAGGAGCAAAGTGGAAATGCCAAAGAAAAATTCTGAGGTAAACAAGTGTACTTGTTTAATAAAATTGCTGACGAAATTTTACAATGTAATGATGTTGAAAACAGGACAACTCAGGAAAATTTCCAGAGGAAGAGTGAAGGTAGTGATGAAGTGCTAAAAATATTTCATAGGGAAATCGAATTCTTGGAACTGTGGCTAAAGGAACTTGATGGAGAAGGAAAACTTGCAAAATTGATCCAAAATAAATTACAGTTACTATGCATGATAGAGATGAAATATTTTTAACATTTATGGAGTTGAATGAATGTTATAAATTTTCAAATAATGATGTAACTGTAGGTATAGAAAATGGAATTAACATATATGATGTCGAAATCAGAGAAATTGAACAGAGGTTATTTGGCATTGAGATGGAAGATCAGAAGCAGCAAGGGAGTTATGTCTGTAGGGACATAAAGGAAATAGTGAATCAGCAGGATGAAGATGGAAGCAGCCAGCAGTTCGAAACAGAATCTATTGAAGTCTAGAAAGTCGATGATGAAACACTGATGCCTGAAGCATCAAAAGAGACCGACAGGTCTTACCTTTTTAAAACTAACAGTTTGTTGGTGAATGCAGGTACAGTACTAGACGAGATGGTTTTTGCTATAAAAGCAATCCAAGACTATAGTTGTAGTTAAGGAGGAGTTTTTTATTGTTTTGTATTGCAGGAAGTTGAGTATTCAGCTCAGTTTGAGATGAAAGAGTTCGAAAAGTATTAATCCGAAAATTGGTGAAAGAAAGTGTTGGAAAATCCGATGGAATCCGATCGACAGAGTGGACGATGAGTTATCAAATAAAGTTGATAATCTGAAGGACCAGTGACAAAACAGAGTATGGAATCCTGGAGGGAGCAAGTCATCAGGACTTGTGTCTATTGCATTGTTACAAAAAAGTGACAGACCTCATAGACAGGAGTCTACAAAAACTTCTGTACTTGGGGAGTCTGATGCAAGAGCATCCAAGACAAATTTTCAATTTTCAATTATGTAATAAGGGGGGTGAGACATTTAATTATTTTATTAATTAAATTTCTTCATTTTAATAAATTAGGAGAGAAATTTTAAATGTGAGGATTTTTTGTAAATATCCCTTAAATAAATAAGGATATGAGTGGAGTTAATTTAGGTAGATAATTTAGGGATGAGAAATTCCATAAACGGGACTTAGTTGGGTCCAAAATAAGATTAATCTAAATTATATTTTAAGTTGAGATTTATGAGGAAAAATTTATGGAGTGGAACAAATTATTTTAATTTATAAATATGTAGCTTATGAGTGTGAGAAAATGGAGAGAGTGTGAGGTGAGGAGTGTAGAAAATCAGAGAGATGATTTGAAGGGCTGAGAGCCAAGAGGTTGCCCAATGTAATATTTGGCTAATGGGTTTTATGTTTTAATATCAATATTTTTTTATTATGTGGCCTCCTTTCCTTCATGTTCATTTTTCAGTTGAATATTTTTATGTTATGTGAAGTATGTGTGGTTTACATGCTAGGGTTCTGATTTAACCCAGAGCCCCTTCACCATTCCTCCTCCACCTACACAATCATAAAAAGCCACATCATAAGCAACCAAGAGAACAACCTTAGTAAATCAATGAAGTTCTTCTTCAAGCACACCACGGGGATAATAAACTCCCTCTAGTTCAAGTGGAACTCCAAGCACACCAAAAAGAATAAGATTTAGGAATTTAAGTGAAATTTATGAGCAAGAAACAACTGATAATAATGCTGGTCTAAATTTTTTATTTTCGTTGTTTTTCCATGTTGATGACCCAATTAATTTTGAAGATGTAGTAAAAGAAGAAAAATGGATTGAGGCAATGAATGAAGAGTTAAGTGCAATAAAAAGTAATGATACATGGGAGTTAATGGACCTCCCACAAGGAAAATAAGTTATTGGAGAAAAATGGGTCTATAAGACCAAAAGAAATGCTAAAAGAAAAATAGAAAGGCACAAAGCAATAATTGTTGTGAAAGGCTACATGCATAAGTAAGGAAGAGATTATGAAGAAGCCTTTGCACCAGTTGCAAGGATGGAGATAGTGCGAACAAAATTGTCCATTGTAGCACAAAAAAAGTGGAAAGTCTACCAAATGAATGTGAAATCAACATTTTTGAATGGAGTGTTGAAAGAGGAGGTATATGTTGAACAACCTCCAGGCTATGAGATTTAAGGGCAAGAGTACAAAGTGTGCAAGTTGAAGAAAGCTCTTTATGGGATGAAGCAGCACCAAGAGCATGGTACAACAGAATTTATGCTTACCTGACAGAAAATGGGTTTCAAAATGTGATGGTGGACCCACACTCTAGATAAAATAAAATGATGGTAAAATCCTTATTGTTGTTTTATATGTATATGATTTAATATTTACTGGCAATGATGTTTCTCTCATTTCAAATTTTAAAGCAGTCATGAAGAATTAATTTGAAATGACTGACTTAGGTTTATTGGGATGCTTTTAGGAATAGAAGTAAAGAAAAATGAAAAGGGAATTTTTATTTCCAATGAAAAATATGTCTCAGAAGTGTTGAAGAGATTTAACATGTGTTAAACACGCCCATGGTGAAACACACACAAAGGGAAAGATAAGCATCGATTTCCTTTCCATTAACCATAGATGTCTATTTTTAATACAATGTGGTGACTCTCGGATTCCACATTGCAAGGTTAGTCTATGACTGTTCGGCTTCCTCACCTACCCATAAAGGATTAGGTGTCCAACATACCCCCCCTTAATCCGAAGGGGTATGTGTGAGTCCAAGAAGAGAGTTGTAATAAAAATATTCAAAGTATGCATGGCAGCACTTAGGTTAAATCAACTCTCTGAAATGTTGGCATAAAGAGTTGGTTTAAGGATGACCACCAACACTGGAACGCAATTCTTATTGTAGTTCCCAAAACTCTTCCAAATCTGGAAATAAGCTGAGGGCTTATGCTAGAGGAAGTGTCCCTCATATTTGAAGAGGGAGACCTTCAACCTAGAAGAAGGGAGGTCTACAACCTATAATGGTTTAAGGATGACCACCAACTCTGGAATGCTTGAGGCATTTCCTGGAGCTCTACCAAAGCTAGCAAGAAGCTGAAGTCTTCTGCAAGAGGAAGTGTCTTGAATTCTTTGAAGAGAAAGAATATTAACCTTGCATGGAGGGTTTAAGGTTGTCCACCAACTAAAGGCCTGCTCATGGGCATCCGTGTCTATGGCTACAACTCTAAATCTGGAATGACAAGTTGTGGCTTAGGCTCGCTTGAACTGTTGTGTCTCTGGCTAAAAATCTGAATATGGAATGAGAGGTTGTGGCTCAGGATCGCTTGATGTGGCTTTGAAGCTTGTAGATGACCACCATTTCACTCCCTGTTTTGTACAAGGTGAGATGATGGAAAAAACTCAACTACAATTTTGTTCAATATTCTAGAACAAGTTCTGACATGTGACTTAAACATCTTCTTGGCTGTTGATGCCCATTTCCAAGAAGCGATCCATCCAAGATGAATATTTGTTCTTGCAGGAGGTTTGTTTCTGAAGCATCTATGTGAAGAATTGGTGTGTTGACCATAGTGCTTGCATGGGTGAATATCAAAAAAATGATCTTTCATATGGCCAACTCGATCATAGTACTAGCATTTTACAATCTAGTATTGTTGCTTTGGAAGAGGAGCAGGATATGGAATATTTGAAGGTGAACTGTCATGAAGAAATCTGGCACTCTGAAATTTGATGGGCTTGGAGTAGTCTAGAATATGAAAGGACAATTCCTTGTCATATCCAAAACCAGTTATGTGCTTCTTGCTGAAAATCTCTTCCCAAGGTCTAATGATGGGCTTGGGAGGTGTAGGCTAGATGTTTTTTTCTGCTTGCAAATCTTCTCTTATACTGGGCATTGAATGTGAATCAACCACAACATTATTGGCTTGCTTATTATGGGAGTCTCATTCAATTTTCTGAACAGAGACAGGTTCAGAATGATGACTCCACTGTTGTAATTCTTCTTGCTGTAGCTGAGATTCAAGCTCCAAAATTCTATTTGTTCTTGTACATTTTTCAAAAAGGTTTGAATATCTGTAAGAATGTTTTTTCGGACTTTAACTATGTTGTCTGTAGTAGACACCATTGGTGTTCTTAGTAGCTCTAACAAATCATTAAGTCTAGCCATTTTCAAAATCCATAGATGAGGAAAAATATTCCCACTTTTACTTTCAACACATTAAAAAATAAGAGAAGACTCCAGGATATGAAAGGTCTTGATAAGTGCTCGAAAAAGGCCTTAGTATAAAATCAATAATAACACCGAAAAAATATTTTAGCTATATAGCACAACTAATTATTACTTAAACTTTCACCAGTATGACCAAAAGATAGGATCTCGTTGTGTATCAATGATAATGGAAAATGTGCCAATCAGAGATAGTGGAGCCAAATTCAAGTTTAAGTTGACTACCACTTATGTTTTCCTTTATAATCATCACCCAAACAAGAGAAATGGGGGTCTTTCTTTGAAGAAGATAAGTTAATACAAGATTGTCTCCACATCAATTGACCATTATTTTCTTAGTCTCCAAATACTAGAAATAATAAAATAAAATTGGCCTTGGCCTTGGCCTTGTTAGGCTCACTACTTATGTTGTATTTTCCATGATTTCAAAAATTTCCTTTGAAATACAGTATTCTTCTCCATTCTCAAGGATATGCAGTGTCAAAATAAGTCATATATGCTTCAGAAACAAGCCTCCTGCAAGAACAAAGATTCATCTTGGATGGAATGCTTCTTCGAAATGCGCATCAACAACCAAGAAGATGTTTAAGTCACATGTCAGAACTTGTTCTATAATATTGAACAAACTTGTAGTTGATTTTTCTCCATCATCTCACCTTGTACCTGACAGGGGGGGAAATGGTGGTCATCTACAAGCTTCGAAGCCACATCAAGCGAGCTTGAGACATAATCTCTCATTCTAGATTTAGAGTTGTAGCTAGAGAAATGGATGTCCATGAGCATGCCTTTGGTTGGTGGACAACCTTAAACCATCCATGCAAGGTTGATATTATTCCTCTTCAAAGAATTTGGGACACTTCCTCTAGCAGAAGACTTCAGGTTCTTGCCAACTTTGGTAGAGTTTCGAGAAATGCATCAAGAATTCAAGAGTTGGTGGTCATCCTTAAACCATCATAGGTTGTAGACCTCCCTTATTCTACGTTGAAGGTATCCCTCTTCAAATATGTGGGACACTTCCTCTAGCAGAAGCCCTCAGATTCTTTCCAGATTTGGAATAGTTTCGGGAACTGCAATAAGCATTGTGTTCTAGTGTTGGTGGTCATCCTTAAACCACCTCTTTATGTTAACATTTCAGAGAGCCGATTAAGCCTAAGTGCTTCCATCCATACTTTGCCTCCCAATACTAGAAATAATAAAATAAAATTGGCCTTAGCCTTGGCCTTGGCCTTTCTAGGTTCACTATTTATGTTGTATTTTCCATGATTTCAAAAATTACCTTTGAAATACATTATTCTTCTCCATCCACAAAGATATGCAGTGTCAAAATAAGTCATAGATGCTTTAAAAAATTATGAAAACTCGCCAACATTACTCAAATTTTCGCTAAAGCCCTTTGGGCTAGAGCATCTACTACTTTAAAATTGTAGTACAAAGTCTTCAAAAAACTCGTACCTCTTCTGGTTAGCCATGGTTGAAGAAAAATTGTAGCTTAAAATATTCTGGTCTCTAACAAAATATGTTTGAATGAGTGCACAAAAATCTGTTACAAGAAATTCTCTGCAGTTTTGTTAATGATAAAGTATGCTTCTACATCCATCTGAATATCACCCTTGCTCCTAATTACATGCTTTACTCTAGCTATGAGGAATTCCAAAGTTGTAGGATTTTTGGGCCTGGGACCTTGACGTGAGAACTCGCTTTTTTTTTTTTTTTTTTACATTACTCTGCTTGCAATGTTTGCTCACTTCATATTTCTTACGAAAATGAAGGCATCTAACACTCCAAACTATGATTCTTCTTCTCTACATATCCATTTGTATCACATGAAGAACAACACACTCGTCTTGGTTGATTTGAAATCAACCATGCTAGCTCCATTTGCTTCAAAATTTTCCATGAATTTTCTTGCATGTTGTGAGATGGAGTTCATTGGCTTCAGATATCGACAAGAGTGGAGTGGGGAGCTATTTTTAGGAAATTCATGTTGGCTTCACCACACAGTGGAGCAGTAGAGCCAAATGTCAACATGAGTGTGTTTTTTGTGCAGCATTGTGGGCGTAGGTAGAGAGAGGCCCAAGGGGACTGTGTTGTGGGAGGAGATAGAGCAATGTGTTGAGAGTTCACTGGGAAATCAGACTGATTGTGCAAGTTTCTGAGAGGTGGAGGCTATAGGTTGCGGAGAAGCCGAGGAGTCGATTGTTATGGAATCAGGTAATGGAGTACGCTGTGGTGGGGATTCGATTCTAGGGCATTGATTATAGGTTTGTAGTCCAAAATTGTTCAGATGTGAGCTCGCTAGTGTGACACATTTATAGAAAATGGGTTCCCCCAAAAAAATTAAATATTGACAGTAAATGAATATCACTGAAAGGATGTTTTGGGAGAAAATATCAAATTAAGAGAGACATAGGCCTGATTGATGAGTTCTGGAGGAGGAGCGCAGTCCATTCAGGGTGAAAGAGAGGGCAGTGTGTAAGAGAGCACCTAGGTGGAGTGAATATAGCTGATAGGATGTAATGAGGTGAAAAGAGACAGGTGATAGACCTTATTATATGAGGGAGAACACTCATTTTGTTTTTCCTATTTTAGGAGTAGACAGAGAAGACAACTATAATTTATCTAATTGGAGCAGGGCCAACAATCGTCCACACTAATACCATGTTAAACACATACATGGTGAAACATACACATAGGGAAAGATAAGCATTGATTTCCTTTCCATTAACCATAGATGTCTATTTATAGTACAATGGGGTGACTCTTGGTTTCCACATTCCAAGGTCACTTGGACTCCTTTATGACTGTTTAGTTTTGACACCTACCCATAGAGGATTAGGTGTCCAACAACATGTAGCACAACAAAGCAACAGTAACTCTAACTTTCATGGGGTTAAAATTAAGCAAAGAATATTGCAGCAAGAATGTCAATCTGAAATTGTACAAGATCATAGTTGGCAGTGTAATATATTTGACTGCAACTATGCCTGATATTATGTATGTTGTAATTTTAATTTCCAGATTCATGGAGACCCAAAGGAGACACATTGGCAAGCAGCAAAATAATTCTAAGGTATGTGAATGGAACAAAGGAGTATGGTGTTCTATACTCCTCAACTGATAATTTTAAGTTGATTGGATACACTGACAGTGATTAGTCTGGAAGTGTAGATGATATAAAGAGCACATCTGGGTATGTGTTTCAACTGGGATAGGGAGCCATTTCATGCGCTTCCAAGAATAAACCAATAGTTTCTTTATCAACAGCAGAAGAAGAGTACGTAGTAGCAGCAACAACATTCTGTCAAGCTATTTGGATGAGAAGGATGTTGAGAGATTTGTGTCATGAGTAAGACAAAGGAACCACAATTTACTGTGATAATATCCCATTGATTTCATTATAAAAAAAAAAAAAAAAAAAAATCTCCATAAGAGAACAAAGCACATAGATTGAAAATATCATTTTATAAGAGAATTGGTTAAAAATGGTCATATTGTTTTGCGGCATTGCAGGAGAGAGGAACAGTTCGTTGATATCCTCACAAAGCCATTAACGCATAAGAGTTTTGAGTATCTCAGAAAATTCCAGGGAATGAATGATGCTGACAATTTTGATTAAGGGAGGACTATTGGAATTATACTCCCATCAACTGCCATGAATAATAGTGACAGCAACCCACAATTCCATAAATTTTGACAGCAGAGAAGGACAAGAAGATCCAAGATCTGGAGGTATTTTCATGCAACACAAGAAACAGAGTACTGAGCCATCCTCTATGTTTATTGTTTTGAACTACCAGATTAGCTTACCTTAGCCCGTAGTAGCAGAATCACAAGTTTTTTGCGATACCTTTAAGCCTTCATCACCTATCTTATTCCACCGCCGATGCGATATCCGGCTGGACCCACATATAACCCAACCACATTGCAAAACCTTCGTAACCCTTTTTATTTCTGCAATCCTTTTGTTTTCCACACTTCTCACTTACCACATTTTAAGTCGCACTAGAGATTCAATTTCACAACACTTACCACTTACCTTCCGTCGACTGCAATGTATGCTATTTGTCGTGTGATGTGATTGTGCCATCGCACATCGCGCTCACAAGGTTTTATGTTTACCATTACAAGTTCTGAAAAGTAACGTAGTTTCATTGCGATGCGATATCCATCACACATAGCAATCACATAGAATTATGTTTACCATTGAAACCGCCTGTTGGCCATGACAATTGATTTGCGATGTGACGGTGCCATGTCACTTCACATTCTCACAAACTTAGGTTTATCCATGTCCACGCTAGTTAAATTTTAAAATCACTGATCTGTGATCTGCGATAAAGAGTTTGATGCAATGAGGACTCAGAGCAAGAATATATAAATTCTCAAGTCTGCCCTTTTAAGTTTTGAACATGTCTTTACATGTTTTCCTGTGTAAATCAGAATATGGTCTGCGTATTGTTTTTAATGAATATATGGGTCTTATGACAGCCGAAGGACGAATTTTTGTTGAACATTTGTTCATCATTGAATTAGCATTGATAGGATTAGGTTTTCAAGGCTACAACCATTTTCATATAAGCTATGTAATTTCATTATGTTTTCATAGAGTAGAAGAATTAAAACTCATGGAAGAGTTGAATAAAATTAAAAATAAGTTCTACTCCTATGTTCTTATGTTTTCTGTGTATTGACTGTTATTTTTCTCATATTGTTTGTATTCTCTGTGTTGTGGGGGAGCATCCCTTTAGTTATTGATTTCGTTCAATACTTCCAACAAATCTTGATCGGGAAGCATACAAGTGTATGCATCAAATCATAGTTTAATATGGGTTTAATTATAATATAAAACTCCATCTTTAACATTGTGTTTAATAGGTTTAAATATGGGGTTTATTGTTGTGTTACTCTAATATATTTTTGTGTTGATGAGTATGATAAGGACGATCTATTGATAACTCTCTAACCACATCACTAATGCAACCACGAGTGTAAGTAGATTGAGGATTTGAGGAACATTTTGACGTTTGATTGACATGGGCTAGAGCAATGTGGAATTTAAGATATTTCAAAATTCTGCAATTGATATAAGAGGATGGACGCCATAAAAACAACTATATATAATAATTTAGCATGAAAACATATTCCAATGTAGCTTCCATACAAATAATATATTGTTTATACTGATCATTAGAATTCTTGTCTAATAGATAAGATCTCCAAAAAAAAAAAACCTTTTCAGATCTCATGTGGCTCTATCTTAGGCATTAACTAGATCGTGGATTATGCTATCATTTGAAGTCTTGTCAGTGAACTCCATCATTGACTTTCCGTTTGTTAAATTCTCCTCCGAGTCAGTCGTACAATTCTGAATAGAGAGATTTCAATCCTTTCACTCAGGGGGTGTATGAGATCAAATTGTTGGGCCTAAAGAACTCGATAAGTTTCTTCTGAGTGCCAATATTTCATTCATTAGAAGCCCTGGACTTCCAAATCCAAAATAAATGTATGTTTAGGGCTGAATCATTCAATGGTCCACATCTAGATAATTATTCCCAAAAAATTAAAATTTCATAACCTGTACAGGTTATCATTAAATAGTAATCATAATTGCACTAAGAGATGCTCTACAACCTAGCCAAGTTTAGGGTGGATGGATGATTTGAGAGCAGATGTGTGAGATATTTTTTAAATTAAATTATTTTATATTGTAATTTTTTTTTATTAATAAAACCAGCCCAGATCGATCTTAATCCCGAATCTATCAAGGGATGAAATCTCTCTAGGTGCAAACCTATTTTTTTAATGCAAAACTTGAGGAAAGGCTTGCACCTCGAGATATTTGATCCCTTTAGGGGCTCTAGGGGCTTGATAGATTTTGGGTTAAGATTTATCTAGGTTAGTTTAGTCATGTGCCATCATACACAATTTTTTGAACATATAATTATTTTTATCGTTTTAAATATGTTAAATATGTCTAAGTTTAATTTGGTCAATTTAATTTTAACTTTTCCTAGTTACCTAAATTTGTTGATATGAGAGACTCTAAGTAACTAGAGTAATGAAAAATGATGAAATAAAAATTTCAAGAGAAAATGACAATGTAACAATATTGAATGATAGAAAATCTAAAAAATAAGAATATATTCGATTACAAACAATTTTCATTGTAATCAATCTAAAATCATGTTCTTCTACTTTTCCATTTTGTGTCTATCTCCCCCTCCCCCTCTCCTCTCTCTCTCTCTCTCTCTCTCTCTCTCTCTCTCTCCACATGTCCCTCCCTTTCTCAATCCTTGTCTTATTCTCTCTCCCCCTACCATATATATCTATACCTCCATCCATCTCTCTTTATTTGTCTCTCTATCTCATCCCCCTAAATACATCTCTCTCTCTCTCTCTCTCTCTCTCTCCATATTTATCTCCTTCCTCCCTCCCTCTATTTTCCTCTCTCTTATACCCTCTATTCACCCTCCATATATTTATCTATTTCTCCTTGTCTCTCCTTCTCACCCCAAAAACATTCATTCTCTCTCTCTCTCTCTCTCTCTCTCTCTCTCTCTCTTGTCACTCCCACTCTACCTTTCTCTCTCTATCTTTCTTCCCCTTCCAACTTCATCTCTCTCTCTCCCCCCCCCCATTTTTCTTCTCCTTCTCTCTCCACCCTCCAAATTTATCACTATCTTCCTCTCTCTCCTTCTCACTCTCTCCCTCTCTCCCCCATCCATATATATGTCTCCCTATCTCTATCTTCCCCATCTTTCCCTATCTTTATCCTCTCATTTTCTCACACTTCTCTCATCTCCTCTCTTCCTCATTCCATATTCATCTCTCACTTACCACTCCCTCTCTCTCTCCACCTCTATCTCTCAATGTCTTTGTTCTCCCGATAATTTATTATCAAATTTTACTTAGAATCTTTAAAAAGAATGTTTAAAAAAAAAATATGCAACCGTAATTATTTTACTCAAACCCATTAAAAAAATGTTAAAAAAAATAAAAACATGCAACCAAAATTTTTACATGTGAATAACTATTAGAATAAATATTGAATATATACAATAACGTACCTATTAAACACAACTTGTGTGACATTTTTCAATGTACTAAGCTAAGGATTCTTTTGAGAATTGTCTCTGTATAAATAGATAGTAAATGGAATGGCACCAAATTAATATTTATCTCATATTTAAAAACATAAACTAATATTTATCTTTTTGAGTAGAAAAAAAACACTGTGTAAATATTCTACATAATAGTAATAACTATAAATATTATAGGCACAGTGGAAATAAAAAATTCATGAATCCAAACATTCAATATTAGTACATGCGAATCTCTAGATATTCAAAAAATATATATTCATTGTTAGAGATTCGCATCAAGTATATCAATCACATTTACCAATGTGGTTGATGTACACCAGTAGGCGTAAATGAAATTTATTTACAACCACATTCACTAATGTGTTTGATATACGCCAATAGGCATATATCCACCACCCACCACATGTATTTTTCCAAAATTATCATTATATATTTATGAATATAATCATATATATATATATATAAACTTGTAGTATATTAATAATATAAACTATATTGATATCCTAAAACACCCTAGCGGAGCACTACACCAGGCCGACCTCCATGACCTACGGTTCGCTGGTTTCGGTGTTGGCTGCCCTAGGCAGTCCTCCTCCCCTAGACTGATAGATCATTACTTCTCACCTAGAAAGCTTTAGGCTCACTGAAGACTGAATCCCGTGAGGGGATGGATGGTCCCCCACCCCCTCACATGCTAGCCTCCCATAGGGGTGGCGGCGATAGGGGCTGATACCGTCAATCAACACAACTCTGGCTCATCTCAAGAAAATTAGGGGAGACGCCCACAGCGCAGATGAAAAACTTACAAACAGAAACAACAACGAACACCAAATCCACAACATTCATACCAAAAAGCCCCAATAAAACAGTGATAGAAGTCCCAACGCACCGCATCAATTTCAGAATGCAATTCCTGAAAGATCATGCACTGATAGGCAAGTTCATGGGATTCTGGCACATGGAAAAAGCGTTGAGAGGATGGATAGCCTCGAAATGGAAACCCAAAGGCCATATTGACCTACAACTGTGTGCTAAAGGCTTCTTCAATATACTCTTCACTTGTTTAGAAGACAAATATAGGATAATGGATGGGGGAGCCTATTTCTTCAACATTGCAGGTCTATACCTCAGACCCTAGATTGAGCACTTCAACCCAGAAAAATATGATCTTACTTGGGCACCGGTCTACATCCATCTCTACTCTCTCCCCCAAGACTATTGGGATGAGCTAACACTCCAAGACATCGGCAATGCATTCAGAGAGTTCGTCAATATTATTGTGGATACCAAGATCAACCGCTACACAGCCTATGCTCGCATATGCAGCTACATGAACCTATCTAAACTGCTACTAGGCAAGGTAAGTTTCATGCATGAATATTTTGAATAAAAACAAACTTTAGATTATGAGCACATTCCTTTCAGATGAAGGAAGTGTCACCAACATGGGCATCTCTTCAGAGACTATCCCCTGAATGGGAAAGCCACTGCTGAAAGGGAATCAAACGAACAAGAAGCCGAAGAATTCACGAAGGTAGCAAGAAAAAAATGAAATAACAAGAGAGAGACCCCTCAATCAAACAAAAAAGTACCTATGATTAGTAATAGTTTTTCAACCCTAAACCAGCCAAATAAAAATAAACCAGAACCAGTCATCGCAGTAGGTAGTACCTCCACATTGGAGGCCCAGTCCTCCAAGGCCCAATAGGAAAAGCTTCCCCTTGAGACCTTGAAACCTTTGAATGCAAACGTTGAAGGGGAAAATAACAAGATAAAGGGAAAAGAACAGATCATGGAACTGATCCCAGAAGTGATGGAGGAAGAACCAGAGAGCATAGATCTAGAAGGCTTGGATCTCATCGATCTAGAGGATGCATGAAACAAGAAGTAATAAACATCAATTCCTAAGAAAAAAAATCCAAAAACTGGAAGAAATCCTTGCCAAAGCACAACAGATCCCCTCCTTGGCTATCGAGGGGGGCACACTCATCAACACAAAATACTTCATGAAAGAGTCCTACAAAAGGGGCAGCAAAACAACCATGCAAAGAACCATAGAGATAGGAAAAGAAATGGTGGAATCTGGGAGATTCCCCCATTTGACCAGATTCTATGCCCCCACCTCTAATCTTATCCCATGAAGCTCATCTCTTGGAATATTAGAGGCCTCAACATCCCCACAAAGCACAAGATCATAAAGAAAATGATTATAGAGGAACATTCAGCACTATTGTACATGCAAGAAACCAAATGTTCCAGCACTACTCTAGATACCATCTCCAAAAAGATTTGGAAAGGCAGCAACACAATAGCGGTAGATGCAAATGAGGCCTCTAGAGGCCTAGAAATCATCTAGAACCCACAAGTCGTATACCTAGATAATTTTCATGCTAACAGACACTTCATTCAAGCCAACTTTCACCTAATTGGCATGGACATCCATGGCCTACTCACAAATGTCTACTCTCCTCAAAATGCTCAACAAAAATTGGCACTCTTGGATAACCTACAAGGAATCAACAAAAAAATATCCTTCCATATCTGGCTCTTGGGAGGAGACTTCAGCATGATCACCAATATTCAGGAAAAGAAAGGCGAAAGGGTGGATATTGAATCAGGGAGTAATGGATTCAAAATATTCATCTATATTAATAACCTTATTGACCTCCACAACTCCAATGGAACCTTCACGTGGAACAACAAAAGATGAGGTGCCCATCATATCGCCTCAATATTGGATAGATTCCTCATCACTGAAGACCTTATCTGACTCGGAGGCAACATTGATGCCACGATCATCCTGCCAATAGGATCTAATAATTGGCCGATACAACTTCAATGGATCCAACTAGGCAAGCATGCACCTAAGCCTTTCCCCTTCAAACATTGCTGGCTCAGACACCCGGGGTTCAAGGAAATGGTTTCCAAATGGTGGTCCTCCTTAGCTCCTCCTCAAGGAGCCAAAATGATCGAGTTCTAGAAAAAATTTAAACTACTTAAAGGAAAAGTGAAAGTATGGAATAAAAAAACCTTCGACAACATATTCATAGAACATAAATATCTGGAGGAAAAATTGAATAAAATGCAATAGAAAATTATCTAATACGGGTGCTTAGCTGATTCAGATCATTAAGAGAAATCCCTTACTACTCAGCTGCACAAAAGACAGAACCAAGAGGAATCCCTCTGGAGACAAAAATCAAGAATCAAATGGCTCAAGGAGGGAGAAAGAAACACCAAATTCTTCTATTGATCCACCAATCAGCACAGGATGCACATAGAATCACAGCCCTAAAGAATGAAATAGGGGAAAGGCTAGAATCACAAGTAGCCATCACTAAGGAGTTGCCCAATCACTTTAGGGATATCCTTTAAGAACCCAACCACTAGAGGCAGGAGGCCATTGTGGAAATCACTCAACATATCCCCAAACTGATAATAAAGGAACATAACAGGATGTTTCTGCAGCTACCTCTCTATCTAAGGTGGAACAGGTAGTCTTCGAACTGAAGGTAGGGAAAGCTGCAGGTCTCGATTGTTTTATCACCAATTTCTTTCACTTCCTTTGGGAAACCATTCAAAACAAAGTCTGCGATGTTATGGAGGAATCATGTTCCACTCATTGGCTTCTACCTATGCTAAATTCGATCTTCATCACCTTGGTTCCTTAAAAATACATAGCAACATCACCAAGTAATTATTGACCTATAGCTCTCTGCAATGTCATTTACCAAATTACCCCCAAAGTTATTGCTAACAGACTAAAGAAACTACTTCCCCTCATCATCTCCCTGGAGCAATCAGGGTATGTAGAAGGTAGGCGGATTATTTATGGTATCATCATAACCCATGAAGTCATTCACTCCCTCAAAACCACCAAAAAACCTGCCATGCTTCTTAAAATTGACTAATCCAAAGCTTTTGAAAACTCAACTAGGACTACATCAAAAAAGTTCTTTTAGCCTTGGCTTCAGTAAAACCTGGGTTAGATGGATGATGAGTCTCATCACCTTGCCCTTTCACTCCATTCTAGTCAATGGCATCCCCTTGGCCACCTTCACCCCTCGAAAGGCATAATAAAAGGGGACCCTCTCTCTCCATTTATCTTCATCATCATGGCCAAAGGCCTGGGTCGCTTGCTCAAAAGCTCCATCTAGACTGGCACCCTGCTCGGTTTATCCCTCCACAAACATCCTCCCTCCTATCAATAGAAATTTGTGGATGAAAACATAATTATGGATTACCACTCATTTTAGGAAGCGCGAACCCTCAAATCCATTCTTGAATCTTTCTTTGAAGCCTCCAACACTAAAGTTAGCCCTGAAAAATCATATATTTTCTTCTTTCACACTCCCCCTCTAACCAAACACACCGTCACCCGTATTCTTGGATTATTCATTTCATCTCTACCCTCCAAATACCAAGGAGCACTGCTGACTGACTCAACCATCAATCACTCCTCCTGGAGAGATCTTCTAGAAAAAATGGAAACTCGGCCTTCCAACTAGACCCATCACACCCTCAACATTACCAATCATCTTGTCCTCATAAAATATGTTCTCAAATCCCTTCCCATCTATCTCTTCTCAGTCCTTGCAGCTCCCAAATTGTTCCTCAAAGCCATGCACAACTTGCAACGTTCCTTTCTTTCTGGAGGTACCAAAGGAATAAAAAAATGGTCCTTAGTCAATTGGAAAGATGTTTGCACCCCTAAAATTCATAGGGGGCTAGGACTGCGGGACCCTAAGCACAAAAACATCATAATGGGAGCCATCATCTAGTGGAAATGGGTCTCCAACCCCAACACTCCATGGGCCAGCCTATGTACTATCAATTATGCACCTTACTGGCCAAAGAAGGATCTCATAAAGCACAACCTTGATCTGTTTGGATCCCAAATCTAGAAAGTTGCTAACAACCAAAAGTGGATCATCCAAAATCATAGTTTCTGGGAACTTCAAAGTGGTAACTAGGCGAGATTATGGGAGGACTCCTGCCAAAAGATGCCAATCTTCTCCTCCATCTACCATAGAACTCTATGGAGTGTTGTACTCCAAAGACGACAAAGACAAAAGGTGCAAGACTTTTGGACAGACGATTCCTCTCAAGGCTATAAGAAATGGATTCACATGAGCAGATAGCAAGGTAATTGGAACAATGAAAACCACACATAAATCTAGGAGGAGCTTAGTAAAAATAGGAAAATCAGAGTAGAAGTAGGACCTAACATCCTCCGCTGGGGGCATATGCCTAGCAGAACTAACTCAACTTAGGAAGCATACAACATTCTTCATCAGCACAACCCCGACCCAACAGACCCTATCTAGAAAAATATATGGAGGCCCAATATGTGGCCTAAATTGCTACATTCATGTGGCTGCTTAGTAAATGATGCATACTCACTTGGGAGAATATTTTGAAGGGAGGGTTTTTCGGGCCCTCTAGATGCCCTTTATGTTAGGATAACTTGGAAACCATCGACCACTGTTGGACCAACGCCCTTCTTCCAACTTGTTGTGGGATAGAATAGTTGTCTTATATCATCATTCCAACCGTGACAGAGGAAACATCATTAACACCATTGGCAGTTAGCACGACAACCCATACATCAACACCCTCATGAAAATATTATGGCAGACCATTCCGCGCATCCTCATTTGGAACATCTAGAAGGAAAGAAACAATCATATCTTTAAGGAGAAGGCTTCCACTCTTGATCAGCTCTGGGATAGGATTCACAATAACCTTTACAAAAATCTGGCCTTAGAAGCCTAGATTCAGGAGGAACTACCCACCTCTGTAGCAAAATTCCACATATGGAACAACTGGAAAATGATTCTAAACACCCTGTGGACATAAACCCCACAAGCACTAGCAGAATCCCTACTCTGGAAAAACATTAACCCCCCTCTAGTGGATTTTTCAATTGCAACTTTGAAGAAGCATCCAAAGGAAATCGTGGTAATGTAGGTTTTAGGGGCATTATCATGAATTCTTAAGGAGATCCTCTCATAATTTAGTACAGGAACATAGGTTGGGACAAAAACAACTCTGTGGAGTTGTAAGGCCTAATACAAGGTATTCAAATTACCATTGAATTTCACTGCTCCCCCCTAGAAATGGAGGGAAATCCACAAATTATAACTATGGCCTTCAACGGAATCCTCCAAGGCATGGCTTCCTCTAAAGTCTCCAACAGCTGGAGACTTTCCAATAAGCTCAAGATGGTGGAAATGTTGATTCACAACCACGTACCCATCACTTTTTGTCATGTTCACAGGAAAGAAAACTCTACATATCTTTTGGTGAACAAAGGGTGGAAATAAATTTTGAGATGTATCAATCCACCTTGTCTCAGGTTGAGGAGGAATCTCTAAGACAAGAATGCCTCACTCTCATATTGAAGGATCGGCACCCCCCGGATGCGGGTGACAGAATTGACATGCCTGTCAATCACATTCCACACTCAAAGGGAAACAAAGATCCCCTAAGAAAAGCATCATCTACTGCGTATCCTAATTCTATTAGTCACTCACACAAAACTCAAAAAATCACCAATGATGACAAGAGGATGGGAAGTGTTTCATATTTTCCTGACCATCACTTCGCATCCACCACCATTAATGACCTCTATGATTAACCTACATTACTGCCATACCCCATCCCTCAATTCTGCTCAGGTTCTCAATCATCGCATGCAGATGCATGTGAAGCCTAATCATTGCTATCCTCATCGCACTCATTCCCGCCCCTTTAAAGAGATGAGCTTTCAGCCCCCTTCCATACTTTTTCTGACATCTTGGCCTTTTGCATCCCTTTCTCTGCTCAGGTTTCTCCCTAATTTCCATAGCCGAGAAGCTCTACTCTCTGTGTATATCTACGCAGTCTCCTTTGGGTTTTCGTACCCCTTTTTGCACATTCAACCCCCAGTTACTCTTTTCCCCTGAGCCCCTGTGCGGCTCGTCATTTTTTTCCTCCTTTTTTTCACATTCACTCCCCCCTGCCTCAGTGCGCAATTCCTCCCAGACTTCGCCAATGAACAATCCAAGGAGGACAGAGAGGGGCTATCCCTTTCCATTATCACCATGGCGATGATAATCATCTTGAGTCAAAATATGGCTCCTCCTCTAGCACCTTTGTGCATAATAGTCTTGATCCTAAGTAGCATGGAGAAGCATTTGGACACTCCGCGTAGAGAGGAAAACATGGCCAGAGGATGTCCACCACTCCAAAAAATTTCCCCCAACAGAACAAAACTAACCCGAAACAGGTTCTGGATAAGGATGATAAGGATTCTGACATCTGGGTGATGGACTCCGATGGCATCTGGATGCGGGTCCCCGATGGAGTTGATTCAGACTCTCCCATCCTCTGTGAACTGATCTACACTCTCGAGCGGATAGTGGATGATGCGAAGGCAGCTGCTACGCAGGCTCCTTCTTGCCCCATTGTGGAGGAGGACCCCTACAGTGATGATGAAGATGAAAAATGAATTCTGTGTCGCTGCATAGTTCTCCTACATTTTTTGTCATAATCGCCATCAGTGCCTTTATGTAACTGTTTACTTTATGTTACTTAGATATGTCAGTGCTTCTACACATAATGTTTTTCTTTGCTATAATTTTTTTCTTGGCAGGTCTTCTCCCTCAAGGTATGCTAGAAACTGTGTAACAAAGGCTAGGATACGCTAAGCACAACTTTCCTACCCAACCCGTAGCATATGTAACTCTATGTTTTTGAACTAATAGAATATCCCATCTTACCCAAAAAAAATGTAAACTATATTGACACTATATATTAAACTAATATATATATATATATATATATATAAAATATTTTATCATTTCATAATAAAATATATAATAATAAAATATCATTAAATGTTTTCAACACATTCATAGTTATAACTCAAACTATACTAAAATTAAAATATAACATAATACTAGTATTTTATTACTATTTATAATAAGTATATATCTCTTACAAATATACCAAGGGATTATTAATATTATAATCCAAAAGAACTAATAGGCTCAAGGGTCTAATATTAAAAACTCAAGGAATTGGTGAACCGAAGGGAAAAATATTAAAAAACTAAGATATCAAGAAGCCCAAGGGATTTATATTAAAAAGGCAAGAGATTAATAAAGCCTAGGAATTAATATTTTAAATACAAATGAGTGATAAAATCACGTAATTATTAATATTATAAACCAAAGAGAACAATCAACTTTAGGGATTGTTAATATTATAAACTCAATCAATTAAAATTCTGAAGGAGTAAGAAACCCAATGGATTGATATTAAAAAAACAAGGAAATAATAAACCCAAGGGATCAATAGGCCAAGGGATTAATATTAAAAATACATGAAATTAATAAACACCAAGAGTTAATCTTTGAAACTAGAAAACCTAGGATATTAATAAACCATAATAATCAATATTTTAAAATCAAAATATTAATATACCCAAGGGATTATTAATATTATAAACCAAAAGAACCAATAAACGCAAGGGTTTAATATTATAAAACAAAGGAATTGATGAGCTCAAGGGATAAATATTAAAAACATACAAGTTCAATAAGGCCAAGGGATCAATATTAAAAACACAAAAGATTAATAAACCCTAAGAATAAATTTTTTAACTTCAAAAACTTAAGAAATTAATAACCCTAATAATTAATATTTTTAATTAAATAGGTTAATAAACCCAAGACATTATTAATATTACAAACCAAAAGAAGTAATAAACCCAAGGCTTTAATATTATAAACCAAAGTAATTGGTGAGCCCAAGGGATAAATATTAATATTATAAACCAAGAAATTAATAAACCCTAATAATTAATATTTTAAACCCAAGAGACTAATAAAGTCTAAGAATTAATATTTAAAAATCAAGAGATTAATAAACCCAAAGGGTTCTTAATATTATAAACAAAAATAACTAATAAACCCAAGGGTTTGATATTACAAACCAAAGAAATTGGTGAACCCAGGGGATAAATATTAAAGACCTATGGGATTAATAAAGCTAAGGGATCAATATTTAAAACACAAGATATTAAAAAACCCTAAGAATTAATATTTTTAACTCAAGAGATTCTAAGACCCAAGTGTGGTTTAATATTATAAACAAAAAGATATAATAAACCCAAGGAATTGGTCAACCCAAGGGATAAATATTAAAAATATAAGGGATAAATAAAGTGAAAGGATCAATCTGAAAAACATAAGAGATTAATAAAGCCTACAAATTAATATCTAAACACAAAGCTTTCATAAACTCACATGACTATCAATATTATAAACTCAAGGGAATATTATTAAACCTAAGAGATTAATATTATAAACCTCAAGTATATAAAAAAAAAATTATATAAATACTATAGACTGTAAATTAAACATGGTTGAGCATCTTTGGCTTAAACATTGGGACAATTGTTGTCATATTGCGACGTTGGACGAAGAATGACCATGGTTTGCCATGGTTGATTTTCATATTGAGACAATGCTTTTCATAATATGACATTGAGTTATGCATTAATATTGAAGTGTATGAATAATATTTAACACCTCTTATTACCAACCTGGAAGAATTAGAAAACTCAAAGGATTGCCAAACCCCAATAAATAATATCTTAAACACAAAACCTAAGAAATGAATAAACCCTAAGAATTAATCATTTAAACTGAAGAGATTAATAAACTGAAGGGATTATTAATATTATAAACCAAAATAACCAATAAACTTGAGGGATTAATATTATAAATCAAAGGTATTGGTGAACCCAAGAGATAAATATTAATATTAGAAACCAAGAAATTAATAAAGCATAAGAATTAATATTTTAAGCTCAAAAGATCAATAAACCCTAAGACTTAATATTTTAAACTCAAGAGATTAATAAACCAAGGGGTTATTAATATTATAAACCAAAATAAGTAATAAACCTAAGGGTTTAATATTACAAACCAAAGGAATTGGTGAACCCATGGGATAAATATTAAAGACCTAAGGGATCAATAAGGCCAAGGGATCAATATTAAAAACACAAGAGATCAATGAACCCTAAGAATCAATATTATGAACTGAAATATTATAATCCCCAATGTTATAAACTCTAAATATTAAACACAATATTATAAACCCAAATATTATAAACCCAATATTAATCCCTAATTATAAACCCTATATATTAGAATCTATATCATAACCCAATATATTACGCCATAATGTAAATCATAATATTAAAACTCAAAAGGTTAATAAACCCAAGGGATTATTATTATTATAAACCAAAAAAACTAATAAACACAAGGGTTTAATATTGTAAACCAAAGGAATCGATGAACTGAGGGGATATATTAAAAACCTACACAATCAATAAGGCCAAGGGATAAACATTAAAAACACAAAAGATTAATAAACCCTAAGAATAAAAAAATTAAACTCAAAAACCTAAGAAATTAATAAACCCTAATAAATAATATTTTAAATTAAATATATTAATAAATGCAAGAAATTATTTATATTATAAACCAAAATAAATAATGAAACCAAGGGTTTAATATTATAAGCCAAAGTAATTGGTAAACCCAAGGGATAAATATTAATATTATAAACCAAGAAATTAATAAACCCTAATAATAAAATATTTTAAACTCAAGAGATTAACAAACCCTAAGAATTAATATTTTAAACTCGAGATATTAATAAACCCAAGGGGTTATAATATTATAAACATAAAGAACAAATAACACGAAGGGTTCAATACTAGAAACCAAAGGAATTGGTGAACTGAAGGGATATATATTAAAAACCTAAGCGATCAATAAGGCCAAGGGATCAATATTAAAAACACAAGAGATTAATAAAGCCTAATGATTAATTTTTTTATCTCAAAAACCTAAGAAATTAATAAACCCTATGAATTAATATTTTTAACTCAAGGGATTCTAAGACCCAAGGGTGGTTGAATATTATAAATGAAAAGATATAATAAACCTAAGGGTTTTAAATTATAAACCCAAGGAATTGGTGAACCTAAGGGATAAATATTAAAAACAAAAGGGATCAATAAGGTGAAGGGATCAATATGAAGAACACAATAGATTAATAAATCCTACAAATTAATATCTTAAACAAAAAGGTTTGATAAATTCACATGATTATTAATATCATAAACTCAAGGGAAGAATATTAAACCTAAGATATTAATATTATAAACCTGAAGTATATAAAAACATTTAGATAAATATTATAAACCTCAATTATATAAAAATATTCAGATAAATATTATAAACCATAAAATAAACATGGTTGAGAATGCTTGATTTAAACATTGAGGCAATTGTTGTTACAATGTGACTTTGGATGAAGAATAATCATGGTTTTCCATGGTTGATTTTCATATTCAGACAATATTTTTCAAAATGTGACATTCGACGATGGAAGGCCTCGATTGACTATGACTAACTATCATTAACAATGGTAGCCCATGGTTGATTTTCATTTTGAGACAATGTTTTTCATAATGTGCCATTGGACCATGAATTAATATTAAAGTGTACGACTAATATTTAATGCCTAATATTACCAACCCAAGGAATTAGAAAACTCAAGGGATTAATAAACACTAAGAATTAATATCTTAAACTCAAAACCTAAGAAATTAATAAACCTACGAATTAATAATCTAAACTGAAGAGATTCATAAACTGAAGAGATTATTAATATTATAAAAAAAAGGAAATAATAAACCCAAGGGTTTAATAATTTAAACCAAAGGAATTGGTGAACCCAAGAGATAAATATTAATATTATAAACCAAGAAAATAATAAAGCATAAGAATTAATATTTTAAACTCAAGAAATTAATAAACCATAAGACTTAACATTTTAAACCTAGGAGATTAATAAACCCAAGGCGTTATTAATATTATAAACCAAAATAACTAATAAACCCAAGGATTTAATATTAGAAACCAAATGAACTCGTGAACGCAAGGGATAAATATTAAATACCTAAAGGATCAATAAGGCCAAGGGATCAATATTAAAAACCCAAGAGATCAATAAATCCTAACAATCAATATTATGAACCAAAATATTATAATCCCCAATGTTATGAACTCTATATATTAAACACAATATTATAAACCCTAATATTAAATCCAGATATTATAAACCCAATATTAAACCCTAATTATAAACCCTATATATTACAATCTATATTATAACCCAACATATTACTCCATAATGTAAATCATAATATTAAACCAAATATTATAGGCCCTATATATATTAAACACTCAATATTATAAACTCCAATATTAAAACAAATATTATAAGCCTTATTATTAAACCCAATAATATAAACCTTAATATTGTACCCAAATATTATGAACCCTCATCTTATTTTTAACTCAAGAGGTTCCAAGACCCAAGGGTGGTTTAATATTATAAACAAAAGGGTCTAATAAACCTAAGGGTTTTATATTATAAACCCAAGGGATAAATAGTAAAAACCAAAGGGGTCAATAAGAAGAAGGGATCAATATGAAAAACATAAGAGATTAATAAAACCTGAAAATTAATATCTTAAACAAAAAGGTTTGATAAATTCCACTGATTATTAATATTATAAATGCAAGGGAATGATATTAAACCTAAGATATTAATATTATAAACCTCAAGTATATAAAAACATTTAGATAAATATTATAAACCTCAAGTATACACAAATATTTAGTTAAATACTATAAACCTAAAATAAACATGGTTGATCATGATTGATTTAAAGATTGAGACAAATGTTGTCACAATGCAACTTTGGACGAATAATGACCATGGTTTTCTATGGTTGATTTTGATATTGAGACAATATTTGTCACAATGTGACATTTCACCATGGATACCTTGATTGACTATGACTAACTATGATTAGCAATGGTAGCCCGTGGTTGATTTTCATATTGAGACAATGTTTTTCATAATGAGACATTGGACCATGCATTAATATTAAATTTTACGACTAATATTTAATGACTAATATTACCAACCCAGGGAATTAGAAAACTCAAGGGATTAATAAACCCTAAGGCTTAATATCTTAAACTCAAAACCTAAGAAATTAAACCATGCGAATTAATAATCTAAACTGAAGATATTAATAAACCAAAGAGATTAGTAATGTTATAAACCAAAATATTTAATAAACCCAAGGGTTTAATATTATAAACCAAAGGAATTGGTGAACCTAGGGGATAAATATTAATATTGTAAAACAAGAAATTAATAAAGCATAAGAATTAATATTTTAAACTCAAGATATTAATAAACCATAAGAATTAATATTTTAAACTTGAGAGATTAATAAATCCAAGGGGTTATTAATATTATAAACAAAAAGAACTAATAAACCCAAGGATTTAATATTACAAACCAAAGGAACTTGTGAACCCAAGGGATAAATATTAAATACCTAAGGGATCAATAAGGCCACGAGATCAATATTAAAAACACAACATATCAATAAACCCTAAGAATCAATAATGAACGGAAATATTATAATCCTGAATGTTATAAAATCTATATATTAAACACAATATTATAAACTCTAATATTAAACCAAATATTATAAACCCAATATTAAACCCTATATATCACAATCTATAATATAACCCAACTTATTACTCCATAATGTAAATCATAATATTATAAGCCATATATATATATATATATATATATATATATATATATATATATATATATATATATATATATATATATATATATATATATATATATATATATATATATATATATATTAAACATAATACTAAACTCCAATATTAAAAAAAATATTATAAGCCTTATTATTAAACCCAATAATATAAACCTTAATATTATACCCAGATATTACAAAGCCTCATCTTATAAACCACAAATATTATAGACCCAAATGTTATAAACGTTAAAACACCCACATTAGTAAATGTGTTTCGTACATGTTGATTAGTGTATATTAAGGACACTCATAACCACAATAGTCAATGTTCTTGCATAATTTATACTAAATACTATATTATAGACTATAATATATTATAAATGTAATAACGCAAAGGATTAGTAAGCCAAAGGGATTATAAAATAAACACTAATAATATTGACATATTAATATTATAAAACCAAGGCATTAATAAACCAAAGGCATTAACATTATAAAATAAAGGTACTATTTTTATAAAATGAAGGGATTAACAAACCCAAGGGATTATATATACTGTAAACCCAAGTTATTGATGAACCTAACGAAATAATATTATAACCATTAGTATTAAAAAACACGAGGGATTAATAAACCGAGGAGGTGTTATAAAAAAAAGGGAGATTAATAAATTCAAGAGATATTATAATGTTAGAAACACATTACAATATTCTAAAACATTTGATGGTGATTATGTTTGATCATGGTTGACCATTTTTAACCATGATCATGTTTATTATGGTTTAATGTGGTTATTCATGGTTGATCATATTCAACCATAGAGGTCTTGATCATGGTTGATCATGGTTGATCACGGTTGATGATATTCAACCATGGATGATCATGGTTGACTATGTTCACCATTTTTATCACGGTTGACCATTGTTGACCATGGTTAACCATGGAGACAATTACCATGGTTAACCATATTCAACCACTGTTAATCATGTTTCACCATAAAAACATTCATTTACAATAACGACCACGGTTTATGATGCTTTACCATGGTTAATCATGGTTTACAATGGTTGAAATTAAATGACCATGTCTGGCCATGGTTGATCATGGTCTAAATTCATTATTTACCACACTCAAGCATGGTTGACGAAGTTCAATGAGAGAGACCTTAATCATGGTCAATAATGGTTGAAAAAATTTAACCACGGGTAATCATGGTTTACCATCACTGACAATGATTGAATATGGTTGATCATCGTTGAATTTTATTAATTTTGATTGATCATGGTTGAAACTAGATACATTGTCCATAGTTTACTAAATTTAGCCATGATTAACCATGATTTACCATGGTTGACTGTAGAGATATGGATTAACCATGAATAGAGAATTCTACCATATTCAACCACAAATATCTACATTGTTCACAATGGATGACCATAATCAAGCATACAGACCTTGATGGACCATGTTTGACCATTATAACAATCGTTGATTATGGTTGTCAATGAGGAGTCTATAGAACATGAAATGTTCTTAGTTAACCTTGGTTGACCAAAGATCATGTTGATCATGCTGAATCATGGTTGATCATGGTTAAACGTATTCAACTATATGGACCTCAATCTTCGTTTAACATAGTTAATCATGGTTATCGATATTGATCCATGCATGATCACAGTTGACCATGATCAACCATTCTTGACTATGGTTGATCATGGTTGATCATGGTTAACCATGGTTGACCAAATTCAATGAGAAAGACCTTAATCATGGTTGATGAAATTCAATCATGATTAATCATGGTTGACCATGGTTGAATTTGGTTCATCATGGTTGGTCATAGTTCAAAATAGAGTCATTTTCCATGGTTGATCATGGTTGGTCATAGAGAGAATGATTAACCATTAATAGGGAATTGTGTTTGAATGAACTTGAGTAATGAGTACCAAAGATACTCCAAAATATTCAATTGTATTAGTATATGTGTTTGGTTAATGTAGTAATGTTGCATTGGGGCGTTGCATAAATTTCAATGTGTAACGTTGCAACAATGTTTGTCAAATTGCAACGTCTAATAGATTTCTTTACCACTTGAGCATCACAACATATTTAACTATCAATATTAATCAATAATATTAATAGGAAATTATTTCTCACTAAATCTAAACACTTTTGATTGTTAAAAATTGTCAAACATAGTGAAGGATTCACCCATATTCTGAAATGTGGTTGAACAAATGTTGTAATGTCACATTACGATGTTAGAAACATTTGTTTACAATTCCAACTCTAATAAATATATATTAATTTTAATTAATATTAATATATTTATTTAAACATTTTTAAATTATTGTTTAATGTTATAAGATGTGTGTGTGTGTGTGTGTGTGTGATCCTCTAGACTTGAGGAACCATGATCGAGGGACATCCAAGTCATCAAAGTCACCTGGGGATCACACCCTGCATGGGCCAGGAGATCCCTTAGGCGACTGGATTTTTTAACATGTCCCCTCCAGCTAACACAGGGCATTACCACCCTCATGAGGTTTCATCTTCGGTCACTTTGGTGACTCTTATATAAATATTTTGATTAATATATTGTCAAGTATTTTAATTAATGTTATTAATTATTTTAATTAATCAACTTAATATTACTATTAATTAATATGAAAATATTAATTTAAAAATTAATGTTTGTTGTGATTGAACATTTTTATGTAAATGTTTTAATTAATATATTGTCAAATGTTTTAATTAATGTTCTTAAACATTTTGATGCTTTTATAAATATTATCAATGTTTCATGTAATGTTAAAAAATAATTAATTAAAGTGAAAATTAATTAATGTTAATGTTAATTATTATTTTAATTATTTTAATTATTTAATGTTATAAAGTTAAAAACATTTAAGTGCAGTTCCAACATCTTATTATTATTATTATTATTATTATTATTATTAACCAAATCTGAATAGATTCATGTTTAGATATATTTGAATAATGTAGTTAATTATAATAATTATGTATTAATGAATTAATTAATATGTAAATGTAATAATGGAAATATAATAATTATTTCACTTTATTATTAATTAATATTAATATATTTTTTATAAATTTTTTGAAATAATGTTTAATGTTATTAAACATTTTTTACATAAAATTTTTAATTACATATTGTAAAATATTTTAATTAATGCTATTAATTAATTTTTTTAATTAAAATGTTCAATGCTCAAATTTATTGATATTTTAATGTTTTAATTAATCAATTAATGTATATTAATTAGGGATTGCATTAAAATACATTTTTTTTTTTTGTAAGCTAAGGTAGTACCTGCGATTTTCTATTAATTAAAGCCATGCAAAGGCCAAAAAAATACAAAGCTAGACCACAACCTGCCTGAAGGAAACCAGGTATTTAGGCCATCAAAGTGCAAAATAGTTCATCCAAAACATAAATAGTCTTAGCAACAAGAGTCTTAACTGCCTATACTGAAGATAATACAAGAACCAAAGGATGTCTGAAATCTGAGCAGAAAGAGTAAAGGACCTACATAAAACCAAGAGAAGCAACTAAGAACAGGAAAGAAAATCAATCCTCTTCAGAATCAACAGGAGCAGGGGCAGTAGCAGTAGCAGCAGGGAGCTCAATAGGGCACTGAGCAAGAGCTTTAACCTCCTGTTCTAGCCTGGAAAGACGAGTGCATTGATGCAGTTGCCACAAATTGATCTCTTGAATGTTCCTGTTAATGTCAGCAAGCATGTCCTTAATTTTAGAATCAGACTTCAGTTCTGGAATTGAGACAATGGCCTTAGCAAGAAGGCACTTGATAACCCAATAGGTGCAGATAGTGTGCTGATATAAGGAGTTACGACTCCTGGTCTGACCCGGATCAGGAACAACATGCTGCATGTCTTCAGCAACAAAATCCGTCTGAGCAGAAGAGGGAGCTAAGAACTCATATTCCCAATTAAAAACTTGTTGATGAAAAGAGGGGGGTATGTCATGCAGAAAAGTATGAACCAAAGGCTCCAGGTGTTCTTCAGTCGGTTTACGTCCACGCTTCCGAGATGGAGCAGCAGAAGCCTGCGCACTGGAATTACCAACTAACTTCTGACCACGGCGAGCCATGGAGAAAGGAGTGAACAGAGATGTTAACACTTCCACCGAGAAGAAGAAAGTAGTCATCTGCGAAGAACCCATTGAGAAAACAAGACCGATACTCAGCAGCAGTATGAAAGAGAATGCCCAGGATCCCGCGCAATGGAAATGATTGATAAGATGAACAACCAACGATGTAGAGCCTAGCAAAAAAACACAATAGAAGAAACCCCAAATGATAACCTCAAAAAAGTAGCGCCAACGAGAATTCAAGAAACCGCACCAAGAAACCTTTGTGCTGATGGCGCATGTAACAGAGTCGCGATGCAAAATATCTTTAAACCCCCAAAATAATACAAAAAACCAATAGGTTGAAACAACAACAGAGGAAAAACACGAACCCAGCTGCATGAGGGCATTCATACTACAGAGAATAAAAACCCAATAGAAGAGGCACCAATAATCAGCCAAAAAACCCCAGTCGAGCTCCCAAACACAGAGGGGATAAGAAGTAACAAAGCCAAAAAGAAAACCCCGTAGCATGAAGGCATGCATGTGATGGATGATAAGACCCTAGTAGCAAGAGAAAATTCCAAATAAGTTATGCAGCAGAAGGCCAAGAAACAGAGTAACAGGGAAACGAGAAGCATAAAACTACTGCTGCAAAACCTCCAACCAAAAACTTCCAAACCACCATTCCAACAGTAGTTCTAAAAATACTATGGCATAATAAAATTGCTGCAGCAAAAACTCCAACCAAAATCTTCCAAACCACCATTCCCACAAAATTTCTAAAAATAATATGGCATAAATCTACAGGTGCATGGTGCGAAGAAACAACTAAGATAATACATACCAAATGTAGGAACAATTCGTCACCTCATAATCCTGGTTCACGACACCTCCACTACAGAAACCAACGTGTAGAAGAGTAAAAGAAAATAAAAAGCAAATGATAGGGAAGGGGTAAACATTCCGGGATAACATAATCCCGCACCATAGACACAAAACCCAAAAAAGCCCTGACAGATGAGATGGACAAGGCAACTGGAAGCTGGAAGATACAGTGAGCATTTAAGAGAGAAGGTGGTGACCATCCCATCAAGGAGCCACATAATCCCGCTGCATGTGCCCACCACGTGGCTGGAGTACGGGTACAGTAAACCTAGCCACATAATCCCGCTGCATGTGTCCACCACGTGGTTGGAGTACAGGTTTAGTAAACCCATTACCACTACGGCAAGCCAGAGCCATGTTACGTCGATCAGGAAAATCACTCATGTAAGAGTGATTGTGCAGGGAGGTGCCCAGAGTTCGATGCATAGCATCCCGAACACAGAGAACCAGAATGCGAAGAAGCATCACGCAGATCCTTTGTCAAAATAGTCTAGAGTGATGACATAACCTGCAGCAACTCCTGGCATAACTCACCCACAGAACCATGAGCATGATGACTCACCCAATTGGCAAGAAAATCAGCAGCCTGATTGCCATCGCGCCGAACATGCAAAGGTACAAGGTAGTCTATATGTCGAATTTGTTGTTGTATGTCGCGGATAATTCTTGCAGTTCTCCAAATTTTAGCAATAGAATCCCAATGTGAGCCATGGACAAGTTTCATGAGGACGCCATGACCATAGCAGAATCCCCCTCTATCTCAAGCCAATTGTAATGTTCCCGGTGAGCAATCTCTAGGCCAACCTTCACAGCAATCAACTCAGCTTCGTTGTTTGTTGCATACCCAATCTCATTGGCATAGACCTGCAGAGTCATACCAGAGCAATCCCTAAATAAACCACCAGCACCAGCTTGCTCTGGATTACCCTTAGAAGCACCATCATAGTTTAATTTAATAAAACCTGGCTGAGGACGAACAAACATATTACGAATCGGAGAAGGTAAGGCCTGCGGTTTCCAACAGGAAGGGGCAACCATGTCTTCCACAAGATCAAGGTGACAAAGGATACGTCGCTCCGAATATGAAACCACCCAGTCCTCATGATCCCATTTTTGAGCCAAAATTGTCTCCCGGATGGCTTGCTTAATGAGGTGCCAATTATCCTGAGAGGAGCAACAACAACCCTAAAAAATGCGACGATTTCACTCTTTCCACTGAAACCAGAGAAGGAAACCAACAATCAAAACCCAGGCTCTATTAACAACAGGACTTTTATAATTCCCCTTACGCCATGTCAGAAGGGTCTGTAGGATACTAGTAACCTATCTATCAGTTTGCTGGAACAAATGATGAACATTATTCTAGAGGCAGTCCATAACAGGACAAGTGTTAAACAAGTGCTCGAGGGTTTCAAAAGAGGAGTAGAAAAACACACACTGAGAGGGTCCAGAAATGCATCACCTCTGCAATTGATCCCAATTTAGGATTCGACCATGAGCAACTAACCATAACAAATGTTCAACCTTCGGCCAATGCTTAAGGCCCCAAATTTTCTTCCACAACCGATTAATAGGAATAGCCAAATGGCAAGCTTGTAAGTGATACACCTCCTTTATCGAAAACATACCCTTCAGACTGTACCCCCAACACAAAATATCAGGGCCATCTTGCAGAAGAACCTTCCATGTACAGAGTTCCTTATCAAAATTATGCCATTGCTGCGTATGCGGAGCATGTGGCCAACTGGCATTTGTTTTCCACTTTCGCCAAGAAGCATCAGGTTCAAAATCCCAATAATTTTGAATTGTCTGACAAGTAGGGCTACGCATAAATAAAAATATTTCTGCCAAGTTAGGTCGGGTGAACAACTTCTCCCGCTACTACCATGAATCCTCCAAAAACCCTGCAAGAGAACGATCACAAATTTCCCAAAAACTGTGTTGTCTGATGAGATGATGATTAGCAGAGGCAAGGTTCCATATCCTCGAGCCATGTTGAATAGATTAGCACCGAAGACGTGCTTGAACTGTAAGAGGAAAATGGTACTTGAGAGTCCAAATAGTCTTCCACAACGCATCGCCACCTTGCAACCACCGCCACCATATCTTAGCACCCATAACTTGGTTGAGAATAAACGGGTCTCAGAAACCAAGCCCACCATTTTGTTTCGGCAAGATAAGTTTCTCCCAAGAAATTAAAGCCCATTTTCATTTATCCTAAACACCCTACCATAGGAAATTCGTAAAAATATGAACAAGCTCTACACAGGTCTTATGAGGACAAACCATACCAGATAATTGATAAACAGGAATTGCCTGAAGAACAACACACAAAATAATAACCCTGCTAGGGATATTAAGGGCCCGAAAAGACCAGTTAAGCATACGTTTATGAAGTCGAGTTAGAAGTCCTGCCCAACAACTAGCTCTGGTCACAGTATCTGATAATGGCATGCCAAGATATTTGAACAGAAAGCCACCCATAGTAAAACCAAGAGTGCGAGTAAGAAAACGCTAGGATTGAGGGGGCGTATTAAAGAAGAAAACATCAGATTTCTCCTTATTAACCAACATCCCAGAAGCACGCATAAAAATATTGAGAAGAGTCAAAATCGCTTGGCATTCCTTAAGAGTAGCTTGAAAAAATAACAGAGTATCATCAACAAATTTTTGATGTAACAAAGTTACCGGGGGTCCCCATAAATGAAGCCCTTACACAGCGCAGCCTGAACATGTTGCTGAACAAGGCGGCCAAGACCCTCAGCAGCAATAATGAAAAGAAAGGCTGAAATAGGATCACCCTGTTGTAGTCCCCTCATATGAGGAAAGGAACGTGAAGGCAAGCCATTTAACAAGATAGAGAAGTGGGCAGAGGAGATGGTAGACATAACCCACTGGACCCAGGGAACATCAAGACCAAAGGAGAGAAGAACATGTTGAAGATAAGTCCAAGACTATCATAAGCCTTAGCTAAATCAAGCTTAATCAACATACATTTTGCTTTAAGCTGATGAAGGGAGTGAATAGCCTCCTGAGCTATAATAATGCCATCTAGAATTTGACGCCCTTTGACAAAACCAATTTGTTCAGGTGAAATCAAAGCGGGTAAAATAGGCTTTAATCGATTAACCATAATGGTAGATAAAATCTTATAAATATCATTGCATAATGAAATAGGATGAAAACCTTAAGGAGTATCACAGGTGGCCATTTTTGGAACAAGAGTAAGAAAAGTAGGGTTGAGACCATGAAAAACTTGACGAAGTCGACGAGATTCTTCAACTAACTCAACAATTTCAGGGCCCATAAAATTCCAACAAGCCTGATAAAATTCAACAGTAAAACCTTCAGGGCTAGGTGCTTTATTCTGAGGCATGTCCTTAACAACAGTTTCAACTTCAGCAGAAGTAATCACCCATAGCAACGCCAAGCTTTGTTCCCTAGTGACCACTTTCGGAATAACTGCGGAGAGATGAGCAATAGCATCCAATCGGTCTGGAATAGGTTCATGTAGGATATTTGAAAAATGAGAAACAAGTGCATTTTCTATATCCACATGCTCAATATGGCGGTTCCCATCCTCTGATTTGAGCAAAAAAATATAGTTATTTGTCTGCGTTGAATCATGGCTTTATGAAAAAAATTCGTATTTCGTTCACCTTCCCGAAGCCAACAAATCCAGGATTTATATTTCCAAACTATCTCCTCCTGCTGTCGGAACTCCTCCAACTTCTCAAGGACCTGACCCTCTTCCTAGATAAGATCAGCAGTACGCCCAGTCAAGATCATCTATTGTTGAATTTGCTACATACGCCCTTCGAGTTTAAACTTTTCCTTATGTATATTACCAAACTCTGTCTGATTCCAAACCTTAATTTTTTGTTTCAAATCCTTGATTTTCAATTGAAAAGTATGCATACGATTATGACCAACCACACAACTTCCCTCCCACCAGCCACGAACTTTCGGTAAAATGGGGGCATCGCGTAACCAGAAATTCTCAAAACGAAAAGGACGCTTCTTCTATTGGATTTTAACGTCCACTTCCAAACGAATAGGCCAATGGTCAGAGCCTAGAGAAGGCACAATAGTAGCTTCATAGAAAATATCAAGACTAACAAAATCTTCAGACACAAGAAATCGATCAAGGAGGGAAACAATCTGATAGTTACCACCCCGACGATTATTCCAAGTATATGTACCATTAGTGGTAGGGACATCAACAAGGGATGTATCATGAATAAGGGTGGTAAAGTCCTGTATTTCCTGCGCATAACGCCCAGTGCCACCTTTGCATTCGTCAATATTAGCAATCATATTATAATCACCTCTTGCAATCCAATACTTATCAGGAATAAGTAGCTTAAGGGCCCTAAAATTAGCTAAAAACACCAAACATTCCCCGGAAATAGGAGGCCCATAAACATAGGAAACAGAAAACCAATATTTGGTACCAAGTTGCCGAAATCGACCAGTAAGCATACGAGGTAATCCAAACCAACCATTAGTTTCCAAATCAGAAGGGTTCTATAAAATAGCAATGCCACCAGCAGAACCCTGAGCATCGATAGCCATAACTTCATAATGTGGCTTGAAACGTGAAGCAACAAGCTGTACTTTGTTAGCAGATAACTTAGTCTCCTGAAGGAGAATAATATGGGGCTTGTCCTTAGCAATACGAGCCTCAAGGTGTCGTTGCTTGCCTTTGTTATAAAGTCCACATATATTCCAAGAGAGAATAATCATGAGGAAGATTTATTAAGTTTCTGGAACATCATGGAGATAGGCACAATGTGTCCAGAGTTAACTAACATCTCACCAACCAACTGAATAGACTCCTGTATGGTCTTGCGCCCACGTTTCTTACCTGACTTTTCCTTGTGACGGGGTTCCTGGCTCGACTGCGTGCCCTGTTGAGATAACGGTAATGTAGGTGTATCAACAGATTGTTGTTGGGTAGCCGCCTCCACCGCCCGACGAACCTGTAGCGTAAGATAGCACTCAAATGTCTCCTTATACAGAGCCTTTTCATCATCCGGAATGAAACGATCATCTAATTTTTTCCAATCATTAAGCAACTGCTTCATGAGTAATTCCTCCTTAGTAATATCATCCTTGTGAACATCAACATCCATTTCTGCATTAAAATACAATTTACTCATCGTGATCAAGTACAGTTTTTTAATGCTTACAAGGTTAAAATATTATTAAAATATATTCTAAATTTATAATAACTTATTATTATTATTATTTTATATAATAATATTAATTTAATAATATAGTATTATAAAATAATTGTATTAAAATAATTATTATAATTTAATCTTACAATTTATGATTATATTAAAATAATTTTATTATAATTTAACCTTAGGGTTTATTCCTTATATAGAAATTATGTGATAATGAAACCTTATTATTAACCAAAGCTTTCAATACACCAAACTTTAACACAAATCTTGAATACAACAAGAAGTATAATTGCATTAATTAAGTGATATATGATCACATGATAGACACAATTTTTTTTACAACTAATTTATGAAACTAAAACTATATTATAATTTAAACCTGCAATTTATTATTTATTCATTATATTGTTTAAATAATATGAAACATCATAGATCATTTCAACCCTTTAATCACTACAAAATATTTTTTGAATTAATAAAAAATAAATCCACCCAAGAATAATTTAAAAAAATAATATTTTGTTCTTTATAGTTAATTGTGAGTCACCATACATTTGAATGGCATGCATGGGAGACTACTACTCCATAAACCTTATAATAATTTAATAATATAATATTATACATAATTGTATTAAGATAGTTATTATAATTTAATCTTACAATTTATTAATAATATAGTTGTTTTAAAATAATTATTATAATTTAATCTTACAATTTATTATTGTATTAAAATAATTTAATTATAATTTAATATTAGGGTTTATCCCTTATATGGAAATTGTGGCAATTGTGTGATAATGAAACCTTATTATTAATCAAAGCTTTCAATAAATCAAACTTTAACACAAATTTTGAATACAACAAGAAGTATAATTGCATTACTTAAGTGATATATGATCACATGATAGTCACAATTTTTTTTTACATTATATTATGAAACCTAAAGCTATATTATAATATAAACCTACCATTTATCATTTATTCATTATATTGTTTAAATAATATGAAAGTGTAATTATTTTTTATTATCATACATCATGTCAATCCCATTAATCATTGTAGATTTATTTGTGCAGGTGGATACATTAAGGAAGTTAGTCGAAATGGGTAGCATGGAGAGTTGAATACCCAACAAAAAAAAAATCCAAAGTAATAAAAAATAAAGCCACCGCAAGAATAAACGTGAGGCGCATGCATAGGAAACCACTAGGGTAATGGAGTGGAGGAATTTTTTTTTTTAAATGGCCACTTACGAAGTGGTATAGGTTTCAGAATGTGAACAGTTATAAGTTTCAAAATTGATCCATGTTCCAATACATGTTTTATAATTTTTTTTCATTTTTTCATTTCTAACTAATTAGCATACGTGGTTATCAACAATAGGCACAATAAATTTTTAATCATGTTTTGTAAAGAAATAATTTAAGTATGGTTTAAACATGTGACTTAGATATGAAAGGAAGTTATCACTTCTGATTCCATTCATTGATGGAGTGGCGACGAAGAGAATACACCGGCATCATCCAATTCACACCATCCGATGAAAAAGATTAATTAGAAAAATGATTAAAGTAGCGAGTTCCAATAGGGGACACGTAAATATCAAGTGAAAAATAATTATAACACATATAAAGATATCTTTCGGTAAAAAACACATATCAAATAATTTGGTCGAGGTGTTTCAAACCAGCTAGTGTGGTCCACTATAAAAAATATGAGGAGACTAGTTAAGTAGCCGTTGGAAAACATCTAGTTCACCCAAGAGATGAGAAGGTCAAAAATGGAAGTTAAATTATTTATAAATATTTAAAGTATAAATATTTTAATATATAATATTATTTAAATAATTTTTATATTTTACTTTCAAATTTAAGTTTTATTATAAAAATTAAATGTTATTAAATAATAATTTTTTTTTAAATTGGCTCAATTATTTGCACCTAGAGGCGCTCTATAGCCCACTATAGGGTACATGTGTAGATGTAATGTGAGAGATTTTGTGCCTAGAGGCACTCTATAGCCCACTATAGGGTACATGTGTAGATTTAATGTAAGAAATTTTGTAAAAAATTGTAATTTTTGCTTAATTGTAATCAATATATTTGTAATAATTATCACTCCCTCCTAACTCGGATTTATAATTATGAAAACTCAAAAAAGAGGCATGGTAAATAAACAAAAATATAAATAAACTAGTGGTGTGGTAAATAATTAAAACCTATTTTTATATTTACTCCATAAATTTCCTTATATTTACTAAAACTCAAAAAATAAGTCTTATTTATGTGAAGCCTATGGGCCAAATACCATGAGACAAATTATTATTAATACCATGGACTAAATACTATGAGCCAAATACCATATTTATAAAAACTTTATGGTAATTAAATAAATATAAAATAGGTATAAAGAGATATGGTAAAAAAATAAAAATATATAAAATAGGATAATAAATCAACATAATTATATACCAATCCTATGAGCCAAATACCATGGGCCAATTTATTATTAATATCATGCAAAAAAAAATATTATTAACCCTACAATTAATAATATTATTATTATTAAATATAATATTCATATTAATATATCATAATATTAATATTATTAAATTTAATTACTTTGGATTAATAATACAATATTAAATTTGTTATATTATAACATATATTAATATATCATGATATATATTAACTCTAGATATATATGGGAGGGAAGAACAAAGGCATAGAGTGATAGAGGTGGAGAGATAGGGGGAGTGACATGGGAGAGATGGAGATAAACTGAAGGAGAGGGGAGATGAGGAATGAAGAAAGAGAGAGAGAGAAAGGAGTGAGAGAGGTAGAGGAGGGTAACAGAGGGAGAGGGAGATGAGTGAGAGAGGTAGAGAATGGTAAGAGAGTGAGAAGGAGACATAAATAGGAAGGGGGGAGAGATAGAAGGAGACGGGGAGGGAGCTATTGAGAGGATTGGAGGGTAGAGAGAGAGAGAAAGAGAGAGAGATGGGGAATAGAGAGGGAGATGGGAGACAAAGGGAGAGAGGGAAAGGAGGAGAGATATTACTTGAGATAGAGGAGGATAGATGGATTTTCAAGGGGAGAGAGGGAGGGAAGAAGAAATACATAGAGAGTGATAAGTGGATAGAGAGAGGGAGTGACATCGGAGAGATGGAGAGAGAGTGTGTAAGTTTAGGGGTCAGATAAAGAGAAAAATAAGGAGAGATTGAGACAAGGGGGAAGATAAGAAGGGAGAAAGAGAGAGAGGGATATAGTAACATAAAGATACAGTGATAGAGGGAGAGAAGGAGAGAGGGAGGGATATAGTAACATAAAGAGAGAGGGAGATAGAGAGAGAGTTATGGGGAAAGAGATAGGATTGAAGGGGGGGAGAGAGAACAATAATAATATTATGAAATCTAATATTCATATTAATATATCATAATATTAACATTATTAAATTTAATGACTTTGGATTAATAATACAATATTAAATTTGTTATATTATAACATATATTAATATATCATGATATATATTACCTCTAGATATATATGGGAGGGAAGAAGAAAGGCATAGAGTGATAGAGGTGGAGAGATAGGGGGAGTGACAAGGGAGAGATGGAGATAAATTGAAGGAGAGGAGAGATGAGGAATGAAGAGAGAGAGAGGGAGAGGAGTGAGAGAGGTAGAGAAGGGTAAGGGAGGGAGAAGGAGACAAGTGAGAGAGGTAGATAAGGGTAAGAGAGTGAGAGGGAGACATAAATATGAAGGGGGGAGAGAGAGAAGGATAGTGGGAGGGAACTAGTGAGAGAATTGGAGGGTAGAGAGAGAGAGAGAGAGAGAGAGAGAGAGAGAGAGAGAGATGGGGAATAGAGAGGGAAGTGGGAGAAAAAGGGAGAGAGGGGAAGGAGGAGAGATATTACATGAGATAGAGGAAGATAGATGGAGTTTGAGGGGGAGAGAGGGAGGGAAGAAGAAATACATAATGATTGATAAGTGGAGAGAGAGAGGGAGTGACATGGGAGAGATGGAGAGAGATTTTGTATGTTTAGGGGTCAGATAAAGAGAAAAATAAGGATAGATCGAGACAAGGTGAAGAGAAGGATGGAGAAGGAGAGAGGGAGGGATATAGTAACATAAAGATAGAGTGATAGAGAGAGAGAAGGAGAGAGGGAGAGATATATTAACATAAAGAGAGAGGGGGAGAGAGAGAGTTATGGGGAAAGAGATAGGTTTGAAGGTGGGAGAGAGAGAGAGAGTTATGGGGAAAGAGAGAGGATTGAACATGGGGGAGAGAGAGAGTATTAGAGGGAAAAGAAAGAGAGGGAGATACTGGTATTACTGCATGGGGGAGAGAGAGAGAGAGAGAGAGAGAGAGAGAGATGGGAGAAGAGAGAGGGAGGTAGGAGAGAAAGGGGAGGGAGGAAATATGAGAGAGAGGAGTTGAGAAAGAGGAGAGTGATGTTGTGAGATATAGTATTGGAGGTCAGAGAGAGAGAGAGAGAGAGAGAGAGAGAGAGATGGGGGAAGAGAGATATAGGTAGGAGATAAACAGAGAGAGAGGAAGGACACGAGAGAGGAGGAGAGAGGTATGAATAGAGATTGAATTGGAGGGTGGGAGAGGGTGTGAGAGGGTGGGAATAAGGAAAACATAGATACTGAGAAGTGGAGAGAGAGAGGGATTGATATGGGAGAAATGGAGAGAGAGTGTTTATACTTTTTTGGGTGATATAAAGAGATAAAGAAGGAGATATGGAGAGAATGGGGGAGAGAAGGAGAGAGGGAGGGATATAGGAACATAGTTGCAGGGTGAAGAGAGAGAGAGAGAGAGAGAGAGAGAGAGAGAGAGAGAGATGTGGGAGAGAAAGGGAGATAGAGGAAGGAAGAGAAAGGATGGGAGAGAGTGGAGATAGGGAGGGAAAGAGAGATGGAGTTGGAGGAGAGAGAGAGGGAGGTAAGAAGAAATACATAGAGAGAGAAAGGTAGAGATAGGGAGGGATTTATAAGAAATATTTAGAGAGATGGAGAGAGGGAGGGAGGGACAAAGAGATTAATAGATATGGAGGATGGATAAAATAGGATTATAAATCACCATCTACACTAAAATCAATTAATCTAGTTCAAAAAATATTCTTCCCCTCCATCTATATCTATATCTCCCTCCATATCTCCTTATGTGTCTCTCTATGTTACCCACCCTAGAACACACATGCTCTCTCACTTCATATATATAAATATATTTGTCCCTCCCTCCCTCTCTCTATCTCTCCCTTATTCCCTCTCTTCACCTTCCACCTATATATGGATATTCATAGAGATTTTATCCCTCTCGGCACTTGATAGATCTAGATTTAAGATGGATGTAGGCTGGTTATAAGAAGGTACAACCTAAACAAAATTGAAGGAAAGGAGAGTTTTTGGAAGAAGGCATCGACGCTCAGGAGTATAGGGCAGGGATCCAACTCCTGTTGAAACTCCAACCATAATCCCTATTCAAGTTGATAGGACTTTTCCCAATTTATAAAGCCTCCCTTAGCTTACGGTGATTAAAATGGTCAACATGGGCAAGAAATTTAACTTCTTCAATACATATATGATGGTTATTATTTTCTGCACATTCGGCTAAAGCGAAGAGTGGGATTTTTCGTGTTTAATGTCGGCAACACATCTGTATCGAAGAAGCTAAGTGAGGCTTTATAAATTGATAAAATACCTATCCACTTGAATACAAATGATGGTTGGAGTCTTAGCATGAGTTGGATCCCTACCCTATACTCCTAAGTGTGCCTTTTTCCAAAAACCCTTGTTTCCTTAAAAAAAAATTAGGTTGTAAATTATTGTAATAATTGAGCCAATTTATCCAAATTTTATTATTTAATAAAATTTTACTTTTTATAATAAAATTTAAATTTTAAATTAATAACTTCAGTAAAATATAACCATTCTTTAATAATATTATATATTAAAATATTTATAATTTAAATATTTATAAATAGTTTAAATTCCATTCTTTGACCTCCCCTTCTCTTCGGTCAAACTAGTTGTTTTACATCCAATGGTTAGTCTCCTCATCTTTTTATAGTGGAATGCTTTCATTTTTTTTCTCATCGGTCATGATGACGAACTACACTAGGTGGTTCTCAATGAGTCGACCAAATTATTTGATATGTGATTTTTACCAAAAGATATATTTATAAAAAATATGGATCACAAAAGCCATATTTCTAATTATAAATCTTTTCTTTTTAGATTTAATTAAAAAGTGTTATAAAATTAAATTAAAATAAATTATTTGTAAAATATTTATATTTTCAAATAATTTATGGTTCTTGGGCATGTGGTATTGAAAAGTCATAGTATTGGCCCATGGTATTGTAACAAAACAATTAAAAGGTTAGATCCATAACATAATAATCAAAAGAATAGATGACCCATGGTTGATAAATCATGGTATTAGCCCATGGTATTATGCTTTTCTTCCTTCCTCTCCCTCTCTCCCTCTCTCTCTCTATCCTTATCTTTTGTTATTGTCCCATGGTATTGTAAAAAAAACTATTTATAAGTTAATAATATCCATGGTAAATATTCATGATTAAAAATCTTGTTATATTGTAAATTTTAAATTTTTATTGGCTACTTAATTAGATTTATTTTTACTATTTTTATAGTTTACATTTATATATATAAGATTATTATTATAAAATATTTTATTTATTTTTTATTATTATATTCTCTTCAGTATTAATTATATATTTACTATTATTATATTTTATTTATTTTTTACTATTTATTTACCATTATTATTTTTTTGTAACTCGATGTTATATTCATATAGGAAAATAGGAGTACATATAGTCACTTACAAGACATGTCGTCTCACCCTGACTAGTTTTGTTGACCAAAATTTGCACGAGATGACAAAAATAAAAAAGAGAAACTAGGGACAATGTCCATAAACGGTTTGACCAGTGGCACTGAAACATGGATAAAACATAAAGAACAAGAGATAACATATTAGTCATCCAATGTGATGGATGTAGGGTTCTCTGTAGCTGTTCCTGGACGTGGTGGAAGATGGAAGTCACACTATACATGCCCTTCAAAGTGCATTATCTAAGTATCAAACTTTTATACTTTCTCAATAAGTCAATTTTGGCCTCACCAAAACACTATCGGTCTCTCCCACACTTGGCACAAAAAATACTGCAGTCAGTCCAATGTTGTCATCTTTTCTGCATGCTCCTGATGACATAATCTCTTAGCAGTGTCCAATATTGCCATAATTTTTTTAATAAATGCACAACAGTTCTCCAAGCAGCAATGTTGGATACCTTACCCCTTATTTCCCTCAGAGCGACCATACCCAAACTTTACCTTGCCACCACAGGCTCCTCCACCCCGATAAATATGCTTTTTAACCCTCAAACCCCCACCCCTAACATCCCCTTTCTTAGCTCCTCCATGGCCTCTACATACATCCTCCCTAGTGAGTTGCACACGCCCCGCATTCCTGCCAGCGTGGCGAGGAGCCATGATGATTATTGTCGATTCTGCCACCCCCGTAAAGCCAAGGATGGTAGGGGAGCGAGAACATCTATGCCACATCGATGGCTTCATAATTCAGGAGCCCCGTCGCGTGCATATACCAAAGTCCAAAACCCCCACACAAGAAAATAACCACCACCAGCAAAAGCGTCAAATGTCACTGCCCACCGTAGCGGAGAAGCATGAAACCACCTCCCACTACTAGAGAAAGGATACCACCACTAGGAAAACCAAATGACACCACCCTCCAAACCAACGAATAAAACTAAACAACTAACAAATATAAAGTAGCCGATGCCTGATCGTAACTTCCCCTAGGGCAGTGACCAACCTCCTAATTCCCCACACAAATACCCCACACCAAGCCACCAAACATCGTTGCACCTACACGGGAGGTCACGAAATTGGGTAAAGAAACTATTTTTACACCACCACCCATAGAGTTTACTTGAATTCAGCTTCCAACTTCCTCTTCTTGCTCGAAAAAACATGCTCAAAAAATCCAGGAATAATGGAAACAAGTGAGCTCACTTCCCTTCAGCTTCCATTCTTCTTAGACGCACACAATAATAAAGAAACTGAGCAACATGAACCAGTTTGACACATTGCATCAGAAAATTCCCCTGAAAAGCCCACACAAGACAGTTCCTCTGTAAACCTTCCCATGATGCTTACTCTTCCTCCACAGAGGTCAGTGGAAGGACCAATGCCAAACCAAAGTGAGGATTCAGATGCCAAACTCCCTCATATTCCCTCACCTTAATATTTCACCACCCCGAACTCCATCGTGCAGTTATGTTTCACAGTAATTTCCAACATTAAGCCACTACCTCTTTCATTGCATGTGTTATAGTGAAGGGATCGGGAGGACCATTCCGCACCCCCGCTCACTTGTATTTATACATGTGAGACGTCTTCCACATGTTGTACAGACCTCACCCTCGTTGGGGATATTTCTTTACCATTATTATTGTTTACCATTTATTTATTTGTATTTTAATATTATATTATTTTATTTATTATTATTATTTTTATTATTATTAGGGGAGAGTACAGTAAAAGATATATTAATGCATAGTCAAAGGAAAAATTGAATGCTTACTACCATGCCTTTGGCATGTATAATAATATTTTATCTTTTGTCTTCACAATTTTCAATCATTATTTAAAAATATAAATTAAAAAAAAATTAGGAATATTTTTCACTCACACTTAAGTCGTAACTGATTTTTTTATTTTAATATACTAAACATTGTATTATTTTTTATTAGATATTTTATTACGTATGGTTATTTTTCCACGTGATTGAGATGACACGGATACCTATTTTTCGACATAGAAATTCTACCATAGATTATTTATTTGTTATTAGGGTGTTTACTTGATTCCGTGTTCCTGTGGGACACCTTACATAGGTGAAACTAGTCAATCAATTAATCAAACAATTCATGAACATGTTGCTGACCTTAGACATGGTAGATCTCAGTCACCTGGCTTAACAGAGCATGTTGAAAAAACAAGTCATCATATTTGTATTGAAGATACTGAGGTTATTGCAAGGATTGACCATTTACACCACCGAAAGTTGAGGGAAGCCTTGGAAATCGAAAAGAGACCGGTTAACCTTAACAGGGATGATGGGTGGAGTGTTAGCAGATGTTGGATCCTTGCCCTTCACTCTTAGTTTTTTTTCTTCTTTTTTTCCTTTTCTTTTTTTCCCCTTTTGCTCCCTCTAGTTGTTCTTTCTTCTCTTGCTCCTTATTCCTTTCTCCTGGCGGTCTGTTCATTTTTTAATTTTGATTCATATGATTTTTATTATTAGTATTATCCTTATGATTTAATTTGAAAATTACCTATGTAGTAATATTAAATTATTTTCATAAAATTATTGATATTAAATTATTAATATTAAATTATATTAAAATATAATTAAATTAAAATATTTCAGAATTATAATTAAAAATTAATAAAATTTGACAAAAATTTTATTCAATTTTTTATTCGAGTTAAACGAGTCATTTTTTCAATTGCTAGTTGGAGCTGTCCTTATCTATTTAAATAGGTTTCTTAATCAAATATCTCATCTTGTCCTGATGATGAAACACACTGGCTGGCGCGTCCAAAAATTTCTTACATGTGATTTTCATCGAAAATTTCTTATACATATTTATTTGTTGCTGAATGAAAATGAGTATAAACATATAGTTAAATAAATAGTTACCATAATTAGCTTTTTAAGAAATTATATATGTATATATGTATACCAAACATCGTCTCTTCCTTATCTGGTCCCATAAGCTAAGCTAAACAAGGAATAGAATCTGCACAAGCACATTTCAATAAATGTTTAACTTTTGTAACAAACAATAATGTTGGAGTTAATGTTACATCCAAAATAATGTATGTACCTTTCTCTATTTTTCTCCAAGGTTATTCAAACACTTCCATTAGTTCCCTTAGTAGTATTGAAATTTATTTCATTACTTCCCTTTTTAGATTTCAAATGTGTTTCATTACTAAAGAAAAATGATGCATATTACACTTGTTTTTAATTTGAGTGTTGGTTTTAAATTTTTCATTAATTTATAACCAAGAATATGAGTTCACATGAGACACCAAGATGGAAACAAAGTAATATTAAAAACATCATATTTCAATTTAGGGTTTGACTTCAATGTTTCTTTGATAAATATTAGGTACTTTAAATATTGTCATTATAAAGGATAAGGATGTTAGTCTTAAAAAATTTGGTTGATTTTGGAACCACTAATTATTTATATGAGCTAAATATAATCACTAAATATGAACTATGTAAGAAGGTATTTCTTATGGTAAATATTGTATAAATATACCAAATTTTCAATTATGGGATGCATCTTCTTCAATATGTTTTCATATTTCCAAGAAATTATGATATGTGAGTTTGGATTGAAACTAGTATTTCTTATTATTCCTTGGATTATTTTGGTTGTTGATATTAATCCTTTATCAAGCATAATTTCTAGAGCTTGAAAACTCAAACTTATTATTCCTACATTTAAGAAAAGGTTTATGAAAATCGAATAATGAATTCTATAATAAATTTTGGTGATCCTTTTATAGAGGTTGCACCATTCCTATAACATTCACCCATTTTCTCATTCTCTTCTCATTCTCTTTGGATCGTGCGAAACATATATAATCTCCAAGATATATTATTTTTCTAACACCATACAATATCCAAGATACTCTCAAGACTCAACAAAAGCTACCATGTTATCTCTTATCCCTTTTAAGTTAATAGTAGTGCTCTAGTCCATTTTAAGGACTATTAGGTTCTATTTCAATTTAGAAAGGTGAATTTTTGCTTTACTACCATTGCCATTACATTTAATGGTTTCCGTATTCATGTATTTTTCTTATTAAAAAAATCTACTCTAAGAGTGATGCACAAACAAAACCCCCTTTGATTTTAGAGAGGTGGAATTTTTGTCTTGTGAAATGAATGGTATTCTTTGTTCCTTTAAATGAATGATATGGGAGAGTCATACGTAATTAAATTATAAACTTTAACATTCATTATATAAAATTGTAAATTTAAGAAATAATATAACTATATTTTTTTTTATTAAGATCAATATTTTCTGTATCTATATCTATATAAACAAGTTCATTATACAAAATAAGGTTTATATTAATAAAAAATAAGCACTTTTTCCTAGAATTCAATAGATTATTGCATAGAGACACTCTACAACCTAGTATAGAGGAGATGTTTGTCAATAGGTTTGAATGTTGAAATTATTACAACTATAAGTAAATGTATCCAATCTAAACACTATCACAACTAAAAATAAATCTATAAATAATAAATATACACCATAATTTTTCATATTAATATATAATAATATATATATTTCATAAATTTTCATATTAATATATAATAATAAATATATATATTTCACATCTCTATTTATCAAAGCATTCTCATTTTAATTTTACTAAAACATTGATTTAATTTATATGGAATATTTTTAGTAGTAGTGAGTACATAGAATTTAGATATATGTCAAAAGTAATTATAGCATTTTTTTTCTTTTATATTTAATAAAAAAAAATTATAAAATTAAATTAGAATAAAATATGTATTGATAAGTTGTGTTGGCCTATGGTATCGTAGAAAATTCTATTTACAAGATAATAATATACATGGTAAAGCTGTTGTAAATATGTATAGTTAAATGTCTTTTATTAGTGATGGGTAACTCCAACCCACAACCCAAGTTAACTGTGATATGTATAAAATATGGGCATGCACGTATGCCAACTCTGCAATATTACGTGGACTGTTAATAACGTTATCGATTTTCGCACGTCGGATTTGTGGTTAATGTCGCAATAAAAGTCCTCGGGTTCGCAACCTCTGTAGGATTGTGTTACACCACCCTGTTGATCTGCATTTAATTCCACAGTTAATACTCCAGCTCGTTCGTGGTGTTACTTGTTTTTCTCGCCTTAGGGTTCGGTATCAATTCATTTGGCGGTCATTTGCACTCAGTGCTGTGTTTCCATGTGAGGACTGGTTTCTCTGAGAACTTATTGCTCGAAGTCCTAGCTCTCTCTATAGCTGGCTTGCAATGGCGACCGGCTATTGTTGTAAACCTCGTTCAACTGTTCCGCTGCTCCGACAGGGTCAATATTTTCCACAGTAATTGCTTGTCTCTTTTTTTTAAAATCACTATTCTCACTGTTTTGGATTCCTTCTGCGTTTAACTTCCACAACTAGTGATCTTGTTCTTCGACTGTGCACAGGTGTTTTCAACTGCAATGTTTCACAGGTTCCTTCAACTTCGTCCGGCGCTCAAACTGGTAAGTCGTTTCTCCTTGATTCAATTCCTTGTTCACTTTCTTCACACTCTGACCGTTTGGCTCCTTGCGAGCAGGTTTGGCTAGTTCTTTGCAAATGTTGTTTGGTCAGTCAAGATTTTATGTGTTTTGTCTTCTCTGCAAGGTACAGGTTCAATACCCTCTCGTCGCTCTTTAGTTATAATGAATACAATCATATGGATAACTGAACTTGCACCGTCTTCTATCCTATGCAAGCAACCTTATGTTCTCGACAGTCGAATGTCTGGGGTTGCCTTCACTCTTCGTTCTCCACGGGTAGAATCAACCCATGTTTCAGCTTTTGTTCTTCTGCTATAATTTGTCTAGGTTACACAGGCTTTTTCACTCCACTATATCTTAGGGTTTCTTTCGGTAACAACCTGGGGTTGCTACGTCTTCCTCTGCTCAATTTTTTTTCTCGGGTTTTGAAAGAACCTCGACTGTAACTTAGTGACCGTATAGCATTCGACTTTCTGTTTCCTTAAGCGTTTCGGTTTAAAACACCAACTATAAATCTTTTAACTCGAATAGTTTTGTGCTTGTAATGTATTCAAGAAAACTATAATGACTGGACTGTAAATATGGCTGGTTAACCTATTTGAAAGAATTTCAATCGTCTTTTATTAGTTTGCTCAGAAAATATATTGTTATAAATATTGTTACCTATAGATTTAAACTTTCTCCATGTATTTCGTTATTGCTCGCTTTCTGTTTCCACGCATTCACTTTCACGAATGCTTGACTGCTTCATTGTCAATCTGGAATGCCTGTCTTGTGAGAAACAACTCGTACTGATGGCTTGCCTGTACTACCATAGCTATTCACTAAATAATATGACTGCTTCTCACTATATGTTTAAATTAATAGATTGTCAGTGCAATTCTCATATTTTTGTAAACAAATTTCTGTTACTCATAAGAAAACAACAACATAGATGGTTTACTCAATAATTGTATTATTTTTTTTATTTCCCCTCTTTTTGACAGTTTGCAGGACCCCCGTAAAGTACCCCTCCTCTTCTTTTTGTAGCTCAGTGGAGGGTAAATTCGTTACTAGTTGGTAACTGCCCCACTTTCAGTTACACAGTTACACTTTACATATTATTTCTATTTTCATTTTATCACTAACGAAATTTAAAACAGCCAAATAACCCTACCACAGTTTATTAATAAAATTAAAAACAAAAAGTCGGCTATACTAAAGCAAACCCTGCTACTGATAACTAATCCTCTAATCAATAACAAACAAATTAAACATGGATAGGTTCAAAGACCTGTTAAAACAACACATCACCAAAAGACAGGAAAACCTGCTGTTTGTTTGCCTCCCTAGTCAGATGCTCCTGCATCAGGCTTCCGGGGTAGCAAAAAAGTCATGGCTCCGCTCCATGAGATCATCCACTGAATAGCTCGTTTTTTGAACCAGTGCTGCGTCAAGCCAGGAACTGTCCTCAATAGGACGGTTCTTCCACTTGACCAGGTATTTTAAATAGTCCTTCATGCGTGTTCGTTTGGCTACTTGTGTGTCGAGGATACCCTCGATCTCAAGGGGCTACGCTGCAGGCATCTGCCTTAACTAAAAATCCTCTTCAACTGGGGTGTTCCGTTCTGGCCTTATTGCCTCTTCGTCTTTAGGACTGGCAGTGTAAGGAAACAAATCTACCACATTAAAAATGGGTGAAATGCCTATTCCAGGTGGCAGTTGTATTTCGTAGGCATTGGCAGAAAACTTGCGAAGAATTTTACAGGGACCAATCTTTTTAAACTTTAATTTGTTATACGCCCCTTTCGGAAAACGTTCCTTGCAAAAATGAGCAAGTACTTCATCTCCAACATTGAACTGAACTTCTCGGCTTTTCAAATCTGCCTGTTGTTTGTATCTTTGACTGCTATCCAGCAACTTCGATTTCACCTGCTCATGCAGATCACTCATTGCTTGAGCAAAATCTTCTCCATCTTCGCTTCTTTTCTCGAGCTTTCCCAAATCCCGCAGTTCATGCACTCCGCGAGGATGCATGCCGTACAGAACCTGAAAAGGACTGTATCCCATACTGCGATTTGGAGAATTGTTGTACGGAAATTCCGCTTGGGCAAGTACGCGATCCCACATTCGCGAATTTTCTCCTATCAAGCTTCGTAGCAAGTTTCCCAAACTCCTATTCACCACCTCTGTTTTCCCATCGGTCTGTGGGTGATAAGCGGAGCTGAAATTCAACTGTGTGTCCAAATTTTTCCACAGGGTACGCCAGAAGTGTCCTGTGAATCGCACACCCCTGTCAAAAATAATGGATCTCGGTAAGCCATGCAGTCGAACAATTTCTGTGAAGAACAAGTGGGCTACGTGAGTAGCATCACTGGTTTTTCGATAGGGTATAAAGTGCGCCATATTCGAAAATCTATTCACTACTACCATTACTGAATCAAATCCTTGTTGTGTTCTAGGCAGACCTAAGACAAAGTCCAAACTGACTGAGTCCCATGGCCTATTCGGTATGGGCAATGGCGTATAGAGTCCTGCATTCTAGCTGTGACCTTTTGCCAACTGACACATTTTGCACCTGCTTACATACCTCTGCACATCTCGCCGCAACTTTGGCTAATAATAGGAATGCTCTATCCGGGATACTGTCTTGTCTATACCAAAATGTCCTGCTAGACCTCCACTATGCTTCTCCCGAATAATTTTCTCTCGCATTGAACAATCGGGAATACACAATTGTCCTCCCCTAAACAACATTGCTTCTTGTAGATTGTAGTCCAACCATGGACTATTATTCCGCAGCAAAGGGTTCTGACATGCCTCATGGGCCTCCTTAAAATCTGTATTTGTCTGATATAGATCCTTTAAATGCTCAAAACCCATCACCTGCACCATACTCTCCTGCAAGAGCAAATATCTTCTGCTCAATGCATCCACCACCTTGTTGGACTGCCCGCTAATATGCTTCAATACGAATGTAAAGCTTTGCAGATACTCCACCCACTCTGCATGCTTATGATTCAATTTATGCTGCTGCATAACATACTGTAAGGCAGAATTTTCAGAAAATAAAACAAACTCATTACCTAACAAATAGTGCCTCCAGTGCTTCAAAGCTTGAACGATCGCATAAAATTCTTTTTCGTAAGACGAATACTTCTGCCTACTTTCGTTCAATTTCTCACTGAAATAAGCAACCAGTCTGTCCTCCTGGCTAAGTCCTGCCCCAATGGCTGTATCGCTAGCATCACAACGAACTTGAAAAAGTTTGTTGAAATCCGGTAATCTCAAAATCGGCCTTCAGTGATCTTTTTCTTCAAAGTCTGAAAGTTGTTCTCTGCTGCCTCAGTCCAACGAAAAGGTTGATTTACCTTCTTAACTGTGTCCAACATGGGTGTGCAGATCCCACTAAAATCTCTGATAAACTTCCTGTAGAAGCTTGCTAAACCATGAAAGCTTCGAACCTCGAACAAATTCTTTGGGGATGGCCAATCAACTATGGCTGCAATATTTTCCGAATCCATCTTCAACTCGTTTTCTGCAATAAAAAAACCCAAATAAACTAATTCTTGTTGAAAAAAAGTACATTTCTTCAAATTTATCAGCAGCTTATTCTGCTGCAATCTTCTCAATACACTTCGTACATGTTGGAAGTGTTCCTCCTTCGTTCTGCTGAAAATCAAAATATCGTCCAAATAAACAATCACAAATTTCCCATTGAACTCCTTCAGCACTTCATTCATCAGGCACATAAAAGTACTAGGGCTGTTGCTCAGAACAAATGGCATCACCAGCCATTTGTACAGCCCTTCGTTCGTCTTGAAGGCTGTCTTCCATTCATCCCCCTCTCGGATTCTGATCTGATGGTACCCACTCTTCAAATCAATCTTTGAAAAATAAGCTGCCCCACTCAAAAATTCCATCATATCGTCCATTATTGGTAATAGAAACCTGTACCGGATAGTAATTTTATTAATAGCCCTTGAGTCTGTACACATCCGCCACTCGCCTCCTTTCTTCGAAGCCAAAACTGTCGGAAATACACAGGGGCTCATGCTTTCTCTAATCATCCCTTTATCTAGCAACTTCTTTACCTGCTTCCTAATCTCCTCGTTTTCCTTAGGACTCATGCGATAGGCTGCTTTATTCGGCAGACTAGCTCCTGGTATAAAGTCAATACAATGACTGATACTTCTCTTGGGGGGTAGTTCATCCAGAAGATTGTCCACTATGATATCTCCAAAATCCTGCAACTTATCCTGGATCTCCTCAGGTAAATCTGAAATATTTGTGTGCAGTACCACTATCTTTGGTCTCCTCACAATAGCAAAATTCACATCATTGTTTTCGATCTGTTTCAAAAACTCTTTTCCGCACATCATCAACGCTTTTACTCCACTAGCTTCTGCTGTACTTTCCTCTTTGATGGGCACAAGCGTATGCTTGACTCCATCTTTGACAAAATTATAACAGTTCGTCTTCCCATCATGAGTTACTTTTCTGTCATACTGCCAGGGTATTCCCAACAGAATATGACAAACATCCATCGGCATAACATCGCAGATAATTTTTTCCTTATATCTGCCTATCTGGAACTCCACCTCACACTGTTCATCAACTAACAGTTGATGTCTTTTCTGTATCCGCGACACCTTGTAGGGAGCGGGATGTTTCAGCTGTTTCAGTCCCAACTTCTCCACCATTTCTGTGGCGACCAAATTATCAGTGCTCCCGTTGTCAATGATCATTTTCCAGCACTTACCCTATGATTTGCAAACTGTCCGGAACAAAGCCTTTCTTTGGTCTGGTTCCACAACCTCCTTTGCTGGTTTTATCAACACCTTGTTCAGCACCAAAGCTTCTCCTGTTTCTGGTGCATTTTCCACTTCCTGAGGCTGTGCTTCTGCTTCCTCAGTTTGGGAAACATAAACTCCTCTCCCACCTGCTGGTTCACCTTCACGACATTCATACGATTTGTGCCCCCACTTGTGGCACCTGTAGCACTGGACAGCTCCTCTGCCCTGACCGTTACCTCTCCCTCGCTGGTTTGGTCGTCCCCCTCTAGTGCTATTGTCCTTTTCTGCTGTTCCTGCAGATTTGGAACTGCTACCTTCTTCATTGGAACCTGTGCCTCGGCCTCTGCCAAAGGCCTTCCCCTTTCCTCTACCATTTCCACCTCCTCTTCTAGCATTCTGTTTTCTGATTATTTTCTCTTCCACCTTCAAGGCAAACTGGTATGCCTCATCCAAATTTCTGGGTGAGAGGATACTGATTTCATCCAGTATCTCCCCTCTCAATCCATTCACAAACCTCGCTGTCTTTTCTGGGGTATCTTCGATATACCCTGCCCTCAAATTCAACTTATAAAATTCTTCTGTATATTCTTTGACTGTCACTCCCCTTTGCCTCAAGTTCTGTACTTGCCTGTACAACATAATTTGATAATATTTAGGCAGAAACTTCTCTTTCAACTTAAGGTCCATTCTAGCCCACTTCTTTATAGGTTTCTTGTTTAGCCTTTTTCGTTCTGCCTGAATGTTGTCCCACCACAAGGACGCATGTCCCTTCAACTTGGTGGCAGCAAACTTCACCCTCTTGTCCTCGCTGATTTCCTCAAAATTGAAATATTTGTTTACTTCACTCAGCCAATCCAACAGCACATCTGCTGACAAACTTCCGTCATAAGTAGGAAGCTCGTGTTTTGGCTTATGACTGGATAACAATACTGACCTCAATAATATGAGTTCAGGTCCTTCTCCCTGCAAACCATCTGCCTGTTCAGCAACCTCTTCATCACTGTCATCCTCTCCTGCGGGGTCTCTCCTTCATCCAGCCTCTACGGCTGCTAGACGCTCATTCAAAATTTGAATCTCTTCTCGCAGTCCCTCTTCTGCTGCTCTTCGGACTACTCTTCCTCTTCCTCTTCTTCTTCTCCCAACTTCCATATTCTCTTGACCTAAAGCTAGCTCCGATACCACTTTGATGGGTAACTCCAACCCACAACCCAAGTTAGCTGTGATATGTATAAAATCTGGGCACGCACGTATGCAAACTCTGCAACATTACGTGGACTGTTAATAATGTTATCGATTTTCACACGTCGGATTTGTGGTTAATGTCGCAATAAAATTCCTTGGGTTCGCAACTTCCGTAGGATTTTGTTACACCACCCTGTTGATCTGCATTTAATTCCACGGTTAATACTCCAGCTCGTTCGTGGTGTTACTCATTTTTCTCGCCTTAGGGTTCCGTATCAATTCATTTGGCGATCATTTGCACTCGGTGCTGTGTTTCCGCGTGAGGACTAGTTTCTCTGAGAACTTCTTGCTCGAAGTCCTGGCTCTCTCTGTAGCTGGCTTGCAATGGTGACCGGCTATCGTTGTAAACCTCATTCAACTGTTCCGCTGCTCCGATAGGGTCAATCTTTTCCATATTAACTGCTTGTCTCTTTTTTTTTAAATCACTATTCTCACTGTTTTGGATTCCTTCTTCGTTTAACTTCCGCAACTAGTGATCTTGTTCTTCGACTGTGCACAGGTGCTTTCAACTGCAATGTTTCACAGGTTCCTTCAACTTCGTCTGGCGCTCAAATTGGTAATTCGTTTCTCCTTGATTCAATTCCTTGTTCACTTTCTTCACACTCTGACCATTTGGCTCCTCGCGAGAAGTTCTGGCCAGTTCTTTGCAAATGCTGTTCGCTCAGTCAAGATTTTATGTGTTCTGTCTTCTCTGCAAGGTACAGGTTCAATACCCTCTCGTCGTTTTTTAGTTATAATGAATACAATCATATGGATAACTGAACTGACACCGTCTTTTGTCCTATGCAGGTAACCTTATGTTCTCGACAGTCCAATGTCCGGGGTTGCCTTCGCTCTTCGTTCTCCACGAGTAGAATCAACCCATGTTTCAGCTTTTGTTCTTCTACTATAATTTGTCTAGGTTACATAGGCTTTGTCACTCCACTATATCTTAGGGTTTCTTTTGGTAACAACCTGGGGTTTCTACGTCTTCCTCTGCTCAATTTGTTTTCTCGGGTTTTGAAAGAACCTCGACTATAACTTAGTGACCGTATAGCATTCGACTTTCTGTTTCCTTAAGGGTTTCGGTTTAAAACCCCAACTGTAAATATCTTAACTCGAATAGTTTTGTGCTTGTAATGTATTCAAGAAAACTATAATGACTAGACTATAAATATGGCTGGTTAATCTATTCGGAATAATTTCAATCGTCTTTTATCAGTTTTCTCAAAAAATATATCGTTATAAAGATTGTTACCTGTAGATTTAAACTTTCTCCATGTATTTTTTTACTGCTCACTTTCTGTTTCCACGCATTCACTTTCACGAATTCTTGACTGCTTCTTTGTCAATATGGAACGCCTGTCTTGTGAGAAGCAACTCGTACTGATGGCTTGGATGTACTACCACAACTATTCACTAAATAATATGACTGGTTGTCACTATATGTTTAAATTAATAGATTGTCAGTGCAATTCTCATCTTTCTGTAAACAAATTTCTGTTACTCATAAGAAAACAACGACACGGATGGTTTACTCAATAATTGTATTATTTGTTTAATTTCTCCTCTTTTTGACAGTTTGCAAAACCCCCGTAAAGTACCCCTCCTCTTCTTTTCGTAGCTCAGTGGAGGGTAAATTCTCTACCAATTGGTAACTGCCCCACTGTCAGTTACACAGTTACACTTTACATATTATTTCTATTTTAATTTTATCACTAACGAAATTTAAAACAGCCAAATAACCCTACCACAGTTTATTAATAAAATTAAAAACAAAAAGTCGGCTATACTAAAGCAAACCCCCCTACTAATAACTAATCCTCTAATCAAGAACAAACAAATTAAACATGGACAGGTTCAAACACCTGTTAAAACAACACATCACCAAAAGACAGGAAAACCTGCTGTCTCTTTGCCTCCCTAGTCGGATGCTCCTGCATCAATTAGTAGTAGTGAGGACATAAAGTTCAAATATGTGTCATAACTAATTGTAACCTTTTTTATTTTAGGTTTAATTAAAAATATTTATTAAAGTAAATTAAAATAAAACATGTATATAAAATATGTATAAAATATTTTGATCGCGAAATGAGTTATGGTTTTTGGGCATGTTGTATTGATAGGCCATGGTATTTGCTCATGGTGTATCAAATCCTATTTACAAGTTAATAACATAAATGTTAATAATATACCTGCTAAAATGACTAAATATGCACGTTTAACCAACATTTAATTTTTTACAATAAATATAAGTTTAAAAATACATAAAATAATATATATATATATATATATATATATAGTTTTACCCAATTAGGATTTTAACATTGAATTTCATGGTTTAAATTGCTTTATAACATGGTAATACGATCGTGAGCATTATATAAATTTTAATTTTTGCACATATTTAATTTTATTTTATTTTTAAATTTTAATACTCAAATTTATATTTTGACCTTACATAAATTTATTATTATCATTATTATTAATATTTTATATTTTATATTAATATTAATCTTTCTATATTTCTAATAAAATCTAGTAATTTTTTCTTTGATGCAAATATGGTATGCTACATAGCGATAGGATTTCTATGAAACCCTTAATCTCCCTACTCCCTCTACATTGACGATGCCATCTCTTCTTGTGCTACCCTCTAAGACCATGAAGAGTTTTTTTCCCCTATGATGGGGCCACTGAGTGGGGTTCAACCCCCTCCTTCAAATCCGTCCTTAGACGAAATGCTAAGTCATCATCATCATCATCTCCCCTCGGCCAATAAAAAGGTGCACACACAAAATCACTTTCCCTCAGGGCACAATCAAAATCAAGGATGAAAGAAAAATTCCCATCGAAAGCAGCACATAATCCAAGGTGGTTATCCCCCACAACAGATTGGAGCAGTCTCGCCAATTCACGTAGGATAATACCATTATATGCAAGTTTATGGGCATCTAACCACGAGAAATAGATATACTCTGCTAGATCTAGTTAAAATGGAAACCTAAAGCCTCCTTTGAACTCTACCTCAGAGTCAAGGGTTTATTTACAGTAATATTCGAGGATCGTGAAGGCAAGAAAAAAATTCTAGAAAATGGTCCCTACTTAATGAGAAACACTACCCTATTCCTGAGGCACTCAGAACCCTATTACAATCCTGACAAGGAATTGTTCCTAGCGCCGTGATTTGGGTTCGTCTCTACTATGTTCCAGAGGATTTCTAGGATATGGATATCCTTGAACTCATAGGTAACTTTGTTCAAATCTCTGAAATTACTTGAAGAAATTGATTCTTGTCATATGCCCAAATCTTTGTATACATGAATATCTCCCAGGCCCTTCTAGAGTCTGTGGAAATCAAGTACTAGGACAAGATATGGTCTCATCTCCTAGATTATGAACATGTGTCATTCAAATGATGTTTGCGCCATGAACATGGACATATTTTGTGATATTATGTGAAACAAGCCGAAGATTGTGGCCCTAACCCCAACACGGAAGGATTTCAAGACTTGTAGCGTCATCACCCTCCTGTGTTCAAATCCCCCCCAAACCCCTCTCCTCCCTATGGGCCAGCAAATCCCTTGCATACTTCCTCAAGCTACACTACTAAATCACAAATTGTTTTAATTTTAGAATTTTTTTTTAATAATTTAATTATATTCATTGAAATAGAAGTTTTATTGTATATTTGTTGCTTCGAGAGAAAAAAAATTATAGAAAGATCAAGGGAAAAAATAAAGTCAAACTAAAAGTTAACAAGAAAAAAAAATACAATTAATGTTATTGGAATTGAAAATAGAGAAAAAAATGTGATAGAAAAAGTTTAAAAAAGAGTACAGGTCAAATTAAAAAGTATTAAAACTAGAAATTTTAAATATATATATTTGGAAAAAAATTGAATTATTTTCAAATTAAAAGATATTAAAACTAGAAATTTAAAATTTTCATATTGGAAAAAAAATGATTTTTTTTCCTCTTCAAAATTTTTCATGTTAAATTGAAAATATGGAGGAAAAACTATAATTGATGGAAAATGGGAATATAGAGAAAAATAAAAAAAAATCTTAAAGTTACATAAAAAAGAAATAAAACTAGAAAAAAAATTAATTAGTAAGTAAAAGAAAAATGGAAGTTACTAAAAAACACGCATAATAAGACTTCAACTAGTCAGCTTAAAACTAAATAAATTTAAATAATAATAATAAAATAACAAAAAATGAATTATGAATGTTAAAATATGGATAAGAAGCTAAATTTTTTGGTCAGTGTAACAACCTTGGTTCACAATATACAAATAATTAATCAAATTATATGATTAACAATGAACACAAAACTATTAAACTATTTAACATAGAATTTCCCAAAACATGAGTAGAGACAACTTACCTATAATAATTATATTCATTACTTCAGACCCTGAAGTTGAACACTATTTGAATTCTGCTGACTGCAGCAAAGATTTTGGGGGTGACTCTCCACCCAACTATAGACTCAGTTGCACATAATACTTTTATAGATGGCCACCGTTGAGCCCTCAATCAAAGTACTACTACCAGGGAATATTTTGTCTCACAACACTTTTCTCCCAATAGAAAAGATGAAGGAATAATGAATCTCATCTTCCTCATCGTCCATTAAATAGACCAAACAATGGAAAGGGGTCTCCATGAACACATTCCATGTGTCAACATGCATTTTTGTTTTTTATTTTAAGTTTTAATTAATTTGATATTTCTCTTACTTTAACTCTTCCTTACATTATTTATTTTTACTATTTTTATAGTTGTCTTAATTTAACTTTTTCTTATTTTATTTTACTTTTTATTAACTTTACTTATTTTTTACAATTTTTATAGTTGTCTTAATTTAACTTTTTCTTTTTTCTTTTTTACTTTTTGTTAACTTTACTTATTTTCACTATTTTTATGCTTTATTTTTATACATATGTATTCAAAACAAGAGTATTATTATTTACTATTATTATTTATTTATTATTATTATACTCTCTCCATTATTTATTATTTGTTATTTATTGACTATTATTATCTTTTCTTTAAATTTTACTATTTATTTACCATTCTTTTTTATAACTCAATGTTCTATTCATATAGGAAAATGAGAGTACATATAATAGCTTACAAAACTAGTGGTGTCACCCTCACCAAGTTTGTTGACCAAAATTTGCAACAGATGACAAAAATACAAAAGAGAAACTTGGGACAATGTCCATAAACGGTTGGGTGAGAGGTAGAAAAACACAGATAAAACATAAAAAACACCATATAACATACTATTCATCTGACATGATGGATACAATGTTTTCTAAGGTTGTTCCTAAAGGTGGAAGTTACATTGTATGTGCCCTTCAAAGTGTGCCAACCGAGTCTCTAGATTTTCTACTTTCTGAGTAACTTGATTTTCGCCTCGCTAAACCGCTACCAGTATCTCCCAGACTTGGCACTGATAATAGTGTAGTCGATCCAATGTTTTCATCTTCTCTGCATGCTCCTCTTGGGGGAATCTTTGCACTGTGTCAACTCTTTCCATCATGTTGTTAATAAATGCACAAAAATTCTCCACGCATTAATGTTGGATACCCTGCCCCTCATTTCCCTCATAGCGATTAGACCCATGCTTTACATTTCCACCACGCTCTTCCCTGTCTCGGTGACTCTACTTTTGAACTCTCAGACTAGCACCCCTGCTAGCCCCTCACTGACCTCCTCCATGGCCTCCATGCACACCCACACTAGCTAGTCGCACACACCCCACAATCTTGCCACCTCGACGAGGAGTCGCCATGATTATTATCGAGACTACCACCCCAAGGGCCAAGGATGGAAGAGGAGAGAGAATGTCCACACAGTGTTGGTGGCTTCATAATTCGCCAAGGAGGAGCCCCACTATGTAAAGAGACTAGAGACCAAACCCACCACCAAATAAATTAACCACCACCAACAAAGGAGTTGAATGTCGCCACCCACCCTGGTGGAGAAGCATGAAATGACCTCCCACTACCTGAGAAAGGCCACCACCACCAAGAAAACCAAATACCACCACCCTCCAAACCAACATATATAGCTAAACAACTAACGAAGAAAAAGTATCTGACACCTGATCGTAACTTCCCCAGGGCAGTGACCATCCTCCAAATTTGCCACACAGAGACCACACACCAAGCAACCAAACATTGTCACACCCACGTGTGAGGTCACAAAATTGGGTAAAGAAACTAGTTTTCCACCACCACCCACAAATTTTCCTGGACTTTAATTTCGAGATTTCTCTTCTAGCCTGAAAAACATGCTCACCAAAAGACATGAATAATGGAAATGAGTTTTCTCACTTCCCTTCAACTTCCATTCCTCCCAGATGTAGATAATAACAAATATATTGAGCAGCAGGGACTAGATTAACACATCACACCAACAAATGCCCGTGACAAGGACACACAATCCACTCCCCCCATAAAACTTCCTACGATGCTTACGCTTCCTCCCCAAAGGCCACCGCAGTGACCAACACCAAACCAAAGTGAGGAGTTGTATTTTAAGCTCCCTCATCTTCTCTCTCCTTAATATTTCACCACCCCGGAACTCCAACGCACATTTACGGTTCATAAAGATTTCCAACATTATGCCACTGCCTCTCCTGCTACATGTGTTATGGTGAAGGGATTAGGAGAACCGCCCCTCACCCCTGCTTCACCTGTATTTATACATGTGAGATGCCTTCCATGTGTTGCACATACCTCACCCCCATCAGCAATATTTTATTATTAGGGGACATTAGAGTCAAAGACAAATTAATACATAGTCAACAGAAAAATTTATTGTGTAATACCGTGCCTGCGACATGTATAATGATATTTTATCTTTTGTTTTCACAATTTTAATCATTATTTAAAAATATAAATTAAAAAAAAAAAGTTAGGAATCTTTTGCACTCACACTTTAGCCTTTCTAGAACAATTTTTTTTATTTTAATATACTAGACATTGTAATTTTTTGTATTAGATATTTGATTGCATATGATTGTTTTGCCACGTGATTATTGTCACCCTTGTTAGTTTTGTCATATTTTCATATCATTTATATGAAAAGGACAGTTGAAATCGTACACCATTTAAATATTTAGCTTGGATTGTTGTAGTAAACATCATATCTTGTCTCTCTTTCTCTCCAATATTAATAGGTTTAATTACTATAACACAAAAATTAATGTACATTGTCAATAATGTTTTGTGATTACACTGAAATCAATGCATATTATTAATCCAATGACTTTAAAATTAATGTACCATAATACATCCAATTACATCTTGAAATTAGAAATCAACATATACATTTAAATAGAATGTAATGAAAGAAATCAAATAAGATTAGAAAACAACATCTACACTGAAATAGTGCATCTAATGCAAGCAATCAAATAGGGTTATAAATCACCGTCTACATTGAAATCAATGCATTTAGTGCAAGAAATCAAATAGGATTAGAAATCACCGTCTACATTGAAATCAATGCATTTAATGCAAGGGAGTCAAATAGGATTAGAAATAATCTACATTTAAATCAATACATCTAGTGAAAGTAATCCAATATCATTGGAAATAAAAAACTACCCTAAAATCAAATCATATAGTGCAAGCAATCAAATAGGATTAGAAATCACCATCTACACTGAAATAAATGCATCTTTTGCAAGAAATATATATATATATATATATATATATATATATTCCCCTCCGTATCTCCCTCTTTGTGTCTTCATCTCACCCCCATAAACACACACTCTCTCTCCCTCCATATTTATCAATCTCTTTGTCCCTCCCTCTCCATCTATTTCTTCTTTCTCTTCACTTTCCATCTCTATCAGTATATCCCTCTGTCTCTCTATATCAACCCCAAAACATACACTCATTTTCTCCAATCTATCTATCTATGAATCCCTCCTCCTCTCCCCCTTCCCTCTTTCTCTTTCTTCCCCTTCCCTCCCTCTACCCGGCTTCTATCTGTCTTCCCCCCTTCTATCCTCTGTCCCTCCCCTCTCTCTCTCTCTGTCTTTACCCTACAATCTCTCTCTTCCCCCATCCCTCTCTTCCTCTCTCTCAAGTCCTCTCTCTCTCCCTTTCTGGCATCCCTCCCTCTATATGCCTCCCCCAACTCTCTCTCTCTCTCTCTTTCTTTGCCCTCAAATCCTCTCTCTCCCACCATCACTCTATCTTTCTCTCCAACTATGTTACTATATCCTTCCCTTTCTTCCTCTGTCTCCTTCTCTCCCTCCTTGTCTGAAGTTATAGGTATTGGCTTAAGTTTACGAGTAGGGTGAAAAAATACACTTAAAATGACTCCAAAAAGCTCATACGCAAAAAGTTCTTGATATTATTTTGATTTTATTGTTTAGAGAGTGCGTGTCAAGAGGTTTAAAGTAACCTATATTGTCTTTGGGTCAACCCGAATCTAACGATCTCCCAAAAGCTCTCTAAATTGTGATCAAGAGACCCTAAAAATCTATGGGTTGCAAACCCTAAATTCTAAGAATGCCCAAATCCAATCATGATACGACAAACCTTTTTTCCACTAACTAACCACTATAATTGAAATAAACAATGGAGCTAATAGTTCTAAATTATCTTATAATACCACCGACCATTTTGTGTTCAATTTCCATCTCCAAGAAACCAATATAAATAGATCATTGGGTTTCATATAAACTAACTATTGCCCTAGTATACCGATTGCTAGTGGTCTGAACAAGCAACATCTCGCGAAGGACATCGATCTCCCATTTATTCTGTCGGAACTCTGCTGCAGAGTTTTAGAAATGGCTGAGGAAACAAGTTACTACGACGTCCTCGGAGTCAACCCAACGGCCACTGAAGCAGAGATCAAGAAAGCTTATTACGTGAAGGCCAGGCAAGTTCATCCTGATAAAAACCCAAATAATCCTCAGGCGGCAGAAAATTTTCAGGTATTAGGAGAAGCTTACCAAGTTCTTGTTGATCCAGCACAGCGGGCATCATATGACGCGCATGGAAAAGCAGGTGTATCAACGGAAACAATAATAGACCCAGCAGCAGTCTTTGCAATGCTGTTTGGAAGCGACTTATTTGAAGACTATGTAGGCCACCTCGCAATGGCTTCTATGGCTTCTTTCGACATGTCTACCGAAGCTGGAGAGATAGATAGTAGAAAACTTCGAAAGAAGAAGATGAAAGGTGTCCAAAAGGAAAGAGAAGAAAGACTTGTACATATCTTGAAAGATCGTCTTAATCTGTATGTACAAGGTGACAAGGAAGGGTTTATACAGCAAGCTAAATCTGAGGTTCAATTGTTGGGCAGTGCAGCTTATGGAAGTAATATGTTGCAAACAATCGGGTATACGTACGAAAGACAAGCTGCAAAAGAACTTGGAAAGAGAGCCATATATTTGGGTTTGCCATTTATAGCTGAATGGTTCCGAAGCAAAGGGCATTTCATAAAATCTCTATTCAGAGCAGCAACAGGGGCTTCTGCACTAGTTCAGTTATTAGAAGATATCAAACAGCAGCCGAGCGCAGTAGAGAATCATTCTCAAGATCATTTGGAGTCCAACAAAGAATTGATTATCAAGTCACTTTGGAAAGTAAATGTGCGGGACATCGAGGGAACCCTCTCAAATGTGTGCCAAACGGTGTTGCAAGATAAGAGTGCCAAGAAAGAAGAACTTCGAGCTCGTGCCAAAGCTTTGAAGATTCTGGGAAAGATTTTCCGAACCGCGAAACTACAAAATGAAGATCGAATTCCGGAGAAAGAGACTTCTCATAGGTTGGGTAAGGAAGATTACAGAAATGAAGAAAGCTCTGCCGATACATCAGTAGAGAATGATGGGAGCTCGACTCCAATTTTCTGTGAGGTTTGTGGAATTGGATCGTGGTTTCGTCGATCAATGGATAACGTTTTGCGGTTTTGGAACGGTCGTGCAAGAAATTAGGTTTCTCCAAGCTGATATATGTTCCAATAAAATGCTTTTCATTTTCGCTATTTGAGGCAAAGTATATCATTTTATTTTTTTGCTATTTGCAGATTGCTCATGTATATAAAGGAAGGATTTCATGATTTGGAAAATATTATATTCAATATTATAGTATCAGCGCAACGCAATAAATGTGATTGATATGAATCACATTCATAAACTTATATTAATATATGATAAGTTTAAACCCTAATATTAAATATAAAATAATCTGTGTATATCAAGCACTAACGTTGCAAATGCCAAGGTTTTATTCCTGGCCTAACAGGAACTTACGCATTTTATTACTGTTATACCATCATATTTATGTGACCCTCTCTTAGCTTATGTGCATGAAAAGGAAAATTTGTGGCTATAAGTTTTAGGAAATTGTGCGAGGAAATAGATATGAAATTAGATTCCAGTTATTGCGGTTGATATAAATGTGAAAGATGTGCTACGTTGAAACTATGGGAAAACTATAAACTGAACTGTGAGATTTTTTCGAAGAATTACTGTGTAAGAGGAGAAGACCCTGAGAGGTCTCAGCAATAAGTCACAACCACCATTAATATGAGTTGTTCTCTTTTTTTAATATGTCAACTAAATCACAATCCTACATTCTTGCAATCTGTAAAATATATGCGGATTCATATGCTTATGTTCCATTGAGTCAAGAAAAGCTAGATTGTCACTTTGGAACACTGCAGTTGATAAGAAAGTTGTTAGCATGTAGACCTACTGCTATAACTTGGACAATTGTTGAGGCATATTCTTTGCCATTTTAAGTTGAGTGAGCTGCTGTATAAGTGCACGAGCTTCTGTATAAGAGGGGATTGTTTTATGTGCTTAAAATTGAGAAGATACAAGTTTAATTTTTTGAATTCTTAAAGCAAAGACTGGATAGAAATCCTGTAAGCAGTCGGGCCCGAGAAAAATGCGTAGTCGTTAGGCAAGATCTCGTGGAAGACATTCTATATTGTAGTCTATGTAAAGTCGTTTTATCCATTCCTTGTGTGTATCTATGCTCAGTGGTGTTCGTTGTTTTGGATGTTGATACATCTCATTCGTGAGCATGAACTTTCATAGAGCATCAGTTAGTTGAATATGAATTCTTTGTGAAACTTGAGCTAAGCATGTGCCGTGGAACTGGCACACAATAAGGCGGGGAACTTTATCAATTTATTTCTCAATTAGGTGTTGTTGTATTAGTTGCTAAAAGTATTTTTAGTAGATTTGTAATGTGTTTTTAGCGAAGGGTTGGAAGTCAAAAATCAGAAAAATGTGTTCGCATTAAATTGGATACAAGAATGCGTAGATGATAGCGTTTTTCCCCTAATTGCAGATACAAAGACAACAAAGGAAGTTTGGGATATCCTTGAGAGGATTTTTGGTCTAAGAGGGAGTAATTAAGTTGAAAATCATAGTGTCGCATAACATGTTGTAGGAATAATTGAAGATGGATCTGTAGCAGCAAGTCTACAAAAAGATGAAGAGTTTGGTGAATCTGATCACAATGGTTTGTTACCAATGGAGAAGCAATTGATTCAGTGGATCGAGCAATTTGCTTGAAATTGCTAATGTTAACTTTGATGAAGATCAATTCATTAGTGATGAGTGGTTGCAGATGATCCAAAAAAAAGTCTTATCCATGTGTTATTTGGTTAGTTAATCCCACTTGTGTCTAGAAACCAAGTGGAAGGAAAATTGTTTGTAGAAGTAGAGGTGGAGAATCAAGATTATGATGCATCGACAGAGTTAAAGAAGGAAAAAACGAAAAAAGAAATCCATCCATCCCAAGAGCTTACATCAAAATTTTGAGTCATTGTAAGCCTAACTCAAACTTAGACTAGCAAGCATATTTAAGTTATGTTAAGTTTCCAGTCGTGATTAAGGGGAAGTGTTGGAAATAATTACCACCTATCAACTCACCAAACACTGCTTCACCAATCAGCACCATGACCTGAATATGGAAGTGCCAACATCGCCATAACCCTTTCAAATTGATGGGACGATTAACAGACTTCAGTCTTGTATAACTATAGTTGAGCTAGGATAGAAGGAAGCATAGTCCGCACGCAAAGTCTGAGTTGTTGTTACACATTTGTAGTTTCTTTGCCACTTCATCTTTACGTAAATTATGAGTTTATTTTGTTAGCAGTAGTAGATGTTAGTTATTTATGTGTATTTGAGTTGTGTACTCTGTCCCAATCTTCATTTGGTATCAAAGTGTTTCTCTTTATCTTTCAATTGGCAAAATCAATGTGGAATTTAAAATATTTGAAAAATCTGCAATTGATATAAGAGGATGGATGTCACAAAAACAACCATATATAATAATTAATTATGAAAACATATTCCAATGTAACTTCGATATAATTAAAATATTGTTTATATTGATCATGAGACTTCTTTGCAAATAGAGTAGAACTCCAAGAAGAAAATCATTTTCATATAGCAAGTATCTCATGTGATTATGTCTCAGTTGTTAACTAGATCACGGTTTCTGTTGTCATTTGAAGTCTCGTAAGCGAACTCCATCATTGATTTTCCATTTTTTGAATTCTCCTCCAAGACGATCGTACAATTCTGAATAGAGGGATGTCGAACCTTTCACCGAGGGAGTTAGCAGTAGTAGATGTCAGTTATTTATGTGTATTTGAGTTGTGTACTCTGTCCCAACCTTCATTTGGTATCAAAGTGTTGCTCTTTATCTTTCAATTGGCAAAATCAATGTGGAATTTAAAATATTTGAAAAATCTGCAATTGATATAAGAGGATGGATGTCACAAAAACAACCATATATAATAATTCATTATGAAAACATATTCCAATGTAACTTCCATATAATTAAAATATTTTTTATATTGATCATGAGACTTCTTTGCAAATAGAGTAGAACTCCAAGAAGAAAATCATTTTCATATAGCAAGTATCTCATGTGATTCTGTCTCAGTTGTTAACTAGATCACGATTTTTGTTGTCATTTGAAGTCTCGTAAGCGAACTCCATCATTGATTTTCCATGACAAGAATTGAAACACTGAAAACGAACTGGAGCAGAGAGTTACTCTTCTCAAGATTACGAATAGATTAAATAGATTACATTGGAAACATCAGCAATAAATAACTAGAGATAAACTTGACTAAACTGGACTGACTTAAATTAAACTAAGACACTTGGACAGACGGATTTGACACCTAGCAGGTGGTTGAGATTACGTTCTTTAACACTCCCCTTTAATATCAACCACATAAAAAAAATTTAATTAAGATACCTGCTGGTTTATGTCTCAGCGAGGCTTACAATTTAAAAAAATTGACTTTAACTAGATTTAGTTTTCTTCTTCTTTTCTTCCATATTCTGTAGCCTCTAAATTGTTTCAAATTTTTCGCTTTGCTGTGTTCTTCAAAACTCAATTTATTGATGCGCTGGTGCAGGTCTTTTACTATTCCAGGCTGTCTAAGCGTGTCCTGGACTTCTTCAAAAATTGACTTGTATGTGGGCTGCTGCCACATATTGTCCTCTGTAGTGTGCTTTGCGTCATCAATCTGCTGCAACATAAGATTAGAACAATATCTTATCTCTTCAAAACTCCAATGCATGAAAATTTCATTGACATGTTCGTGATGCATGTTGTCTTCAATATTCATAACTACAGCTTCTGTGTAGACCTCAACTAGACATGGTGTTGCAAGCCATGTTTCAATAAACTTTAGCTCTTCTTCATAATTAATCTGTGTACCTGCACACTGAAAATCAATGTTAGAATAAAAAACATTTTCAGAACGACATTGGTTCTGGTCTTTTTGCTCTGTAATGAGAGCTTTCTTCAGTTTTTTTCCTTTTCTGCTTCTGTTTCTGCATTCCCTTTGCAGACATCTTTCTTTGCTTCTGTCTCTTCTTCTTTCTCTGTTTCTTCCTTCTGCTCTGCAATGAGAGCTTTTTGCTGTTGCGCTTCCTTTGCTGCATCTTCCTCTGTCTCTGTCTCTGTCTTTTTTTCTGCCTCTTCTTCATTGACCTGTGCTGCTGCAAATAGGTTGTCTTCCACTAACTGAAGTGGGGTAATCTCACCAAATAACATCATGTCGATATCATATTTTTGTTGCATCATCTGCAACCAATCATCATTAGCAAAAATTTCATTATCAAAGTTTACATCAGCCATATCAATCATTGGATTTACCATTTCATCAGCAAGCTCTGTTGCTGGTATCATTAAAACTTCGTCAGCAATCTCTGTTGCTGGAATCTCTTCATCCACTTGTGGCTGTGCACAGTGGGATTCACGAGCATCTTCATGCTGCTTCTCTGTTTTATCTGCACTTTCTTTGCAGACATCAGCCAGCTGTGACTGCACACAGTGGGATTCAACAAACTCTTCATTTCGCTGTAGATCTACTGCTACAGATCCAAAGCTCCCCTTTGCTTCAATGCTCCCCCTTGTACCAAAACATCTCTCAAGGGTATCCCATGCCTCCTTGGCTGTCTTGGCATCTGAGATTAAGGGAAGAATGCTGTCATCGACAGATTCTTTTATGCATCTTAATGCATAGGCATCTTTTTGCCTTTTGATTTCCAGATCTAGAAAGATCTCGAACATAATCTGCTTTTGCTTTAGCCTCTTGGCTTTTCCCATGTCCTCGTTGTCAAACATCCAGAAACAAACGAGTTTACATATTCATCAATACCTTGCTTCTTCAAAAATTTTGCTGCTCTTGAATGAGTCTTATGCAACTTCACTTCTCCTTCTAAAAAATATCTTCCTCAAAAAATTTCTTGTAAACTTTCACTTTCATCTCACATCACAACTTTAAGTTTTGCTGCTCTTCAATGAGTCTTATGCAACCTTGCTTTCGAAAACTTCTTCAAAATATCTCTTACTTCTACAAGGCTTTCACAATTTCACTTTCTCACAACTTTAAGTTTTTCTTAAAAAAAAATGCCAAAACTCAAAAAGGCTCTTTTTTCAAAAGATTTCTTTAAACAACTTCACCACATACTCTTTAAAAATACCTTTGAACAAATTTCAAGTTTTTTTATATAAAAAAAACTTTAAAAAAATTCTTCATAAAAACTTTCACTCTTATAAAACTTTCACCGTATGCTCTTTCAAACCCTTTAATCCAATTTCAAGTTTAAAAAAAAAAAAAAAAAACTTTAATAAATAAAACTTTATAAAAAGGGATTTTACTCTTTTAAAAAATCAATACCACAATACGTAAAAGGGCTTTTCCCTTTGATCGATTTTTAAAATCCTTTGTAGTTTTTCAAAAATCAAATTTGACTTTTTTGTATATAAATGTTGTCTCATACGGTTCATACCTTTTTTTTGAAACGTTACTTTTGAAAAACTTAATACGCAGAAGCGTCATTTTATGCTTGCGGACTGGCGCACTTAATACGCAAAAGCGTTATTTTATGCTTGCGGACTGGCGCGGTGCCGACTGTATACAGTCGCGCCTTTCTCAAAAACGGTGTGAGGCACGAAAATGGCGCAGGTATGGCGTGTATTCCAGCGCCAATCAACTCACAGTCGTGCCAATTAACTGCTTTTCTCTTCTACTCCTTCGTGGCTTTGCTGCTACTCTACAGGGAGGCTTATGCAACTTGCTCCGATACCATGACAAGAATTGAAACACCGAAAACGAACTGGAGCAGAGAGTTACTCTTCTCAAGATTACGAATAGATTAAATAGATTACATTGGAAACATCAGCAATAAATAACTGGAGATAAACTTGACTAAACTGGACTGACTTAAATTAAACTAAGACACTTGGACAGACGGATTTGACACCTAGCAGGTGGTTGAGATTACGTTCTTTAACAGATCACGGTTTCTGTTGTCATTTGAAGTCTTGTAAGTGAACTCCATCATTGATTTTCCATTTTTTGAATTCTCCTCCAAGACGATCGTACAATTCTGAATAGAGGGGTGTCGAACCTTTCACCGAGGGAGTGTATGAGAGAAAATTGTTGGGCCTAAAGAACTCAATAAGTTTCTTCTGAGTACCAATATTTCATCGATCAGAAGCCGTGGACTTCCAAAATCCAAAATAACAATAGGTTTATGGCCGCATCATTCAATGGTCCACATCTAGATAACTATTCCCAAAATATTAAACTATCATAACATGTACAAGTTAGCATTAAATTGTAGTCATAATTGCTTCTAGAGGTGCTCTACAACCCAGTTTAGGATGGATGGGTGAGCATTAGGTGAGTATGAGACGTGAGATGTTAATTTTGAGATTTGAGATATTGTTAGATCTAAAAATTTTGAGATCCATAAAGTTATAGATGGATTTCATATTAATCACATTATTATTATTATATGGTCGATGTTTCTAACCAATATGTGGTTCATCCTGAAAACAAGGTGTAAATCTTAATCGATCATCATGAATAAATAGTAAGGATGCAACATTGCCCATTAAAAAACTAGCCATTATTGAGTTAGTTAATTAGTTCTTAAGGAAAAACTAAGACGAACCACATTAGATGGTTCTAAAAGTCAACAAAATAATAATAATGTGAGATTTTTAAAATTCAATTTTTTTATATTGTAATTTTGTTTTTTATTAATAAAAGTACGAACAATTTTTTAGGTAAATGAAAGTATAATATACATATCACATTAAAATATATAACAAGTAAATAGTACTTATACTTTTAACATCCATTTTACTATATAAATTACAATAATGATTGCATAACCATCTTTAAATTTAATTACTAAGTGGATAAGAAACTAAAACTTAAAATATAAAAAGATTTTTAATCACGAATATTTATCATGCATATTATTAACTTCAAAATAATTTTTTTTACAATACCATAGGCCAATACCGAGGAGAGAAAGGTAAAGAGGGGGAGGGAGAGAGAGAGGAGGGTAAAAATTATAATACCATGGGCTAATGGTTTATGAGTACCATACCAGGGATCATCTAGGCTTTTGATTGTTATGTTATGGATAAAGGCTTTTAATTATTCTCTTACAATACCATGGGCCAATACCATGTTCATCGGCTTATTAATACCACATGCCCAAAATCATAAATTATTTCAGAACATTTAGTAGAATCTAGGGGATCTTATATTTTCAATGTTTTGAGTGATTTTATGTGAGACATTTAGAATAGGATTTAATTAAATAGGGTGGGGCATATTTGCAAATGTTCTCAATAGGGTGGGGCATATTTGTAAATGTTCTCGAATACATGAGAGATTTAGGATAGTTGATATTTCAAAGGGATTGTGAATCCTAGACTTAGGAACTAGTTGATGATTTTGTGGATTTAGAGGATTCTTAAGATTTAGTTGAGAAGAATGAGGATCTAAACCAAATTTGGTTGTAGAACCTTTTGTATATATTTGTAAGCCTTGAAGGCATTAAGAGACCATATTTTTAGAAAAGAAGAGTAAATAGGAGAGATCCGGGAACATAGAGGGTTCTATTGAAGAGAAAAAGGGCCATGTAAAGGTGCATCAGGCCAAAGACAAAATGTAAACAGGTTTTTATTGTATATGCACAATTTATTTGATTAATGAGAAATTGAGTTCATTATGACTGTGTTTTTGTCTCTCTTATGAGATGAGTGATCCGTAATTGAGAAAATCTGATTTATGTGTAATAAATTATTGTTGCATGAATTTTGATGGGTCTATAAGTCTTTTACCATGTGAAAAAGGACTTACTATAGAGGAAGCTAGGTAGAATCACTGTACGATTTCAGTTCTGGAGAAATTGGCTGAGAGTCAAGCTAATGGGAGCGAATGAGTGCAAATAACCTTTGTGCGGGTGAGAAGTGAAATGAATAAGATACTTGAAGTCGCAGATAGTGATTTGAAGCAAATGTGTGAAGTATTGGCTTGGAAAGAGTGTGCAAGGTGTTGCACTGAGCGTGATAATTATGGATAAGATCCAATAACAAGAAGAAATCTCAGGAGTGAGTTAATTTGTGGATAGATAGATGAAGTTACATTAAGGCGACAGTTGACTAAGACAACAAATGTTAAGTTTTCCCCAAATACTTAAGAAGATTTCTAGAAGGAGAACCATGGACAGTGCAGATTAGTTCGTAAATTTTAGAGTGAAGAACGACAACCCATATTACTTCGCAAGATAAGTTGGGAAATTTGCAACGAGGACACATGTCAGCACGTGATTCTTGCACATATCACATATATCATGTGATATGGTGGAGCATCGAACTGTGTAGCTATAAAACTGGAAAAGTACGATAAGTATAAACTCGTGAAGTGCCGATGTGGTTATATGTGTGACAAGCGAAAGATCTGACGGGTTAAATTCTGTGACATGTGATAAGCTATGGGTTGCGAATTGCGATATATTAAAATTGCCGATATGAGAATTCTTATATTTGTCGATTTTTGAAATCAGTAAAGGTTCAAAATTGTGCTTTAGTTTGGGTATTTTGCTATAATGTATGAACCTTGGAATCCAAATATGCTAAAGGATAGATGCAATATGGGAGTCACGATGCCAAAATGAAGGATATGAAATGCCACGTATATAGATATTCGTTGGGTGAGATCAATAGTCATGGATGAGTGGCAAATAGGAAAAAGGTAAGATTAATTCATAAAGGGAAAAGCGTATGTATTAGTTTTTGAACCAAAGAACAAATTTTAAAATAAACTTCCACAAGGGTATTAATGGATAATGTATAAAGTGTAAAGTGTGTGTATGAAGTAAAGGGTTCAATTGTAAACTCAAAAAAATATTAGAGGAAACCCATTCGATTGGGGGTTAATGGAGAAGTATGTACTCAAAAATGGATAAAGTGGGTAATAAGTAGGGTTAGCCTATTGAGCCTACATTTTTTGTATCAGAGCATATAAATAGAAAATTGTTATAAATAAAGATTGCAGGGTTGAACTATGCACAAGGAGATTCTACGTTAAAAGGAAGAAAGGATCAGATTTTAAATCTGACAAGCAGCAGTGAACAAAGATAAAGTGTGATGAAATATCTCAAGGTAATATGGTATGTTTTTATATTAATTTTGGGTTTGAGGATTGTGTTTGCAGATTTCAGATTTCAAACTGGAGGAATATCTCAGCAAAATAACATCAAGAGGAGTTGTAAAAGGAGAACCATTTGCATTCTTAAAGGTAGAGTAAAGTGGATACTTTGAAGAAAAGTGGCAGTGAACCTGAAGAATCAAACTGAAGGTTGGACAGAGAGGACAAGATTTTTCTCAGAAGAAAGTATAATTTCAGAAGCCAATGAGTAAAGGAGTTTCTCAATAAAGGTTCCAGAGATAGAGAATGAGTGTTACCGAAATACCGAGCTCAAAAGAGAGAAGGCTTGGTGAGGTACTTGAAGCAAGTATGGAGACTTGCTGAGAAAGAGAGGCTTAGTGGAGTCCAAATGTGAAAAAGTTGGAGTTCACAAAGGAGCGGAAGTCGATGATCACTGAAGGTCATGCAGAGGTTCGAAGGAAATCCACAGCAAAAGGAAACATGCCAAGGCAAAAGGCATAGAGAATATGAGTCGAGAATAGATTTATAAAGAGAAAGTCGAGATAAATTTCCATCTTGGGTTATTGATGGAAATGTTATAGATGAATAAGGAAGACCAAACGTATGGTTGGCTTATGAGAAGTAAATTCAAATGGAATAGGTTGCGAGTGAAGTTGGAGCATAGAGTGAATGCTTAATTGAAGGAAGAGTTACTCAGAGTAAGTGAGTACATGGATAAAGTTTTGGTATGTGAACCAAAACATGGCCCATTGATTTCTGAAAGTAATGAAGAGATAGAGGAAAATCTTAAATAGGATCTGAATCATATTAAAGATTCAAAACAATAAGAAGACCTGATGGTTGAAGCATCAAATGAGATTGCAAGGTCTTATGTTTTTAAAATTGATAATTTGTGTATGTTTTTAGGTGAAATATATAATGATGCATAATTTTTGGGTATTTTCAAAGAAGAGGAAGAATAGAGACATAATTTGAATTATGTTTTAAAGAAGAAGGATGAGATAGTTAGGTCTCATGAGGAAGATCATACATAGTTGGAGGAAGATATTTCTTTTTAGCATACTGACAGAGTTGTAAGAAGAGGGATTTTGGCTTATATGGGTAGCCAAAACGAAGTAGAATGAAAGGGAGATATAAAGCATACAAATTTAACGCTTGAGGAAGCTAAAAAGGAGATTTTATTGTTATAAAAATTGTTATGGGAGTGTGAGTCAAGCCGTGGATTAAGACCTCAAGTAAATTATTTAAGTTTTAGTAATATTGATGAATAAATGAGGTTTCTTGAGGGATGCACAGGTATATATGTGAATGAGGAAGATTCAGTCAGCCTAGAAGGATAGATGGAAGTGTCACATATAAGTGAGAAAGAGAAGAATAGTAGTGAAGAGGAAGATGGGATAGATATGTCTCATGCTAAAGAAGAGTCGGTCTTAGAACTGAAGGAGACTGAACTGACTACGAGGATTAGCCAAGGAGCTAAAGGAAATATATGGATGTTGTCAAGGAAAAGGAGAAGATTTGTACTGGAATTGATAGTGACATAGTGATGAGGTGTTTGAAAGGAATCAGGTAGAAAGTGAATTTTTCAACTGTTTACTAGAAGCATCTATGTATGATGTTTCTATCAAAGATATTGAACAGAGGTTGTTTGGAGATGATATAAAAGTTTAGAAGAAACAAGAGGGTAATGATGTAAGGGTGGCCATAAGAATCTAACAACTCCAAAGTGAAGGTAACAAACAACAGTTTGAAGATGAATGGATAGAGTGCAACAAAAATTGGTAGAGTGAGTACTAATTAGAACATAAACTAGACATGGAGATTGAAAGAATAAGAAGGTTAATGATGAATGTGTCTCAGAAGAAGACAAAAACAAGAAATCAAAGCAGCAACAGCAAGAGAAAGACAATAGCAGACTATGAGAACATAGCCAGTGGGGAAATGCAACATAAAGTATCGAGGCCTAGAGAACAACAACAACAACAAAAAAACAACAAAAAGGAAGAGAGGCAGCCAAAGAAAAATTACAAACTAAGGTTTGGGATCCAGGTGGAATTCCATCAGAATTGAATACACATGATATGGAGATCATGATTAATTTCTACCTTGGGAGTCTGATGTAGGAGCATCATGGTTCCACATTTTGTAAATTTAGTTGAGTCTAGGCGATCTTATATTTTCAAGGGAGTTGGTTCCCTAAATTATTTAATTAATGTAATTTTCAATGCTTTGAGTGAGTTTATGTGAGACATTTAGAATAGGATTTAATTAAATATTGTGAGGACTATTTTTAATTGTTCTCGAATGTAGGAGAATATGAGAGATTTAGGCTAGTTGAGATTTCAAAGGGATTGTGAATCCTATCCTTAGGAATTAGTTGATGATTTTGTGGTTTTTAAGGATTCATAAGATTTAGTTGAGAAGATTGAGGATCTAAACTAGAATTGGTTGCAGAGCCTTTTTTATATATTTGTAAGCCTTGAAGGCATTAACAAACCATATTCTTATAAAAGTAGAGTAAAGAGGAGAGATCTAAGAACAAAGAGGGTTATGTTGAGGAGAAAAAGGGACATGTAAAGGCGCATCAGGCCAAAGATAGAATGTAAATAAGTTTTTATTGTATATGCACAATTTATTTGATTAATGAGAAATTGATTTCATTGCGACTGTGTTTTTGTCTCTCTTATGAGCTGAGTCATCCATAATTGAGAAAATATAATTTCTGTGTAATAAATTATTGTTGCATGAATTATAATGGTTGTGTAAGTCTTTTCTTGTGTGAAAAAGGACTTATTGTAGAAGAAGCTAGGTAGAATCACTGTGTGATTCCAATTCTAGAGAAATTGGATAAGGGTGAAGCTAACAGGAGTGAATTAGTTCAAATAACATTTGTGCAAGTCAAAAGTGAAACGAATTAGATACTTGAAGTCGCAGGTAGTGATTTGAAGCGAACCTGTGAAGGATATTCTTGGAAAAAGTGTGCAAGGTGTTGCAGCGAGCGCGATAATTTTGGATAGGTCCAATAACAAGAAGAAATATCAGGAGCAATTTAATGCGTGGATATAGAGATGAAGTTACAGTAAGGTGACAATTGACTGAGACAACAAATGTTAAGTTTTCCCAAAATACTTAAGAAGATTTCCGGAAGGAGAACCATGGACGGTGTAGATTAATTCACAAAGTCCAGAGGGAAGAATGACAACCCAGATTACTTCGCAATATAATTGGGAAATTTGCAACAAGGGCACGTGTCAGCACATGATTCTTTCACATATCACATAGATCATGTGATACGGGGGAGCAGTGAACTATGTAACTATAAAAGTAGCGAAGCGCAATAAGTATAAACTCGTGAAGTGTGGACATGGCTATATTTTTGACCAGTCGAAGAGACGATGGGTTAAATTCCACGACATGTGATAACCTATGGGTTGTGAATTCCTATATATGAAAATCGCCAATATGCGAAGTCTTATGTTTTCCGATGTGCGAAATCAGTAAAGTTGCAAAATTACACTATAGTTTGGGCATTGCGCTATTATGTATGCACTATGGAATCAGAATATGCTAAATAATACATGCAATATGGAAGCCTCGATGCCAAAATGAAGGATATGCGATGCCACTTATCGAGAGATTCATTTAATAAGGTGAATAGTCACGGATCAACGGAAAATAGGAAAAAGGTAAGATTAATTCATAGCGGGAAAAAGCGTATGTATAATTTTTTGAACCAAAAAACTACTTTTAAAATAAGCTTCTACAAGGGTATTAAAGGATAATGTATAAAGTGTAAAGTGGGTGTATGAAATAAAGGGTTCAATTGTAAACTCAAAGAGATATTCGAGAAAAAGCCATCCGATTAGGGGCTAATGGAGAAGTATGTACTAAAAAAGGGATAATGTGGGTAATAAGTGGGGTTAGCTTGTTGAGCGTGCATCAAAATTAAAATATTTTACAAATAATTTATTTTAATTTAATTTTATAACATTTTTTAAATAAATCTAAAAGAGAAAATGTGATAATTACTTTTGAGGTATATCTAAACCTACCATCCTCACGACTACTAAAAATATCCCATATAGATTACATCGAGGTTTTAATAAATTAATAATGAGAATACTTTTGTATATACAAAGCTGAAATTTATATAATATAAATAATATTATAAAGAACGAGGATAGATGCATTTAAATCAACTATCAAAGGAAATAGAGAAAGAAAAGTGACTAACAATGATATATGAAAGATAATGCATGATTCTATGTTTTTTATTATTGTATTTCCTTTGACATGATTGATGGAAAATATATAGTTTACAACCATTTTTTTTTCTTTTTTAAATTTATATACTTTCTTAAATAAAATAAAATTGGATCATACTATGAGATAGAGAGAGAGAGTCGAGGGGGGGGGGGGGAATAGAGTGGGGGAGAGATACATGGAGGTGGGAGAGACAGGTAGATAGAGGAAGGAAGATATATAGGAGGGGGGAGAGAGGAGGAGAGAAGGAGAGCGATATATGGATTTTCAAGGGGAAAGAGATTGAGGTAATAACAGAGAAATTGAGAGATAGAGCTGGAGAGAGATAGAGAGTAGTCAGTGAGAGATGAATATATAATTAGGGAGATATGAGGTAAGGGAGAGAAAAAAAGAGGATACAAATAAGGAAAGAAGAGGAAGAGAGAGAGAGAGGGAGACATAGATATGCAGGGGGAGAGGGGGGGAGAGCGAGAAGGAGAGAGAGAGGAAAAGAGTGACGGTGTTGTAGGTTGGAGAGAGAGAATGTGTGTGATGGGGGAAGGGACAAAGGGAAGTGGGAGAGAAAGGGAGAGAGAGGAAGGAAAAGAGACGTGAGTTGAGAGAGTGGGAGAGAGATGGAGTGCAGAACAAAGACATTGAGAGATATAGGTAGAGATAGAGAAGGAGTTATAATGAAGAGATGAATATGGAATGACGGAGAGAGGAGACGAGGGAAGGGATAGAACAAAAGAGGATAGATATATGTAAAGAATGGGACGAGAGAGACATGGAGATATATATATGGAGGGGGGAGAGGGGGGGGAGTGAGAAGGAGAGAGAGAGAGATATTGATAGAGTTGGAGGGCGGAGGGATAGCATGTGTGTGATGTGGGGAGAGACAGGGGGAGGTGGGAGAGAAAGGGAGAGAGAGCAAGGAAAAGAGAGGGGACTCAAGAGAGAGAAGGGAGAGGGGAAGAGAGAGATGGAGTTGGAAGTAGGAAAGAGAGGGATGGGAGAACAAAGACATTGACAGATAGAGGTGGAAATAGAGAGGGACTAATAAGGGAGAGATGAGGATGGAATGAGGGGGAGAGGAGACGAGGGGACGGAGAGAGGAGACGAGGTAAGGGAGAGAAAATAAAAGGATACAGATAGGGAAAGAAGGGTAAGAGAGAGATAGGGAGACATAGATATCGAGGGAGGGGAGAGGGGGCGAGAGAGAAGTTGAGAGAGAGGGAGATATTAACAGAGTTGGAGGGGGGAGAGAGAGTGTGTGTGTGATGGGGGGAGAGACAGAGGGATTTGGGAGATAAAGGGAGAGAGAGGAAGAAAAAGAGAGGGGACCTGAGAGAGAGGAGAGGGAGAGGGGTGACACAGATGGAGTTGGAAGGGAGAAAGAAAGGTAGAGAATAAAAAATACATTGAGAGATAAATGTGGAGAGGGAGAGTTAGTGATAAATGAGATATGAAGATGGAATTAGGGAGATAGGATATGATGGAGGGGAGTGAAAAGGAGAGGATAGATATAGGGAAAGAAGGGGAAGAGAGAGAGAAGAAGACATATATATGGAGGGGGGAGAGAGGGGGAGAGAGGGGGAGAGTGAGAAGGAGAGAGAGAAGAAAATAGTGATGATGTTGTAGCGTGGAGAGGGAGAATTTGTGTGATGGAGGGAGAGATAGAGGGAGGTGGGAGAGAAAGGGAGAGAGAGGAGGAAAATAGAGGGGAATTGAGAGAGGGGGAGAGAGAGGGAGTGTAGAATAAAGACATTGAGAGATTTAGGTGGAGATAGAGAGGGAGTTATAAGGGAGAGATGAATATGTAATGAGGGAGAGTAGAGACAAGGGAAGGGATAGAACAGGAGAGGATAGAGATATAGAAAGAATGGGTAGAGAGAGACATGGAGACATATATATGGAGGGGGGGGGAGAGGGGGAGAGCGAGGAGAGAGAGAGAGGGATATGTTGATACAAATGGAGGGTGGAGAGAGAGCATGTGTGTGATGGGGGGAGAGACGGAGGTAGGTGGGAGAGAAAGGGACAGAGAGGAAGGAAAAGAGAAGCGACTCAAGAGAGGAGAGATAGGGGGAGAGAGAGGGATTGGAGAAAAAATACATTGAGTGATAGAGGTGGATACAAGGAGGTAGTGATAAGGGAGAGATGAGGATGGAATGAGGGAGATAGGAGATGAGGGGAGGGAGAGAGGAGGTGAGGGAAGGGAAAGAAAAGAAGAGGATAAAAATAGGGAAAGAAGGGTAAGAGAGAGATAGGGAGACATAGATATGGAGGTAGGAGAGACGTGGATAGAGACAAGTTGAGAGAGAGGGAGATATTAACAGAGTTGGAGGGGAGAGGGTGTGTGTGTGTGTGATTGGGGTAAGAGACAGAAGGATATGGGAGAGAAAGGGAGAGACAGGAAGGAAAAGGGAGGGGACTTGAGAGGGAGGACAGAGAGAAAGTGGTGAGAGAGATGGAGTTGTAAGGGAGAAACAGAGGGAGGGAAGAAAAAATACACTGAGAGACGAAGGTGGAGAGGGATAGGTAGTGATAAACAAGATATGAAGATGGAATGAGGGCAATAGGATACAAGGGAGCTGAGAGAAAAGGAGAGGATATATATAGGGAAAGAAGGGGGAGAGAGAGAGAAGAAGTCACAAATATGGAGGGGGAAGAGAGGGGGAGAGTGAGAAGGAGAGAGAGAGAGAGACATTGATAGAGTTGTAGGGTGGAGAGAGTGTGTGTCTTATGGGGGTGAGAGAAAGGGGGAGGTGGGAGAAAAATGTAGAGAACATAAGGAAAAAAGAGGCGACTTGAGAGAGAGGAAAGAGAGAGGTGGAGAGAGATGGATTTGGAAGGGGTAAATAGAGGGAAGGGAGAAAAAATACACTGAGATATAGAGGTGGAGATGGAGAGGGATTGATAAGGGAGAGATGAAGATGGAAAGAGCGAGAGAGGAGATGAAGGCAGGGACAAAAAAGGTGAGGACGGAGATAGGGAAAGAATGGGAAGAGAGAGATAAAGAGACATAGATATGGAGGTGGTGAGAGGGGGAGAGTTAGAAGGTGATAAAGAAGGAGATATTGATATACTTGGAGGGTGGAGAGAGAGAGTGTGTTTGATGGGGGCAAAGAGAGAGAGTGAGGTGGGAGAGAAAGGGAGAGAGACGTAGGAAAAGAGAGGGGATGTGAGCGATAGGAGAGATACGGGAGGGAGAGAGATGGAGTTCGAAGTGGGGAAGAGAGGTATGGAAGAAATAATACATTGATATATTGAGGTGGAGAGAGAGAGTGAGTGATAAAGGTGAGATAAAGATGGAATGAGGGAGAGAGGAGATGAAGGAAGGCAGAGAATAGGAGAGGATAGAGATAGGGAAAGAAGGGGAAGAGAGTGATAGGGAGACATAGATATGGAGGGGGGGAGAGTGAGATGGGTAGAGAGGGAGAAATTGGAAAATTTGTAGGGTGGATAGAGTGTGTTTGTGTGTGATGTGGGAGAGAGACATAAGGTGGTGGGAGGGAAATGGAGAGAGAAGAAGGAAAAGAGAGGGGACTTGAGAGATAGGAGATGGAGTTGGAAGGGGGAAAGAGAGGGAGGGGAGAAAAAATACATTGAGAGATAGAGATGGAGATAGAGAGGGAATGATAAGGGAGACATGAGTATGGAATAAAGGAGAGAGGAGACAAGGGAAGGGAGAGAAAAAGAGAGGATAGATATAGGGAAATATGGGGAAGAGAGAGACACAAAGACATACATATGGAGGGGGGAGAGAGGGGAAGAGGAATAAATCAAGAGAAAGGGAGATTGTGACATAGTTGGGGGTGGAGAGAGAGAGTGTGTGTGTGTGATTGGGGGGAGAGAGATGGAGAGAGAGGATAGAGAGAGGGGGAGAGAGATGGAGTTGGAAGGGGAAGAAATACATAAAGAGAGAAAGGTGGAGAGGGAGTGAAAAGGAGGGGATATAAAATATGGTGAGAGAGAGAGAGAGAGAGAGAGGTGGAGAGGGATTCAAGAGGGATAGATAGATATATAGTGGGAGAGAGAGAGAGAGAGAAAGAGAGAGAGAGAGAGAGAGAGAGAGAGAGAGAGAGAAGGGGAGATACATATATAAAAGGATGGGGGAGAGAGGGAAGAAGAGAGAGGAAAATATAGGAAGGGAGGAAGAGATATAGATATGGAGAGAGATGGGGAAGAGAGAGAGAGGGAAGATAAAGAGATTGGAAGTGGGAGGGATAGAGAGAGGGAGAGGAAGAGGCAGAGGGAGTGATAGAGAGAGCATGACATGTGTTTGGAGAGATGAGATAGAGAGAAAAATAAGGAGAGATAGATGGAGGTATATATATAGATGGAAGTGGGAGAGAGAATAAGAGAAAGATAGAGAAAGGGATGGAGAGGTGGAGAAAGAGAGAGAAAAAGGAGATAGGTAGGGGGAAAATAGAAGGATAGAGGGAGGGAGATAGACACATAATGGAAGGTTGAGAGAGAGGGAAGAAGAAAGAGACACACAAAGACAAATATAGATATAGAAGTTAGATGTATAAATTCATGAATATTTTCATTTTTCACTAAAATAGATGTATTGATTTCAGTGTAGTTATATATTTCAAATCCTATTTGATCGATTGCACAACGTTCATTGTTTTAAATATAGATGTTGATTTATAATCCTATTTAATACATTACACTCGATGCATTTATTTCAGTGTAGATTTTGATTTATATTCCTATTTGATTGCTTGTACTATATGCATTGGTTTCAATGTAGATACTAATTTCTAATCGTATTTGATCGTTTGCACTAGATGCATTGATTTGAATGTAGATACTGATTTCTATTCCTATTTAATACCTTACACTAGATGCATTGATTTCAATGTAGATGTTTATTTCTATGCCTATTTGATTGCTTGCACTGGATGCATTGGTTTGATTGTATATATTGATTTCTAATCCTATATGATCGCTTGCACTAGATGCATTGATTTCAATGTAGATGCCAGTTTCTAATCCTATTTAATACCTAACACTAGAAGCATTGATTTCAATGTAGATGTTGCTTTCTATTCCTAGTTTTTCACTAGATGCATTTCTTTCACTGTAGATATTGATTTCTTGCAGTAGATGCATTGATTTTCATGTAGAAGTTAATTTCTAATCCTATTTGATTGTTTGCACTGCATACATTGATTTTAGTGTAGATGTTGATTTATAATCCTATTTGATTGTTTGTACTCGATGCATTAATTTCAGTGTAGATGTTGATCTCTCATTTGATGCAAATAGATGTATGATGTACATAATTTCAGATTAATTATATTAATAATAGTGTGCATTGATTTCAGTGTAAGAAAATATCTTCCCCCTCCATATATATTTCGATCTTTGTTATATAAATTCAGCCATAAATACAATACTTGAAATTTCATCCTAAATAAAATGTTTACTTACCCGAAATGTATTCTTCCTGAAACTGTAAACTATTTTTAATTGGATACATTATTATTATTCCCAAATCCATCATTCAACATTGTTAATCACTTTGCACTCAAACATGGTAATAGAAAATAACTAATAGGTGTGAACATAAGAACAAGAGAATAAATAGTTTCAAACTGATTTCAATGAAGATTGATTGTAATTGACTATATTATTATTATTTTCATTTTCTATCATTAAACATTGTTACGTTGTCAATTTTCACTTAATTTTTTATTTCATCATTTTTCATCATTCAATTTACTAGCAATATCTCTCATCTCAAAAATCTAAGATAACTAAGAAATGTTAAAATTAAATTGACCAAATTAATCTTAGACATATTTAGCATATTTAAAATTATCAAATTATTATATGTTAAACAAATTGTGTATGACCGCAAACAATTGAAACCAACCTAGATCCATGGTAACCCCAGATCTATCAAGTGCCGAGAGGGATCAAATCTCTTGAGGTGCAAACATTTCCTCATGTTTTGCAATCAAAAAAGATGTTTCCACCTCGAGAGATTTGATCCCTCTTAGTGCTTGATAGATCCGGGGTTAAGATGAATCTAGGTTGGCATTATATAATGGAATTATACATATAGATTTAATTCGATTTTAGTATAATTATAACATACCTAAAGTGATATAGGAGGGAAGTAATATCATGAAGTGATATAGAAGTTTCTTCCGTTGCTCTGCTTTCCCTCCTCTACTTGTATTTTTTTGTTTTTAATAACTTAAAAATAAAAGATGTTTTTTTGGTCCTTTGTTTATTTTGTACATTTTTTAATAAACTTTTTAAAATAGTGTTACTTGTTTTAGGAAATAGTTTTAAAAATGTAATTTTATTATTTTTAAACTTGCCCAAGATATACTATGTTTGAATATTGTAATCAATTTGGGTCAAAATTCTTTAACTCTTAATTATTATTTTCAAATTTTATTAAATTTTTCATAAAACTAAATATTAGATTTATTTTTTAGAAATTAAAAATTATCTTTTGAATTTTTAATTTTTGATTGGTGGATTACTAATTTTTGTGTTTTCAAATCAAATTTTTCATAATTAATTTTTTTTTTCAAATATTAAAAAAATAGTTGTCATTATGTTTGAATCTTTTACTTACCATGAAAACTAGTAGATTTAGAAAAACAAAAGTAGCAATGTTGCATATTACACGCATACTACACTGATTTTTCCTGATTTTTCCTTTTTATTATTGAATGGAATTGGTTTAGTCATTTTCCTCAATACACCTTACCTATATTATATATTTTCACAATTCAATTTTAAATCAGATGCAATATAAAAAAGAATATATAGTTCAATTCTAAATAAAAAAGTGCTATATAGTAACTAGTATGTTTCACTTAGTTTAAATATAGCTAAATTAAAGTAATAAAAAAATGGATATACGTCATCTTGCAATAACAATATTAGCTACTAATATTATAATTGAGATAAATTTAGTTAAAGGGAAAAAAACTCATTAAAATTAAGAAATAAAATTGAACCATTAGATAGAATAGAACTTTGTGTTAAGTTTCTTCTAGAGTCTACAAATAATTGTTGCTCTCTTGTGCAAAAAAATATGTTTTTTGTAATATTCTTCCAAAAATAACATCTTAGAGTGACAAACTAATGTTTTTACTTGTCTAGATACCAAACATATACTTGTTAGAAAATATTATGATGTTCTTAAATAATATAATTCAATGTTGAATCATCAATGTCTATGGTAGTTATTTTACTAATGTCAACAAGTTCAAGAAAGAAATATCAAATTATTCAATATATTCAAGCTAAAAAAATAAAATTCTTCAATTCTAATTATCATGCATCTTTGTGTAAGAAAAATAAAAGAATACTACATCTGAGAACAATACAGACAAAAAACAAATGAAATTCCCAAAATCCCCACACAATTTCCACCATAGGCAATATGATTTCTAGTTGAGCACATTTTCTAGTTGAAAAAATATTCATAATTCACAAATGTATAATGAAGAAGATGGATACAAAAAATTGCAATCAACTCATGGTTGTCCCATGAAATTTGCAAATAGTTTTCTATAAAACAAACTACTTTGAAGGCAAATCATTATACAAATTATTATTATCTAAATCAATAATAATACTTATATTAATGTCAAATACATAGCGGGCTCATATAATATTAAAATTACTTTGAATTCAAATCACTATACAAATTAGTATTATCAAAATAAATAACAATACTTATACTAATGACAAATACGTAGTAGGCTCGTATAATATTAAAAGAGGCCAGTTCTTTGAGATCAACTTGTGCAACACAAAATGATATAAGATTTATTTGTAATGCAGGACGTGCCTATAGGAAATTTTTTGCATGAATCTACTACTTTACAATTTTAAAATGTTCTATGAGGAGACTTTCAATTGAAATATAAATAACCACACCAAGACACAACTAAATCCTCATGAATACATAATTTCAATTGAAATATAAATAACCACACCATAACACAACTAAATCCTCATGAATACATATGAAAATATGAATAGTAATTTTCCAAATTTAAGACTTGAGTGGAATGAAGGATGAGAAAATTACACTGAAATTTTGTTTTAATTATATTAACTTCTTAATCTTAGATTTTTTTAATAATCTAACTATTTTGTATAGTTGTTGCTTCTAGGGAAAAAAATATATAGAAAGATCAAGAGAAAAAAATAAAGTCAAATTAAAAAATTAAGAGGAAAAAAACCACTACGATTAATGGAATTAGAATTGAAAATAGAGAAACAAAAGGTCATAGAAAAAGTTTAAAAAAGAGTTCAAGTCAAATTAAAAAATATTAAAACTAAAAATTTAAAATATATATTGGAAACAAAATATAGATTATTTTCCAATTAAAATATATTAAAACAAAAAATTTAAAATATATATTGGAATTTTTTTTTTTATTATTGTTTCCTTTTTTAAAATTCGTGATGTTAAATTTAAAATATGGAGGAAAAACTATAATTGATGGAAAATAGAAATATACAAAAGGCAAAAAAATGGAAAAGTTAAATAAAAAGGAAATAAAACTAGAAACAAAATAATTAGTACGTAATAGAAAAATGGAAGTTACTGAACAACACTCATACTAAGACCTCAACCAATCACCTTACAAATAAATAAATTTAAATAATAATAATAATATTAATAAAAGAAATTGAATTCTCAATGTTATACTATGAATAAGTGACTAATGTTTTTTTGTCAATGTAATAACTCTGGTTTAAAATATACAAATAATTAATCAAATTATATGATTAACAATCAACACACAACTATTCAACTATTTAACATGGAATTTTTGAAAACATAAGCAAAGAGAACTTAGTTGTAATGGCGATATTTCTCTTACTTTAACTCCTTATTTTATTTTATTTTACTTTTTTTTAACTTTACTTATTTTTACTATTTTTATAGTTAACTTAATTTAACTTTTTCTTATGTTATTTAACTTTTTGTTAACTTTATTTATTTTTACTATTTTTAGTGTTGTCTTAATTTAAATTTTTCTTATTTTATTTTACTTTTTGTTAACTTTACTGAGTTCTACTATTTTTATAGTTGTCTTAATTTAATTATTTTTTGTTTTTTTAGTTTTTGTTAACTTTACTTTACTCTATATATATATATATATATATATATATATATATATATATATATATATATATATATATATATATATATATATATATATATATATATATATATATAAAACTTGAGTATTATTATCTACTATCTTATTTATTATTATTATTATTATTATATTCTCTTTATTATTTATTATTTACTTACTATTATTATCTTTTCTTTATTTTTTATTATTTATTTACCATTTTTTTGTAAATAAATCTTCTATTCATATAGGAAAAAAGGAGTACATATAGTCGCTTACAAAATAGGTGGTCTCAGCCCGACCGGGTTTGTTGACCAAAATTTTCATAATATGAGAAAATTACAAAATAGAAACTAGCGCCAATGTCCATAAATGGTTGGATCAAAGGAACTAAAACACAGATATAACATAAAAAAACACGAGATAGAATACTATTCATCTGATGTGATGGATCCATGGTTTTATGGGGTTGTTCCTAGAGGCGGTGGAAGATGGAAGTCACACTATACGTTCCCCTCAAAGTGCGACATCCAAGTCTCCAGCTTTTCTACTTTCTCAGTAAGTTGATTTTGGCCTTGCCAAACCACTACTAGTCTCTCCTAGATATGGTGCTGAAAATAGTGCAATCGGCCCAATGTTTTCATATACTCACCATGCTCCTCACGACAGACTCTCTCAGATGTCTCCACTCTTTTCATTAGGTTTTCGATATGTGCACATCATTTCTCTAGGTAGAAAATTTGGATACCATACCCCTTGTTTACCTCAGAGCGACCAAACCCACGCTCTCCCTTGCCACCACAGGATCCTCTGCCCTGACAAATCTACTATTGAACCCTCATACCCCTACCCCTGCTAGCCTCTTACTCATCTCCTCCACATGCACCCACACTAGACAACTACACACACCCCAAATTCTTGCCACCCTAGAGGGGAGCCACCATGATTATTAACAAGTCTGCCACCCCTGGAGGAAGGGATAATGTGCACACCACGTCGATGGCTTCATAATTCACTAAGGAGGAACCCCGCCACGTGCAGGGAATAGTGAACCCCCCGCCCCCCCCCAAACCATAGAAAATAACCACCACCACCAAAGGAGTTGAATGTCACCTCCAACCATAGTGGAGAAGCACGAAACCACCACCCACTACCCGAAAAAGGCCACCACTTGTAGGAAAACCAAATACCACCATGCTCCAAACAAGCAAAGATCATTAAAAAACTAAAAAATACAAAGTAGTCAACGCCTGAGCGTAACTTCCCCCAAGGTAGTGACCAACCTCAAAATTCCCCGCACAGAGACCACACAAAAAGCCACCAAATGTTGTCACACATATGCTAGAGGTCACGATATTGGGTAAAGAAATTAGTTTTCTACCACCACCAACAGATTCTCCTAGACTGCAGCTTCCATCTCCCTCTTCAAGCTTGAGAAAACATCGTCACCAAAATCCAGAAAGAATGGAAACAAGTGAGCTCACTTCCCTTCAGCTTCCATTCATCCCAGACACACAGAATAACAAATAAACTGAGCAGTAGGGCCCAGTTTAACTAACTTCAACAACATATGCCCCCGACAAGAACATGCAAGACACTCCCTCCGTAAACCTTCTTGTCACACTTACACTTCCTCCTTGGAGGGCACCACAAGGACTAGCACCAAGCCAAAGTGCGGAGTCATATGGCAGGCTCCCTCATCTTCCCTCGCCTTAGTATTTCACAACCCCCAACTCTGATGCGCAATTATGTTTCACACGAATTTCCAACATTAATCTAGTACCTATCATGTTGCATGCGTTATGGTGAAGGGACCAGGAGGACCGTCCCTCAGCCACGCTCCACTTGTACTTACACATGTGAGACACCTTCCACGTGTTGCACATACCTCACCCCCATCGAGGATATTTATTTACCATTATTATTGTTTACCAATTATTTATTTATATTTTAATATAATATTATTTTATTTATAATAATTATTTTTATTATTATTACAATCCAAGACAAATTAATAGATATTCAAAAGAAAATTGAATGTGTTATACCATGTGTGTGAGAGGTATAATAATATTTTATCATTTTTCTTCACAATTTTAAATATTATTTAAAAATATAAATTAAAGAAATAGATTTTAGGAATCTTTTGCACTCACGCTTAAGCCTTTTGTAACTAAATTTTGTATTTTAATATACTAGACATTGTAATTTTTTGTATTAGATATTTTATTACGTATGATTGTTTTGCCATATGATTAAGATGACACGGATACTTATTTTTCGACATAGAAATTCTACCATAGATTATTTATTTGTTGTTGAATTAAAATGAGTACAAACTTATAGTTAAATAAATAGTTACAATATTTAGCTTTTAAGAAATCATTTATTTTATTTGCATCATATGTATATACATTATTTAATATAAAGATACTAAACATTGTATTTTCTCCTCCTTATTTAGTCTCATAAACTAAAGATGGAATAAAATCTGCACAAACACATTTCAATAAATGTTTAAATTTTGTAAAAAAGAATAACATTGAACCTAATGTTACATCCAAAATAAATTATGCACCTATCTCTATTTTTTTTCAAAATTATTTAGTCACTTTCGTTACTTCCCCTCATAATATTCAATCAAATCTGTTTAATTACTAAGAAACAATGTTATATATTACACTATATTAATTTTTTTATTGATTTTATAAACAAGCATATGAGTTCCCTTGACACACCAAGATGGAAAAAAATAATATTAAAAACATCGTATTTCATTTTAGGTGTTGACTTCAATGTTTTTTTATAAAATATTAGATGCTTTAAAGATTATAATTATAAAGGGTAAGGATGATAGTCTTAAAAAATCGGTTGACTTTGGAACCACTAATTTTTTTATGAGATAAATATAATCACTAAAAGGTGATCTCCAAGAAAATGTATTTCTTATCAAGCTAGGAACTATGTAAGAATGTATTTCCTGTGGCAAATATTGTATAAATATACCAATTTCTCAATTATGGGATGCATCTCCTTCAATATGTTTTCATATTCCCAAGAAAATTGAGATATGAGTTTGGATGGAAACCAATAACTCTTTGATGGTTGATCTTAAAAATTTATCAAACATAATTTCTCCAACTTGAAAACTCGGCCATTTTATTCTTACATTTAAAAAATGTTTATGAAAAAGGAATAATGAATTCTATAATAATGTCGGCCATTTTATTCTTACATTTAAAAAATGTTTATGAAAAAAGAATAATGAATTCTATAATAATGTTTGGTGATCCTTTTACAGATGTTGCACCACTCTTATAACATTCACCTATTTTCTCATTCTCTTTGAATGGATCCAAACACATACAATATCCAAGATACATTATTCTCTGACACCATACAATCTCCACGATACTCTCAAGAATTAAAAAAAAAAAAAAAAAAATTGCTACAATGTCATCTCGGATCCCTTTTAATTTGATAGTAGACCTATAGTCCATTTTAATGACTATTACGTTCTATTTCAATTCAGAAAGGTGAAATTTTCCTTTTCTACCATTTCCATTACATTAATGGTTTCCCTATTTATGTTGTTTGTTATTAAAAAATCTCGACGACTCTAAGGGTGATTCACAAACAAAACCCCCCTTTGATTTTAGAGAGGTGGAATTCTTGTGTTATGAAATGAATGATATGGGAGAGTCATATGCAACTAAAATTATAAACTTTAACACTATATTGAAATTAGGTTATATATTTCAAGTAAAATGTACATTTAAAAAGGACTGTGCAGGTGCATGCCATATAAGAGAAAGAATATAACTATAATTTAGTTTACTAAGGTCAATATTTTGTGTATCCATAAAAACAAGTGAATTATACAAGACAAAGTTTATATGAATATAAACTAGGCACTTTTTCTTAGAATTCAATAGATTATTTTGTAGAGAGACACTTTATAATCTGGTATAGGGGAGATGTTTGTCAACATGTTTGAATGTTGAAACTGTTACTACTGTAATTAAAAATATATAAATAACAAATATATACCATAAAATTTCATATCAATATATAATAATAAATATTAATAGTTATATACATTTCACATCTATATATATCAAAGTATTTTCATTTTTTATTTTACTAAAACCTTGATTTAATTTCTATGGAATAGAATTTAAATATATGTCCAAAATAATTATAACATTTTTTCTTTTATATTTAATAAAAAAAATGTTATAAAATTAAATTAAATTAAAATATGTATAAAATATTTTGATTGTGAAATGAGTTATGGTTTTTGAACATGAGGTATTGATAACTAGTGGTATTGTATCAAACTCTATTTACAAGTTAATAATATGCACAGTTAAAAATATAACAAACATTTAAGTTCTTACAATATTTCCCGTAAACATACATAAAAATACACAATATATATGTGTGTGTGTGTGTGTGTGTGTATTGTTGGTTTGACCCAATTAGGATTTGAACATTAAATCTCGTTGTTTAAATTATTTTATAACATGGTAATAGCCTATTAAATTTTGTCGTGAACATTAAATAATCCATAATGGTGACAAAAGTGTTGCATCTAACTACAGGACCATTATGATTAGACACATCCTAGCCAAGATTTATGGGTTCATTTTGGAAAATAAGCTTAGTCTTTGGCTTGAAATCCATGGCAAAAGAGCTAAAGGTGAGGCTGGTTTTATGAGATATCACTGGACTATTGACCATCTTGTCACGCTCAAAAGAATTGCAAAGGAATGTCGCAATACTAAATCGGATCTATTTTGTTTTTTTGTGGACATTAGAAAAACTTTCGAGCTGTTCCTCATGACAAACTTTGGGAGAGACTTAGAGAGATCATGGACCCTCATGAGCTCAGGATTGTTGTGATCCATTTCTACAAGACCGTCACTACTAAGATTACGATGAACGAGGGGTGGTATAAAGAAATTAAATGCAATATCATAGTTAAACAAGGGTGTCCCCTATCCCCTACCCTTTTTAACATATACATTGATGAGCTAGAGAAGTGTCTAGAAAGTGTGGGATAAAATGGCACCGAGCTTGTTGGTGTTCTCATTACTCTCCTCATTTATGCCAATGATATCATACTTCTTGCAAAAATCCATGATGACCTTGACAAGCAGCTTCAGACTCTTTGGGTCTATTGCTCCAAGATGGGCATGACAGTTAATACCAACAAGATTGAAGTCATGATCATTAAATCGAAGAAGATCACTCAAGGTAGTTTCGTGTGTAATAACCAATGCTTAGAGAATGTTTCTTTTTATAAATATTTGGTCATTTACTTCCCTCATCGAATCACCTAGAATTATATCATTGAGAAAAGGATCATTGGAGGCTAGAAATATTATTATGAGCTCGAAATCAATCGTAAGTTGGTAGGTCTTCACATTTGGAGTAAAAAGAGGTTCCTTTTGAGACTCTTGTCACCCATGTTGTCTTATACGGATGTGAAGTTTGGGGTTGCAATATATTCATATAATCATGGAGGAAGATTGAGATGATTCAAAAGCAATTCATAACCTACAACCTAAATATCAAGGGAAATAGTCCCTATCCTATCCTCTTGATCTAATTTGGTTTGTCCCCCATTGAAAGTACAGCTACGTTTATATATCTCATGTATAAGAAGAAGCTTTATAACATGGAATCCAAGAGGCTCCAAAAAATTGCATCGAACTTTAGTCAAAACCACCACCTTCGCCTCAAGCGTGGGTGGCATAAGGATACCTAGTATTGGCTCAACCATTGGGGAATCAAGGAGGAACTCAGTATGGGGAGAAAATATACAGTCAAAAATACTATTACCTCCAAGTTGAAGGACAAGTTGTGGGAGGATCAGGAGTTTGATGGTAAAAGGAAGCTAAGATACTATAAGGACGTGATCAACCCCACCCTTGTTAATTAGAATTATCTCTCTATTTTTACCAACACTAAGAAAAAATGAACATCGTTATGATAAGAACTAATTCTCGTGAGGTTCTGAGTGAGACTGGAATGATAGAAGATGTCATATTTTGAATAATAAGTAGGTGGAAGATAAAAATCACTTCCTTTTATACTTCCCAACTCTTGATCACATCCTATCTCAATTCCCCAACATCTACCACACTTCCAATCTTCTTGACTTATTAAGCTAGCCCACCTGTAGTGATCTTGGAGTGCTTCTTTCCCTTCTCTTTGATCATAGAAACAAGTTTTTGAAGAATAAAAATTAGATTATTTTTCCTTTCTTGAGGTTTGATAGGCCGTATTGGTCTTAGTAGAAATTAATAATCATCATCATCACCATCATCATCAATAATAATATTTTATATAAATTTTAATTTTGCCACATCTTTAATTTTATTTTATTTTTAAATTTTAATAATCAAATTTATATTTTTACCCTTATATAAGTTTATTATTATCATTATTTTTAATATTTTTATATTAATATTATATATTAAATATTAATACTAATCCTTTTATATTTCTAATAGAATCTAGTAATAGTGTAACAATTTTGTTTTTTTTAATTGTCTTTGTCCTAACTAGTTAGTTAAGAATATTAATTTATTAACAACTAGCTTAAATTCAACTTAACTTTGGATATAAGAAGGTTAGAGAGGAATCACATATATTTTCAATATAAAAGAGGTTTTCACCTGATAAATATTTGAACCTTGTAAGCCCTTGGTAAATCTAGAGTTAAGATGGATCTAGACTCGTCTTTTAAAAAAAAAAATCTAAACATCAAAATAAAATTTATTCAAAATTATAAATAATTCTTTTCAAATAAAATACATAACAAATAATTTTTTCACCTTTTACATCATAAAATGGGGCTTTTTTGGATCATACATGACTTTCTAGAATCTAAAAGTTGCTTTAATTCAATAATATTTATATGCTCCATAAACTGTAACAATCATAACTCCTTTTCTTTTTTTAATAATTTCATAAAAGGATTTATAATGAAAGAAAACTTTGTTTGTTAACTCCATCTCTACATCTCAATATACTTCCATAATGGGTCCAAGATAATATCTTCTTTAACTCAAAGTCTAATCATTTTTTCTCTAATAAATTTAGATCAAAACGTTGCTCATGAGCCATGGAAACATGCCCCATGTTATCAATAGTGATGTTTTGCAACATCTTTCCTATTTTAGTATAAAAAATTATGGGATTGTTAAATTTTGAAAGTAAAATTTCATCTCTTTCAATAAATTTTCTATTTTTTCCTTTATAAGAATTTTATTTTTTCTCTATTAGAATATAAGGCCTATTGAATAATATCAAATTACTATGCATTAAGTTATCTTTTTCAATAACTTTTCTATTTTTTCCTTTATAAGAGGTTTCTTTTTTTCTCTATTAGAATATAAGGCCTATTGAATAATATCATATTACTATGCATTAAGTTATTATATTTCCCTAATGGGGGTGTCATGTCAGAGGGACAATTCGAGGTGTTGAGGGAGGAGGCAGCAGGCAGGCTTCCACACCCCACTAGCGCACAGTAAGGGTTCCTAACACACTCAGGGTTATATTGCCTTGGTTCTTAACCGCCTCTCCAACATCTAGGTATTATCCAAGATGTTGGGATGTGTTTTCACTATCTGCAGTGTCTGGGTGATGGCGAGAGCACCTTGTGTTTTTGCATCTAAACTCAAGCCATGGATTAAGGAAATTGCGTAGCGTGAGAATTGGAATGGTGTTAAGGCATGGAAGTGGCTATTTTTTTGTGTTTGACCATGGGATCTAGACACTTCTACACTTCGTATGAATGGAGCTGAGGCTGGTGTGGTACCTACCCTTCTGGTGGTGGGAAGAGAGCTCATTTGGGCATGTATTTATGCCAACGGCTATTCCATTGTAGTGGTGTGGATCTTGGTACTTGTAGACGAGGCCAGTGAGTGGTGTTGGTTCAGGCTCAGGTGGCGCTCGAGGGTCTTGGATTCCTGGTACACAACTTCTAATTGGGTTATTTATGTTGACAGTGTACGCACGACCTCGGCGAGTAGGCCAAACTCCTTCTCTCGCGATTTTTTCAGCGATGGAGGTTGGGTAAGTCATAATTTTGTGGTCGTGATGGTGGTCTCTCCAACCGATTCTCGAGTACAAGTGAAAGCCTTGGCCACTATGGACCTGATTGCAACTCATATACATCACATACAACTCAATTTAGACAACATGCAAGAGAAGATGTATGAAGAAAGAAATGATATTATTTCCTATATTAATGATATTCAAAATATGCACAATGAAACTATGGATGCTCTGCAGAGTCCTCGATGCCAACTTTGGTGCTCCCATGACCACCTCCGAGCTCTGGAAATTGAAATGGAACACATTGACTATCACTTCCACAATCATGTAGGCCTCTTCATTGCACCTCCAGTATTTCCTCCCAATCTGCCTCCATGATGAATTTAAATGCACTTATTTTTTCCATTTTTATGCGTGAAATAACCATAGATACCAGTTGTCTTGGCTCTCTTCCAGGCTTTGTATTTTGTAGGAATTTGGACCTATATTTTTTTAAGCTTGTGATGCTCAATTGTAGTTAATACATGTTGTATCTTTTTGTAACTTTAAAAATTATAATATAATGAGGCTTTCCCCTGGAAGTGGATTAAATCAAAGGCATTGATCTCTCTTTTCTTCTGTTTTTGGAGTTGGTTTCATAACACTAAAATTTACCTCCCTCGGAATAACATCTTACCCGTGCCTGACTCCTTAGTAGATCTTAGGTTGAGCCTAATGGAAACATTTCTTGAGTTTACCAATGAAGGAATCCTCTCAGATGGGAATCTTGATCGTTTTCCTTCTTTTGGAAATATTGGTGCTCTTTAAATGACAATGTTGTCCCTTCTAGGATTTACCATTGGTTTTCTAGTTTGGTTATTTTTAACCCCCATGGTTTCGATTGTCCAGGTTTCTTCTCAGCCAAATTTCTCTCCCCCTTAAGAGTGTCATCCTAATTGTTTCCCTAAATTTCACCCCTCACCTTCTTCTCTTGTTTCTTCACCCATTATTCCTCTTCGCCTAGTTAAATTATGTATTCTAATAACCAGGAAGCTATGAAGAATAATAAAAGGTTGAAGAAGAAGAAGCAATATAATCAAGGGGGAAACTAAGAGACCATTGTTTCTGATGCAACTGATGTTGAAAAATCTTCCAATTAGTCCCGCATAGTAAAATTCCCTTGCCAATTATGTAAGGGTGACCACCTTCTTAGAGATTATCCCGGTATTCCCAAAGTTTTATAAGTGTGGTCCATCAGCTCACATCAGCCTTCGTCATCAGCCTCTTGATATAATGTTAGTGATATACCCTAAACTAGTGAGAGAAAATTCTATTGGAAATAGGGTAAAGTCAAATTTCCATGTAAGTTATGTGAAGGGAGTCATCCCATTCACCTTTGTCCTTATATGGATGAAGCATCCAAAGTTTTGGAAAACCTTACATCTTCTCCACCACGTCTTTCTACTGGTTACCAAAATCTTTCCCCTGATCCTCAACTAATAGATCAAGTGATTTATTAGAATTAACCTCTGGATAATGCCACTCTCCCTCAAATTGAATCCAATGAGTTTGTTCCTGAACAACCATTGGTTGAGAAGACAATCTATTTGATTATACCTTCTGTTTATGATACCTTTCCCATAGTTAGTGAACCACATACCACTGATGCATTTTTTGTTTCTTCACATTCTCATGAATTGGAGCGAAATCCTCCCATTCCCATGGTATAAGAGGGTGATCCTCCTGTTCCCATAACACAAGGGGTAAATTCTCTCATTCCCACGGTACCCACTCCAAGTACTATGGTCACTCCCTTTGATTGGAATCAACTGGAAGTATATTATCTTCCTTCTTACATGTCTTTTGAGATCACAATACAGGCTTATAATTTTTTCCTACCTAGAACAATAATATACGAAGGCACATATATTAGTATTTTTTCCTCGACTACTTGTCAAGCTTTAGGTTCTTCCCAACTTGTTCCTGTTACCCATAATTTTTTGGCTTTTAAAAGAGGAGCTACTGAGCCATTAGGGATCTTTCCGAAGTTTCCTATTTCTTTGGGAGGAAATATTTTCTATATCCACACCATGGTTATCCAAGGCCCCTTGGATTTTAATCTACTCCTTTTGCGTGGCTATACTTATGTCATGGGATCTCGTGTCTCTTCTCTCTTTCATGTGATTTGTTTCCCACGTGAAGGAATAATTGTGACCACTAATCAGTTACCATTCATTGGTCCTAATCTAGATCCCAATCAGCCATCATCCCTAAATGGTCCTTACACGTAACTGGTATCTACCCCACCACAGGTTAATTATGTGGAAACCTATTCCATGCCCATGTCTATAGATGATGTACTCAATGATATAGTGCATCATGTACTAGGGGGCATTGGACCCTGATTTGTAGAGTGTTTTTCTCCCATATGATGAGAAACTCTTGGAAGCCATGAAATCTTATGCTCCACATGAGAAATTTATTTGGGGCATAGTGTTATACGAAATACTAATCTACAGATAAACTATATCTCCCTGAGTGTGGTGTTCCTTCACTCATAACAGAAAAATAAAGAAAAATATTATTTTCTCTAACAAAAATGGATAAACAGAAAGGAAAGGGACCTACTTTTGATTCTTTTCTCTCGTTCCTCTTCTTTCGTAGTTTTTTTTGCTCTCAAACCAACTAAACTGGCTATATCAATGCATGCAATCAAAGACATAATACAACAAACAACATGCAAATATACAATATCAATCTATCTTAACCAAATAGAACGGATTAGATATGAGAATACATGCACATGAGAATACATTCACAACATATAAGCATATATATGAGAGAAAGGACAAATATCCTTATTAATAGATTATGAGGAGAAGATTACAACCAATAAATCGATTCATTGTCAACCTGCTCCAACTTCATTCCATCCTCATCACACCAAGAATCATCTCAACAACATAACAATACTCCAACTCTCATCAATTGATAATCCAACAACATAACACTACACAAATTTCTCCCTCCCTAGCACTTAGATGAGTGCTCAATTTATAGGGAAATGGTAGGTTGTTTCTCAATAAATGGAATTGAATAGCTTTCTGATAATAGATGAGGCATGTTTCCAGGTTCAATGGTGATGGATGAACACATGTATTCAAAGTATGACACCTATGAGCTCTTCTGGGAGGTACTGGACATGTGGAGATTCCCGGAACAATGGTGATTTCACTCCGAGGATAACAAGGCACCCTTAAGTGTCGAGAAGTGATTTGCGGATTACCCTTTAATGGAGATAAGTTCTTTGCAACACACTTAATCTATACTTCAAACATTGGAAATCTCATGAATTAAATCCATCAATGGAATGACTTTTCTAGGGCATGTAGCAACTAAATTAGGGGATGATAAAACCTTTTAGTATTGAATTAGGGGATAATAGACCCTGTTCATACTTTTCTTGGGGGGTGATGCCAAAATTGGTCTGTGACAAATGCCCCCTAAAGCATTAAGTCAAAATAATGATAATATTTGGATGAGATGCTTTATGATGTGATGAGTAGGATTTGATGAGGACAGTGAACTGCATCAATTTACAATACATTACATCATCATATATTACATCTTGGGCATGAATTGTTGAGGGATGCATACCCATGATGAAAACATAAACTATCATAAAATGTACATAAATTAGAAAGTCATCTACAGATATAGACATGCTTACATATATAGGCCCATGATCGTATGACCACCTATATTTAAAGCTATCAAACCGATGATGTAGTACAATTCCTGAAATCAGAGCTCGAGTGGATGAAACTAGATCTAGGGTGTTCTATCTCGTTTACTCGATCATTCAAGTACAATTCTAACCATTTGAATATGTCATCTAAAGTAGAACATGGGAAGACATCATTTGGTTACTAGCTGTTGATGTAAGCCATTAACTGATGCGAGAGAATCCACCATTGATGTTAATGACTCTCAATGTACTGCAGTACAATTTTGGATGCGTGAATAGATGATTTGATGTCGAACGCTAAAAAAAATCTCTCGATCGAAGGTCCAATGATGTCAACCTGTTTACCGGAAGAAAGAAACCTGCTGATGATGTAGCAAGCTCGAAGGCACTAGAAAGATGTTTCTAAGTTAACTTTCCGGATGATGAGTTGATGTCGACAGGAAGAAAATTTTATCATGAAACAAGAGTAATGATTTTAGAGACAAAATGTGACTTGATGAAGCAATGTTCAGGGATGGCGGTCATGAAAATGAAGGTTTATGAGTATTGCAGAAGACGAAGAATTATTGGATGACTTCTCTTGAACATATCGGTGACACTGAAATGATTGGGTAGCATTGACCCAAAACTGAAGTGATGGATGGTATGATAGACCATAGGTATGATAGACTGTCAAGAATATTACCCAACCCAAAAAATCACGGTGATGAAGTAAAAGTGTCATGTTCAATGAGAGACATGCTACCATAAAGTGTTATGCTCTTTTTCCCAAATTTTCTCTAGTCATTGGTAACTAGTACCTCTTTATTTTTTAACAAGCTTGAGGAGGGTAACATATGCTTGAACTATAATTCAACCCTTCGGGTGAATCCATCACTATTTGATGATTTAATGAGTCTAGTGGAAATGAAACTTGATATTTCCATGATTAGACAAGTCTACCGCTATTTCATGTTTTAAAGAGTTTAACAACAGTGAAAACGCAGTCCCTTTTCATATTTCAAGAGTTTGAAAAAGGGACGAAAAGAAAACTCCATAAGTACTTTTTCATAAATTTGTCGCTCAGGTCTGAAAAATTGTAAAATAATACCTGAGAAAACATCTTAGCCATTTTAAAATAAGGTGTTCCTTTTTTGTAAATAATCTATCTCAGTCTAGAAAAGGGTTAAACTTATACTTAGTATTTGTCGTTTCATTTACTTTTATGAGCTTGAAAAGGCAAGTGCTTGGAAATATTTTCACATTATCCGTAGAATCATCAAATGGATTAAAAATACCTGTTTTATAGTAAATATGAATAAAAACCATAGTCACATCATTAAATATGAATAAAATAATCAAAATTACTATTAAAAGAAGTTTTTACCATTCCTTAGTTACCATTTGACATTTATGAGCTCTGAAACAGTTTTTTCCTCAAACTTCAGCGATTGATTGCGACAGTTTTGGTGGATGATTTCTCGCGTTGTTTGATATAGGTTGGAGTTATGAACCTTCTCTTTCTTTTAGTATCATTTATGTTTCATTTCATGGTAAATGTTTAGGGTTTTTATCCCCTTAGGGTAAATATACAACACTCTGAGGTAAATGCACCCTTGAATGTCCAAAGGTACATTCGAGAGCACTAGAATTGAAGTCTAGATGCATTTTCAATGCTCTATCTATTGAACAAGGGTTTTTTGGCCGCATTTCTCAAATTTTTTCTTGTTGTCTGCTCAAAATTTCCAAAAGTTTTTGCATTAAATGGATACTAATGAAGCTTATGGTTTCTTTTCAAGTATTGATCAGATCAACATGAACATTACATGGCAATAAATAGAACATGAATAACAAGACATGATTTCCCTAAATGATTCGGGTACTGTAACAACCCTCAGGGATTATGGGTTTCTTAAGTACTTTAGATTATCAGGTATGACATAACATCTCAAACTATTGGATTTTGTATTTCATTCATGGGATCCAGCATTGCAGGATTTTCACATTGGGGACAAAGTTCTCCCAATATTGGTTGATGATTTTTACTTTCTCACTATATTATCAAGACCTGGTTCTCCTATTTCCTTTCCAGGATTTGGTATTGGAGGGGAGACAGTGAAGGATTACATACACCATTAGTGTTAGCTAGGTATTGAACCAAGCAAACAGGGAAAGATAAACATTCACGATGTGTGTGATTTTCCTTTGATAACTATCCTTTTTACTATTGAAAATCTTGTTAGTTCTATGACACTACATGTTGCAAATCGATCATACATACAATATACTCTTGACTGTCTCAAACTGACAATGTTCAATTAGGCTGAAGCAATACTCTTTCAGATCAAAGAACAACTGAATAAAGAAAAGGGTGGCAGGAAGAAGAATTTGAGTTATGGATTGATCCTCATTTCCTTTATTTTAGAGCAAGTTCCATTGATGCAGTCATAGCATATGACATTGAGCATATCTGGTTCTAGATATCCTCGGATGTATAGATGGGTTGAATTGATGGCTGGACATACTGGTCAATCGACCATCATATTCTCTACCGCATTCTTTTCCTAGTTCTGATGACAGATTATCACCATAGAGGAGTATCCATACGCAGGTGTAGATTTTCGTGGATATCCAGATTTGATTTTACCAGATGGCACTCAATGGGATGTAATGGGTAAAGTTTGTTTTACTGTGTTTTTTTATTTTTAAGGTTTCTACATGTTTTTGTATTTATGATGTTTTCCTTATGTACAGAGATGTGGGTCACGTTCGACAAGTGGCTCGACCAGAGGAGGAAACAGATGGACCAATAGAGACGATTATCGGGAGAGAAATTCTTTGGGGTTTGGATTTGATAGAGACTCTTCGGATATCAGATTTCCAAATCAAGGAGTTACCTATGAGGCTGCATCACCATAATATTGGTATTCCTAGTCGTTAGATGAGGCTATTGCGCATGATAGCTAGAGCAGTTTCTTGTTATCATGAGCATCACTAGTTTTACTTTGACATTTTCGTATACATTTTGAGGACAAATGACCAATATTTCTTTGACACAAATTTTGTAAAAACCTAAACTATATATCTATTTTTTTTCATTGTTTTCCTATGTTTAATGCAAAATCCTATTCAATTGTGTTATGTGAATTGAAAATCAATATTTACATGTTATTCAAATCTCTGTTTAAAACATAATTCTCTAAGGAATCATTTAATGTGTTCAAGTTTATGGAAATGTGTTCATATTTAATGTAATAAAAATGTCTTTCCGAAATTGAAACTCTAAGGAACATATGATGAAGTGTTGGATTTTAGACAATATAGACATTAGTGAGTTGTAGTACGACAATTTGTTAGTCTAACCTAATGATGATCCAGTTAATTCCAAATGAAATGGCATCATAGAGAAATTCAATCCACGTGCTATACTCAGTGATATTTTTTTTTGATCGACCAATAAAAATCCCTTGAAAAATTACTAACTCGCCATGTCAAGCAAAAATAGCCCATGCTCTACATGATAGGTTTTGCATACTATTACTATCACCATTGGCGTACCCAATGAATGGTTCCAAATATTCAGTCATATGAGATGAAATGTAAAGTAAGTAGACCTAGCGTTCCTATCAAATCATCTTCCTGATAATAAAGAAACACTAGGTCTCCCTCTGAGAAGATGTGAGGCTTGACAATGTGGTCATATTGCGCCTTGATTCATATTTTATGCACTTCATTGGCAAATGCAGCTTCACGAAGAATTTCATCTATATCGACGAGGTTTAAAAGACGTGCTTCTTCCTTAGAGGTTCCAGGTAATAATTCAATAGCTAGTTTTAATGATGTTATTTCACATTAGATTGGTGAGATAGATTCTAGACCATACACCAATAGAAAGGGAGTAAATCCAGTCGCATTTTTCACCAAGGTTCAATATGCCCACAAAGCCGAGTACAGGATTAAATGCCAATTTCGTTTATGAAATCCTATTCTTCGTTGAAGCATTCACTTAAGGATCTTGTTAATGGATTCCACTTTTCCATTAAATTGCGCATAATAAGGGGTAGAATTATCATGTGACAGTCCTAATTTTGCAGTCATCTCATTCATCATGTTATTGCAAAAATTCTTACCATGATTTTTAGCTATAGCTTGTGGTACACAAAATCGAGAAATGAAATGATTGAAAAAGAAGAATTTAGTTGTTTCGCTTGGGTTATTAAATATAGGCATCACTTCGGCCCACTTTGTAAAGTAGTCAATAGCGACAATAATATAACCATACCCCCTGGTCAAATTAGGGTCACAGGTCATGAATTCAACACCACATTTTGCAAACGGTCGCACAATGACAACAATATGCATTAGTGCTAGTGGCATGAGGATGTTACGATGAAATATCTGGCACACATGACAATTTTTTACCGTGAGGATGAAGTCGTGGAATATGGTTGGCTAGAAGCAATCAGCATGGAGAATCTTCTGCACAGTAGCATAACCAGAAAAAATTCCACCACAAGCAAAAGCATGACAATAATTTATAACTTTCTCGGCCTCCTCATGAGTGATGCACCTCCTTAAAATCGTATCGACACCATGATGATAAAGTGTATCACCAATGATCATATAATATTTGGCTTTGTATCGAATACGTCGTTGTTGTGAGCGAGAGGTATCGGGCCAAAAAGTTTGGGTTTGGAGATAAATGATAAAATCCCCATACCAAGGGTCAGATGACCTATTCAGAAATAGAGACTCATCTATAATTGATAATTCTGATGTAGTTTCAGTACTATCAGAGGGAAGATCATAGAGAAGCTCGGTGAAAACCAAAGACTTCTTTGATTCGGATTCGATGAATTCCAAATAAAACTCGTGCAAAATGACAATACATTTTGAATATTTCACCCCCAGAAATTGGCATGACAGAATGTTTGTCATAGGCTTGTAGTTTAAAATGAAAACGGTCTTCCGGAGCAGGATATAATGGCAAAATATTTGGACAGCTTAAATGGTTGCTAAGGTGATATTTTTGACCTATGAATACTTAATTTTCGTATCATTAAGATTATGACTCAAATAATATATTCGATGTTCTATCCCATATTCTTCTTGGACCAACACCATAGCAATGGTCATATTTTTCGTGACGATATACAGGAAATAATCACTCTAATAATTAGGGGGATACATTAATGGCGCTCGGATCAGGGTAGCTTTAGGAGCATCAAAAGAAGCTTACGCAACATTATCCCAATGGAATGGAATCCCCTTTTTCAAGATATGAGTAAATCCTTTAGCCATCTCATTGTAATTATGTATGAACCTCCTTAGGAAGTTAGCCTTTCCTTGAAGTTTCTGTAACTGAAGTAAGTTTGATGGTGTAGGAAAATCAAGAATGGCCTGGACCTTCAGAGGGTTGATTCGAGTTACAGATTTTGAGATGAAAAATCCAATAAAATGACCAGAAACAACATAAAAAACACATTTGTATGGATTGAGGTGTATTTTGTAGTTTCAGCTGGATAAAAATATAGCTCTCAGATGCCTTGGGTGATTATTCCATTTTCTTGAATGCATGGGTAAATCGCCTAGATAAGGTTGAACAATGTGCGTAATGTCATGGAAAGCATAATACACTACTCTCTTAAATATCACCGCGTTCTTTAAACCAAACGAGAGTTTACCATAAGTGAATGTGCGTTAGGGATAAATGAATGTTGTCTTATTTTGGTCCTCTGGGAAAATATTGATTTGATTGTAACACGGGAATCCATCCATGAATGAAAATATTTCACAGTTGCCACATTCATCAATTATTTGGTCAAAAAAGGGAGTAGGATAATTGTATTTTGGACAAAAAATATTAGCATCCTTATAATCAATGCACACTTTTATTTTCCCTTGTTTCTTCATGACAAGAACAATGTTGGAAACCTAATCAGTAAGCAGAACAGGGTAAATGAAACCAACACACAAAAGTTTTTCAACTTCTGCTTTAATGGTAGCAGCTTTCTTTGGATGAATAGGACAAAGGTGTTGATGTACCGATTTGACATCACCATTACGGGAATTTTGAGGTCTAAAATGGACCTCCTAAGGAAAATGTACAATCAAATTCGCTTTATGAGAACCAATCAAATTTTAGGGGATGACATCATCCCTAATGGTTGAGGTGGCATTTCTTGGGTTAAAGGTACTTATTTGTCACATTCTCAATGGTGGATAAAAACTCATGGTTAAACATGGTAGTGCCCTAAGTACTTTTAAATTCAAAGTAAAATACTCATAATAAATGTCATTTCACACTTTTTGAATAAAAATGTATTATTGTCATTTCATATTTCTTGAAAGAAACAATGCATATCCATATACATTTACTATAGTATATTATTTTTATATATTATATTAATTACATGTTATTATAATATTTAAATAATATAAATTTTAATTAATAGCATATAATATAATTAAGAATTTATAAATTTAGATTTAGATTTTATTTTAAGTTATTTAAGTACAAAGGACAAATGCATTATTTTTTCAATGATAATGATTTTTTCTTGAAAAGCTCATTCTTATTTATAGTCACATCAATACAATTTTTTTATTAATCTTATTTTTGTACAACTTTTGAATTGAATTTAACTATGGTTACATGGATTATGGTGCAAAAAGTGAATTGCAAATTCATAAATATTATTTTATTGGTTTAGCTATTATTTTATTATTTCCTTAAAAGGCCCATTTTAGACCTCAATAATGTAGTACATTTTAATTGTGTCTTCAACAATACTAGAATCTATGCTTGGCATTTCCTCATAAGACCAATCAAATATATCTCGGAATTCATGAAAAAGAGAGTGATAAGTGTTGATTTCGGATGCAGAACAAGACATGGTGACATGAATGTTTTCTACAATGCCTCGTTTGGTCTAAATATTGATAGAAATCATTTCTTCAATATTTGATAGGTTTCGCTCGGATTCGATGGCACTAATTGGAATAGAATTTGAAAAGAAATCAGAGATCGTAGGGTGATATAGTTCAATAATATTATCTTCGTTGCAATCTGGAAGACATGAATGATGATGATAATCGTCCCATGGTTCTTGTTTTGGCATCATGGTTTCCACAATGCTCTCATTAGTTAAGAATGTGGATGAAAAAGGATCAAATGGAGTACCAAAATATAATGAATGATCGACCCAAACGATTGGTGATGATGAATTAGGATGCGCCGCCCAAGCCAATAAAAATGATTGTTGTGCTAGCTCAATTGGGCTTGTTGGCAGAAATTCACCTAGTGTATGAACTTCAGAATCATTGGTACTCTTCCTTAAGTCAGATGAAGTGGAAGATATCATGCAGTGGGTCTCTATTTTTGAAATTTCCACTATTTTCATGGGTGATGGTAATGAAAAGGTGCCCATTAGGGAAGAATCATTTAAGAGGGCTACACCAATGTTTTGAAGTGCTAGTTGGGTCTGTGAACAAACAAAATTCTTCCAGTTACGTGGGAACTAGAGGAAAAGAAGGAGAGTTGATTAATGACTCTGATGGCACCTTTATGAGGAAAGGTGATCATCTGAAAGCTAGTAGAGACTATCGCAGTCATAGCGTAAACCCATGGCCTTCAAAGTAAAATGTTGTAGTCAAGCGGTCCGTCAACGACCTCAAATTCAATAGTTACAGTTTTTTCCCCTAGTTCGACATGCAAGTTATTGATGATACCACAAGGTCTATATGTACGACCATTAAAAGCTTTCAGCGGCATAGGAAATTGAGATAAGCCAGGTGACCCAAGTGACTTCCATCAATTAAGAGACATAATACAATTAGATTCTCCCTTATCAATAATAGTGTCATAAATGAAGTGATTTAGAACATTTAGTTGGATTGAAAATGTTAATTCAGCTGGTAATTATGGCTCACAACTCGTGTGATTAAAGAATACAAGATTGGAATCTGTCAGGTCAATTCCACCAATTGCCAGCAACAAAGCCTGCTTCTGGGAGGCAAAATTTTTAAGTACCTCAAGCATTGACATAGTTGAAGGTGACTGAACGAGATCTTCAAATATATTATAATTTTGAGCCATGCAAGCTCTAGGATTGAATGTCGATTTGTGAAAAACTCCCTTCGGTGGCTTTATTGTTAACTCTAGAATAGCACTTGGTAGAAATGATTCTGTGGACAGATTCATGGTCGATGTAGTAGGTTGATTAGTAGCCTGATTCACATAAAATTTATTTTGTGTAGACACCAAAAGATCAGTTTTTGGCTTTGTGACGGATAGCATAAGAACTTGGGAACTAGAAGTAGGATTCGTAGCAACCATGTTTGTGTCTGTATTCAGAAAAGGATCTATCAACATAGCATATACAGTCGAGTTCTTATGAAATTTTGAGACTTCAACGTGGTGAGGTCATTCTCGAACAAAATTTTCCTCATTACATATCAAGTAAGGGTAACAAGTTTTCCCAAAATTTCCAGATTATTGGTCAGACAATCATTCCTACAAGTTTGAATATTGATTTTTCTTTGCAATCCCCTTTTTCTTGTTTCCAGGTTACTTATCACTTTTTCCTTTGTTAGATGACACGACATGTATTTTCGAATAAGGTGCAGGATTAGATGCAGTACAGGTGTGAGTGTTTGCAGAACTGATCATGACGTCATCGGCATGAGATTCATTACTAGATGGAGGAGTAACGGTAAAATTTGATCGCGGAACGCTTGGAATTTTCTCATAGAGCGTGCCAGAACTGAGTATAAGTCAAGTCTAAGTACTGGGCACAAGGAATGACTTTCTCTTCAGTTACGATGCTGCCTTTACTTACATCCTCGGTGATATATGGTAGCAAGTACTTAATAAACCACTCAGCCAAAATTTGATCAGGAACAATTTTTTTTACCATACGACGCCGATGACGCCACTCTTGAATATGATCAGAAATGTGAGTAGGAGTTGTTTGTTTAAATTTGGTCAGCGGTTCTGTTCTAGTTTCATATCATATTGGTAACTAGAAGTGGGTTGAAAAGGTAGTGGCTAAGGAAGTGAATTTATCAAATGAATCTTGTGGTAATTCAATATGCCACTTTCTGGTGGGACTAGTAAGTGTACGCTGGAAAAGACGTAATCTAACAGAGTCATCATTTAAGGAGTTTGATGAGCACAACAAATGATAAGTCATAAAATGCGTTGACGACTCTTCTCCGTGGTTTCCATTGAATTTAGGAATTTTGGAGGGTAATTTATGTGGTATCATCAGCCACCGAGGAGAATAGTTGATGGGTTCATTGGTAAGTAGGTTTAAATAAGGTAATTCCAATGTTATGATGAAGGGAAACTATCGATTCAGGTCAGGTTGAGCATAACTAGGATAAGATGTAATTTCTTGGGAAATAGGCATTTTTACACCAACATAAGGCATTTGATCTTGGTAACCTAGATAGGGTTTGTTTTGATGACTAAACGCTTGAGGGATCTGTTGACCAAGACCTAGGTAAGCTGGTTGCTCTTGCAATTTTTGTTGTGGCATTTGAGGTTGTGGCTACCAAGTTGATTTCTTGCCAACATTATAGCCCAAACCATAATATCTTGGACCTAGTTGTGAATAGGTAAGATTGGTAGAAGGTTGTGACATCCAGCCCATGGTTGTAAAATTCCAGATATAGGTGGTTGCTGTAAACCAACCGAAGGAGGTGGAGTCTAGAGGCCCAATACTTGAGGGTAATGGGTTGAGGGACCCACCTAAGATGGTTGAGGTGTAGCCAACTGAGCCTGTAAAAATGGTAATGAATTATTAGCAAGTGGGTTATATGTAGGTGCAACAAGTTGAACTGGCTGGTATGAATGCACAAATGTTTGTGGTTGAATGGGAAGGACAGGCTGCCACTGAAAAACAGTCATTGCAATATTTGGGTGAACATAAGTTGCCCCCCAACATAAGGAGTATAATAATATGGAATATATTGATCTCTAAATGGTGGGAGTCCAGTCAAGATTGAACTGGATGGAAAGTACCCAGATGGACCAGCTTGACGTTGCACTGAAGATTTGTATGAAGGATCAAGTTCTTTAATACTCATTAGAGATGCACCAGATAATATACCAAAAGATGACATCGGTGAATTCTGTGGATTTGAGGAGGCATAAGAGTAGGTTCTAGATAATGATTGGTATCCTAGTGGGACAAACGGACCACCATAAAGATGTTAGTCAGGTGGCATGGTAAACATCAACGGAGTAGAAACAATAGATGTTGTCGCAACTTTAGCAGATGGTACAACCAGAGATGTTGACTCAATCATGGCCAAATGACCCTGTGTATACCCTATAGTATCTACGGTAACTTGGATTGAAACAAGATCAACAAAAGCAATGTAAGTTAAGTGTGGAATAGACTCGTAAAGATAAAGCCCCCACCAAAAATGAGTTGGAGTTGAAGGGTGTGTTTCTTTTTAAGGTTCTTCCTCAAAAAAAATCAAGCCAGTTGGAATATTTTCACCATTAGGCCCGAGATATATTTCAGATGTTTGAATGCACGATAAAATGGAAGACTCAATGGCTATGATCTACTCAAGAGAGACTGATACAAGAAAAACATCAGGATGTTCGACTTCGGGATAGAGATGTTCTAGTACAAGAACAATGTGATCCAGATCAAATTCTAGTTGAACAACGTCAGGTTCTGGATGTATGGTCTCACTGATTGGAAATTTAGTGTCCACAGGTAGCTGTGATGACTTCATTTTGATGACAGTAGATAAACCAAGATGCGTATAAATGACTCAAGACGACTCTATTCTATGTGATGAAGATGATGCACCGAAGGTACTTATGGTACTGGTTTTAGTAGAATGGCATGCTCGTTTCTGACCAAATATTTTTTCTGATGATAAACGTGGTTTAAGTGTTATTCTACGTGAATGACAGGGAAAGGGATGTTCTTCTTCCATGATGACTGATTGATTTTATTACAAAAACAAATAAACAAATAAAAGGGTGATACTAGGAGTTAGCACTAGTATTTTCATCCCACCCATCCCACCTTATTTTTCTATGCTTTCACCTCATCTCTGTCATTATCATTGACCTCGCTTCGTTTTTTACTATTTTCACCATTTTCCCCAATATCCAAACATTTCATCTCATTTGCTAAATTATCCAAGTTATTATCAAAACCTAACATTTATTTACTATATAGCCTAAGCTATATTTAAAAACCCATAGTTTAGCACTTTGAATTCCATTTAAAATCCCATTTAACCCCCAAAACCCACATATATAACCTTTCAGGGCTTATCACTTTATAAACCCATTTATTATAAAGCTTCGGACTTTATGTTATAAGCTCCCACCCATCGATATATATATATATATATACATATATATATATATATATATATATATATATATATATATATGTATATCCACTTAAACCATTGATGGGACCCCTTGTGCCTTATCGCATATCGCCATCGCAAAGTTTTGTTACAAAAATCAAATGCTAAACTTATAAATCATCGATGTGATATGAATTGGGACCCATTCCCTCCCACACTTCCCTTCCATTTCATCTTCCATTGAATTATATGTTACATTACCTTTTTTCCACCTTTCCACTTTACCCTTCCATCTTTACCGTTTCATCGCTTTCCATTCCTCGATCGTGATGAAAGTGGAGCCCTCATCACATTTCACATACTTTACATATTCGGCATTAGAAATAAACTTTAAATAATGCGATCGCTGATTTGTGATATTTCATCACATTTTTTTTACCTTGTGAGCACCCGCAATCTATTTTATTTAATTTTGGATGTGGCAGGTTGGCCCCACCTCCACAAATCCTCCCCCACCTTACAACCAATGCAATACATTCATATATCATATAAACTTTATAACACTTATGACTTAAACCATCTGCCAATTCATAACACTCTGCCAATTGCGAGTGGGTCCCTCTTCCCCTCACTTTACAAATTTTAAGAGTTAACACCGCATATTATAACTAAAAAATAAAACTTGCAATGTGTGCTTTCGATCTAGTCCCACTTCTTCCCTGCCATGTCACTCATCTCCTCCCCCACGCGTTGCACTTCGTGCTTTTAAGTGTTTACACCATCTGCGCTTATAACTAAATGTTACGAATTGCGATGTGTGTTGTGGTCTGGTGATCCAATCATGGGTCGAGTACTACCCAACCATCTCTTATATGGTGTTAGGATCTTTTAATTGACTATGGCTTATATAGGCTTAAATGAGCATGTTATTCCACATAAACATAATTAAATGAATTGCACATAATCAAGAAGCACAAAACACATAAGAGAGAGACAATCAATTGGTAACAGAGTTCGCCCCTCCATCTCTCTAGGGCTACATCTTCAGATTTGCTTCAATTGGAATGCATATCCTCTATATTCCTTCGTCAAAGTAAGATTCTTACATTCAAGCTCTTTTTCTGAGAATTAGCTAGGCACTATGGCTCTCAATGGCTTAGTATTCTCTCCTTTCTTCTCCCCTATCTCATGGCTTACATCAGAAATATGTATAGTTTTCCTCACCCACTCTCCAAGACCCACAAATGTAGGGCCTACCTACAAGGAAGGAAAAACAAAGTCCATGAAAGTAGGACCTCCAAAAATCTCAGGTTCAATAATGGAAAAGTCTCAAAACCACCTAAAGACTTTCCAATCATGCCCCTTGATTGTCTCAACCAATAATTGAGGAAAAATAGAGAATTGGTGTGAGGTGGATTCTCACATAAAATAAATTTCCCTAATTACAAAAAATTAATAATATGTGAGAGAAATTTCTCTCACAATTATTAATCATTCATAGCAGTAATGCATGGGTTTAATAAAATGCATAATTAAATGCATAAGAATAATTTCACCCACTTAAATAATTGTCACCAACTTCAAATCAACATGGTGTGAAGCCCTTTCAAGTGTGAAGGTCCTTCCGGATCACACCTCCCCACAAAGAAACTTTGGGTCTCTAAAAGTATCAGTTTCAATCAACTCAATTGTATGCAAATTTCTCTGAAAGGCACATTCCATCATGAATCCTTCACCTGACGTTCTTCGGAATTGGAACATAATGGAAACACTCACAACTGTTGCAACAAAAATGCCTAAAAAGGCACATTCCTGCAAGATTCCTTCACCACGGTCCTTTAGAATTAGAATGCAAAATCCCACATCTACCAAAAGCTACAACCTGTAGCTGATCATACATGTTTACAGCACTTGCAAAGAATTCATTGTTCAAGTTTACATGAGAAAATGGCTTAGGAAATCACCTCATTCAACCTAATTACAAAGAAAAAAACAAGGCTTAGTGCACAAAAATGTGCCTCTCACTCTCTCTCACATAAGAGTGGCTAACACAAGCCTTTTATAATGTTTCATAATCAGCTTTACATCATGAATTTCATGGTAGAAACTATGACCTGTTACATGGCATTCGATAATTTACATGCCCAATTTTCGATGCAAAAATATGATGGCAAAAATCATTTTTTACATGGCAAATACAAAGTAATTTAACGTGCCAAATATGTGCAAAAAGGGAAAGTTACAAAGTTCTATATCCACTATACATAATGTGTACATAAAAAGGAGCACAAATGATAAAAATTCCACCCTTTTACAAAATGTACATTATGAAAGTTTTTTCTCCATTTTCTAGGCATAGGGAAAATAATGGGCATATGGCATCGGTTTTAATAGTTTGGAAACTAAAATAAACAAAGCCCACCTTGGGAAAACAAGTATTTTGTGAAAATATTTGTAGGTTGAGGAAACCACATAAAGCCCTTTATCTTCAATATAATCCAATACCCATAAGTGTTGTAGTTGTGGTAGTGACCAAGCAGATTGGTAAGTTCTATACTTTGAATTTTTGCATAACTCAAGTTCATGCTAGTCAAATTTGAACAGGTGGATTTGACCAAGGGAAGATAACCAAGTGCAACCTCCCAAAAAAAAACAGATAAGCGTCAAGCCCCTTGCAATCATGTAAGGCAACCTTAAGCTTGGGATTTTTTTTAGTTCATGGCTCATGAAGGTTCGTATACTGAAATCCTCGAGATATTTGGGGCATGAATCAAAAGGCAATGGAAAAATTATTAATAATTGAAAAGGGAATGCTAATTGAAGCATCTATGAACATGAAAATGAGGATAATGAGGATACTGCTAAGAATAAAAACCAATACCTTCATGGTAGCAAGCAGAGCCATAATACAGAGTCGAAAGGGGCCACAGGACCTATTTTCATCTCTCCTAAGTTGACGTCCATGATATCTTGAGTGGCATCATGGGACAGTCTGCACTTTTGCAGAGTAATAATCCAGAGTCAACAGGGGCCACACAACCTATTTCCACTTCTTCAAATTCGGGGTCCATTATACCTTCAGTTTCATAGTCCACACTTTGGTAGCTTACTCGCATCGAACCTTTTCTAGGGCTATTACAGTCCATTGTTTTCTCCCAACTCTGCAACTGTAGAGTATGGGGAATAAAATTCTTGTTGATGTCATGTTATACTTTGAGGAAAAACACCACTCTGAAAGGTATAAATTCACAAATGAAAACGTGATCATAATTAAGCATACTGGGATCAGTGGGATCATTTGCAGCAATATTTATGATCGGGCTCCCGTAATAGCTTACAACAGCAGACCGAAGAAAACTCTAACTTTGATATCAAAAAAAAAAATTATTCACCTTTGTATCTTCTAAAACTTCGTCATCAAAAGAAGTAACACAAAGAAAACTCCCACAATGACTCTGCTCTTGGTCATAGTCGATGCGGTGAAGGTTGTGCGGAAAATTTGTGGAACCGTCCCATGATTTTATCAATCGAATGCCTATTTTTTGTCTTAAAATCTGGCAATCCACAACTATCAATGAAATACCAATCCATCTCTGATTCGTTCATATGCTCTAATGGTCGCATACAACTTCTGCTGCCATGTAAAAATACTCCACTAATTCCACAAAGTTTGCAACATTTCCCTCCAAATTAGATCCTTTGCACCAAATACGAGTCCATTTTTGGTGCATGCATCTCCGTGCTGCTAAGGATATCATTGAGTATGATTTGAAGGATTTAACTGTCTCATGTCATTGTAGATTCAATGGTAACAATTTATCTCCCTCAATATTTGCTATCAATTGGAACTGTAACCTTTCAAAAGATGGCTTTATTCTCCACTCAGGCCATGTATCTTAATTGAATAGGTCACTGCCCAATTTCCTCTCTAATTAAAATTGGACCTTGAAAAATGTTGCACCTACATATCATGGCTTTATCAAATTGAAATATTCTTCTTTATGTGCAATATAACACAAGATTTTCCTCAAAAGTACATCAAAACCCTTTAATTTATGATGTCAACTATTCAGTGAAGGAAGAGGCCAAATCCACATATCCTTACCTCCTAGTGAATCGATGGAGGCCTCAAACGACATTAGGGATGTTCCGTGTTATTTGCGAGATATCAATTGAACTGATCCTGGAGATAGCCTTTTCACTTTTAATATGTTTGATGTTGAATCTGGCTTGCTGATGGATGAAGCAACAAGTGAACTTGGACCTAAAATTCTCAGTATACCCATTTGATTACTTGCAGAATCTGGCAGCTTGTTGTATGCTCTATGCGTCTCTTGGCCACTTTGCCTCTGTCGAAAATGGTGACCCTCAATCCCTCGATCATTATCCTCTTGGGGGTCCTGACAACATCCATGAGGAGGGTGCCCCCTCATTTCCCGAGGAATTCTTTAACTATGTGTGGGAGAAGGGGATTCATGTTCAGCTACAAAATTTTCAAATACTCCTTGCATTCAGTTGCAACTTATCTGGTTCTTTTCAAGAAGAGACAAAGAGCCAAGATGATGAGAAAGTATGTCCATTTCCTCTTTTTCATATTAGCACTAGCAAGTAAGGTTAATGCTGCAACTCTAGTGCATGCTTCTACAAGAAGTGGTAAAATGAGTCTTGGGTGTCCTGACTCACAACTGTTCATTGTTCGACTATGACAAGTGCCTTGTGGAGCTAGATCACCAAAGTTCTTTAAAGATGGACTCACTTAGCTTGTACCAAAACAATTTTTAGATGCAATGTCACGTCTGGAAAAAGATCAATCACCTCAATTTGTGAACGGTACAAGATGTTGTCCTACTACCTCAAGTAATTTCTTGTCTACAACACATTAAATAGGTGATTCGTCACTTCGAAAATTGTTGTATGTGGTGATATATCCATATCCCTTTATTTTTGCAAACAGATCATTGCCCATTATTTCCTGTGTTGAAAAAACTTCAGGTTGCAATAAATTTTCCATCTAGAGGTCGTTTGATGCGACTCAAGTGTCATCAGATTCTGCTTGTCGATCTCTTCGTGATGGTGGAATTTTTTTTTATTCATATTCAAAATAATTTGGAGCATTTTCCATCAAAAGACGGATACCTGCCCCCATAAAACTTGAAATTTTACAAAAGAGAAGAAATATAACTTGCAGAAACATCATGAATTGCTTACCAAACCAACACCAAGCACTTTCTTCTTGTAACCGTGCTTGTATAATGGTGGATAGAGCCTTCTTCACGAGATATTTCACCATATGTCTGCTTGACTTGTGGCGAATTTCGAGGTGCAACTTCTAGCACTTCTTCTCCCAATGGCCACTTATTTTGCAGAAACTGCAAAAATTATATCGTTTCCCATTCAACTGTGTCTTCATGATAGGAGGATTTAGAAGGTTTTCATTCTTCTTGGTCTCACTTCTCATGGATACATCTATCTTCTTATCCCACGACTTCTTTGTATGATGCTTAACTACACCATAGTTAGCAGATCTATGGAATAAATCACTTCTCTTATATGCAAAAGAAGAATTTGAATGATTATCATACCTTCTTATCTTGTCCTTGAACTGATGAGGACTAGGTGGCTTGATTCCTTTCTTGGAATTAGGTGATGAGGAGATGGTTTTTTCTTTAGCTACCTCTGATCATTCTCCTCCCTCTTCTTTTCCATAACCCAAACCTACAAATTATTGTCTTGGTACAACCTCCAATGGCTAGGTGATTTCCTGGCCATTTATGCCAAGTCCACCTTTGCTATACCCCATCTTTGTGAGGATTTTCATGCCAACATTAGCTTCATATTGATAGAGAACAAAACATGAAGTGACATCATATACCTTGATGTGAGATGCAGCCTCTGTCATCTCAGCCTTCTGCAATTTAGACAATATCTCCTCTTTGGCTCGTAGCATCTCCTGAAGCTCTTTCTTATCGAGCAATAATCATCGCAATTCTGAATTTTAGGCTTGCAGAATTTAATTTGTCTCTTACAACTCTTGCAATATTTCAGTTTTCTTCACTCCTTTGTGCATCCTGCAAAGTAGTCACCTGCCTTGATACCACTTGATCTGATCATAAGTCGAGTAATACCTAACCATCTCGTGTACGGTGTTAAGATAGTTTAATTGAATATGGCTTATACAGGCTTAAATGAGAATGTTAGTCCACATAAAAATAATTAAATGAACTGCACATAATAAATAAGCACAAAACACAAAAGAGAGAGACAATCTATTGGTAACAGAGTTCACCTCTCCATCTCTCTGGGGCTACATCTCCAGATCCACTTCAATTGGAATGCGGATCCTCTATATTCCTTTGTCAAAATAATCTTCTTACATTCAACCTCTCTAGCTGAGCATTAGCTAAGCACTATGGCTCTCAATGGCTAAGTACTATCTCCTATTTTCTCCCCTTTCTCATGGCTTACATAATGAATATATATAGTTTTCCTCACCCACTCTCCAACAAAGAAAATTAATTACAAGACCCACAATTGTAGGGCTTCACTGCAAGGAAGGAAAAACAAAGTCCATGAAAGTAGGACCTCCAACAATCTCAGGTTCAATAATGGAAAAGTCTCAAAACCACCTAAATACTTTCCAACCATGCCCCTCAATTCTCTCAACCTATAATTGAGCAAAAATAGAGAATTAGTGTGAGGTGTTTTCTCACATATAACCAATTTCCCTAATTACATTAAATTAATAATATGTGAGACAAATTTCTCTCACAAATATTAATCATTCATAGAAATAATTAATGGTTTTAATAAAATGCATAAACATAATTTCACCCACTTAAATAGTTATGACCAACTTCAAATAAACATGGCACCAAGCTCTTTTCAGATGTGACAGTCCTTTTGGATCATTCGGTCCCAATGACCCTCCATGTCACCTGCTCTCCACGTCACTTCCCTTTTTGCATCGCACACTAATTCCTTTTTATTTTGTAAATTGTTCAATCTGTGATATCCGATTATGCTATGGATGTGATAAAGTTCATAACTAAATCTAAAGGATTTTAGGTCTGGTATAATGAGTTTTTCACTCTTTTGTTTAAGAAAAAGGGTTAGTCACGTCACAAAGGGATTTTTGGTAATAAAACAATAGAAAGGTCGATGTCGGGTAGCAAAAGCGTTCAGTACTCCGTTTACACAGCAGATCTTCCAACATATCTCTCAACTCGTCTGTCATCATATCAGCAAATTGAGGTCCATGTCCTAAAATTCCCCACCACATCAGCACATTAGCAACAGCACAACACTGGAAAAAAGGGTCGATTCATCTCAACAGTCACCATAATGCATGTACTCAATGTGTAGATACGCAAGGGAGGTTTTGCCATATTATTCCAAATCATGAATTCGAACACTTGGCCAAGAATTTCAATTTAATTTAAACAAATAAACAGTTTTATGTTCCTAGAGGTTAGGAAAAAGCTTTGTCGTTTCAAATAATTCTAGGTCTGAGATTTGCCTTAGATTTGGTAAATTAGTGTATAAATTATAGAAATTCAATGTAATAGTGGTTGGAAGTTGTAATCAGTTTGATTTTGCTAGTTGATCAAGGGAACTTGTACTCAGTTTTGGCCAAGCTAATAAAGAGGAGTTCCAGCTACATTTATGGGATAATTGTGGTATTGAATGTATTTCATTGTTTCTTTTTTAGTCACATATGCTTGAATGTATTTTTAATCTTCATTTTCATGTCTACGTTATGATCTTTTACAAGTTTGAAATTCAGAATACATGCTTGTACATCCTCTGTTTTGGGTAACTGATCATACTTTGTTTCATATCTTTTGTCTAAGAGAAATACATATATTATGCTTCCCTCAACCTCCTTACATTTTCTAAACCATTCCATAACCATTTCCCTCATTTGATTGATATTATACCTACCTTGTCCCATTCATCCCTTCAATCCTCACTCTTTAGCCCTGACCTAGTTCTCCTTGACCTATTTCATTATCTACTAATTTACTCAATCAAAACCAAATCAAAACAACCCTTTACACTCTATACCTAGCCTAGAACACCAATTTCTCCATCCCTCCTGGCTGTGACCCTTTTGGAGAGAACTCTTTCTGGCTTGGTAAGAATAGTTATCAGGTCAAAATCTTGGTTTGTGGTTACCTCTGTTGGGATTCCTTCATCACCCTTGGGAATCTGGTGAAGTGATAATATACAAGCACCGTTCTCAGGAACGAAATATCAGATCTTCCTTGGGAAATAATGACAAATATTTAGATCTAATTATTGATGGTGAACATCAGTTGGACACATATGAAGGCTGAACCATTAACCTGGCGACTCCATTGATTGAAAGATCCAGAAAATCAACACTTCATGGCAACTCCACTGCATAAATATCAGTAGCTTCAAGAATTTTCAAGATGGAAATTTTTGCAAGAAGGTATGCTGCAAGGAGCTGGGATCAAATTCTAGGTTTCCCAAATAAAATGTCTAAGGTAGATTAGCAAAGGAATTTGCCTATTTTTAAATATGATGATAGGAATGATGTTGCTTTACAACTAGTTAAATTTCACATGCATACATGAAATTTGAAGGTTGAATTTCCTGAAGATTGTCTCTTATAGATATTTGTGGCTTCTCTTGAAGGAAAATCACGATCTTGATATGAAGGTTTTCCACCTGCCAGTATTTGTTTTCTTAGAGTTTTCCATTCAATATTTTATGAAGAATACAAGGGGTCTTACCTTTCTTTGTCTTTGGTTAATAATTGTTGTGATCATTTCAAGGTTTTCATTCAAAACCTAGAGGATTATTATGATGATAATGAATTCATGGATGACGAGATCTTGGAGGCTTTGAATGACAATCCTTTTCATCACGAAAAGGAGAAAGTGTTTTCTCTCATGGAAGAAAAAGATGATGTATATTGTCTTGATGTTCATAAATATTTCCCACAAGAGATAATTCTTGCAGTGGTACAACAAGTTGATCATCCAAATGTTAAAGAAGATATTCAACATCATTGTGAATATTTAGCAGAGAAAGAAGACAATTACGTTATCAAATGAAAATGAAAGTACTTTCTCCTCTGTCTGAAGATGAGATAGATCAACTCTTGAACAGTCCTACTACAGCCCAAGATGATACAAGTTTGCAGTGTTTACATAATTAAGAAGGTGTTAGTAAAAATTCTTCCACTTTTGAAAATGAAAATCTAAGTTTAAATGAGGACAATATTGAAACTGGATTTATAGATCATCATGAATAAAGACAATCTCCTTTTTCAATGTTCATATTTGATGAAGTTTCTCCTAAACCTGATTTTCCTAAGTATGATGAATATGAGAATTATTTCGATGGGGAGCTTCATGAAACTATACAGGAAATTGTAGTGAGAAAACAAATTTGTGATGATGATTCCCTACAAGGAGATCAGCTAACATATATTTTTTTCTTTGATGAAGATAATAAGGTTGTCATATTTGATAATCATGAAGAATTTTATTATTTAAGGATGACTTAGAATATGAATTTGAGGAGTATGAACCTAAGAGAGAGAGTATGCCAGAGAAAGAATCAGAGTTTCCCATGCTTCAGGAATTTTCAACCAACACTCAAATAGCAAAAAATCATACTTCCTTATGCTCTCGTATCGATCAACAACCAAGTTTTCTTTCATATCAGAATGAAGGGAGTACTTGTATTTTTGCTGTTGGATCTCAAGACAAGGTAACAATTCAAGATTTTCAAGATCCCTTCGGTAGTCTTTTGCAATCATTGGAGAAAATGAATTTTCTCTTGTTTGTCAGCATAGTCCTTGGTTGCAGTTTCTATTGTGAGTTCCCTACTTGTACATCATTCTTCTTGTTGAAGGAAAGTGAGCACAGAACTTCAGTAAGTATCCATCTCCTAGATTGTTTACACTAGAAGGATCATTTCACCTAATTATCAATTCTGCAGCAAATTAGAGTAGGTTGCTATCATTTCAATTTTATTTTATTTTATTTTCAGCAATTTTTGACAGAATTCATCATGGTTTGAAGCCCGAGGTGAAGGCCCTAAGGCTTTGATGATCTGTTAGTGTGGTTTGAAGTTTGCAATGTTTTCAGTCTCAATTTATAGATTGGACTCCATTGTCCAATGGATAAGGCACTAATCAACAAGTTCCCAGGGATCTGTGGTTCTAAACACCTCCTTCCAAGCTATCTTCCCCAGTTGGAGCCAATGTTAGCATTGGTATTTTCATCCCACCCATCCCACCTTATTTTGCTATGTTTTCACCTCATCTCCATCATTATCACTGACCTTGCTTCACTTTTTACTATTTTCATATTTTTCCCCAATATCTAAACATTTCATCTCATTTGCTAAATTATCCAAGTTATTACTAAAACCTAAAATTCATTTACTATATAGCCTAAAATATATTTAAAACCCATAGTTTAGCGCTTTGAATTCCATTTAAAATCCCATTTAACCCCCAAAACCCACATTAATAACCTTTCAGGGCTTATTACTTTATAAACCCATTTATTATAAAGTTTCGGACTTTAAGTTATAAGCTCTGCAACCCATCGAGCAGTCATGTTATATAAAATTACCGTTATATATTACATATTATATATATAAAAAGAGCCATTTAAACCATTGGTGGGACCCCTTGTGCCTTATCGCATATCACCATCGTAAAGTTTTGTTACAACAATCAAATTCTAAAATTATAAATCATCGATGTGATATGATGTGCGACCCATTACCTGCCACGCTTCCCTTCCATTTCATTTTCCATTGAAATATACGTTACCTTACTTTTTTTCCACCTTTCTACTTTACCCTTCCATCTTTACCATTTCATCACTTTTCATTCCCTAAGCACAATCAAAGTGGGGCCCCCATTGCATTTCATAGACTTTAAGTATTTGGATTTAGAACTAAACTGTAAATAACATGATCATTGATTTTTGATATCGCATCGCATTTGTTTTACCTTGTGAGCCTGCAATCTATTTTATTTAATTTGAGATGCGGTAGGTTGGCCCCACCTCCGCAGCTCCGCCCCCATCTTACAGCTGATGCAATACATTCATATATCATATAAACCTTCTAACACTTATCTCTTAAAATTTCCTCCAATTCATAACACTCCGCCAATTTCTAGTGGGTCCCTCTTCCCTGTCTTCACAAATTTTCAGAGTTAATCGCGCAGCTTATAACTAAAAACTAAAACTTGCGATGTGCGCCTGCAATCCAGTCCCACTTCTTCCCTGCCATGTCACTCATATCCTCCCCCACACGTTGCACTTCACACTTTTTAGTGTTTACACCATCTGAGCTTATAATTAAATGTTACGAATTGCAATGTGTGTTGTGGTCCGGTCCCACCGAGCCTCCATGTCACCTGCTCTCCACGTCACTTCCCTTTTTAGATGGCACCACAAATTCCTTTTTATGTTGTAAATTGTTCAATCTCTGATATATGATTATGCTATGGATGTGATAAAGTTCAGAACTGATTTTTGATAGTAAAACAACAAAAATGTCGATGTCAGGTAGAAAAAGCATTCAGTACACCATTTAGATAATATATCTACCATCATAGGTCTCAACTCATCTTTCAGCATATCAATGAATTGAGGTCCACGTCCTAAACTGCCACACTACATCAACACATTAGCAACAATGCAGCATCGGAAAAAAGGGTCAATTTAGCTCAACATACAGCATAATCCCTATTCTCAAGGTGTCGAGCCGCAATGGAGGTTTCTCCAAATTCTTCCAAATCATGAATTCAAAGACTTCGGCAAGCATTTCAATCTAATTTAAACAAATAAATAGTTTTATGATCCTAGAGGTTAGGAAAAAAAAATTTCTTTCAAATAATTATGGATCAGAGGTTTGCCTCAGATTTGGTAAATTGGCCTATAAATTGTAGAAATTCAATGTACTAGTGGTTGGAAGTTGGAATCAGTTTGATTTCTCTAGTCAATCAAGGGAACTTGTACTCAGTTTTTCCCAAGTTAATAAAGAGGAGTTGCAGCTACATTTATGGGATACATGTGGTATTGAATGTCTTTCATTGTTTCTTATTTAGTCACATATGATTGAATGTATTTTTCATCTTCATTTTCATGTCTATGTTATGATCTTTTACAAGTTTGAAATTCAGAATACATGCTTCCACATGCTCTTTTTTGGGTAATTGATCATACTTTCTTTCATATCTTTTGTCTGATAGAAATATAGCTCTTATGATTCCCTCAGCCTCCTTGCATTTTATAAACCATTCCATAACCATTTCCCACAAGTGATTGACATTATACCTACCTTTCCCCATTCATCCCTGAAACCCTCACTCTTTATCCCTGACCTAGTTCTCCTTGACCTATTTCATTATCTGTTGATTTACCCAACCAAAACCAAATCAAAACAACCCCTTGCACTCTATACCTAGCCTAAAACCCCAATTTCTCTAGCCCTCCTGGCTCTGACCCTTTTGGAGAGAGCCCTCTCTGGCTTGATAGGGCTAGCTATCAAATCGAAAGCTTGGTTTTTGGTTACCTCTGTTGATATTCCTTCCTCAGCCTTGGGAATATGGTGGAGTGATAACACTAGGCAAAAGGTTTACCAAATAATTGTGAACTGCAGAATACCTCCTAGCAAACAAAGAAGTACAAGTAGGAAATATCCCCGAACTATGTGTTTGGTGTATCACAAGTTACAAGGGAGCCGACTCGGTTACCTATGGATGGTAAGAAACCTAATGTTGTCTTCCAAAATATACCCGAAAGTACGTGGAGTACCAAGTCCATATTAGCATTGTCTAATGCAAAACTGCACAGTGTGAGCACCACCTTATACTTTTCGTACTAGAACACCACCCAATATACCCAAAGGTATGTGGAAGAACTCTGATAGAATTATGTACGTGGATTGGGATTTCACACTCAAAATGTATCGCAGACAAGTTAGTGACAACTACTATGTTTAACGTCATCGGAACATGTCTCTAGCCTATACCTTCTAAGTGTTATTGTTAATCTTACAACGATTTCTTAGGTTTATTGAGGTGAATTTTATGTTGATCTTGTTCAACATTTATCTTTCAGGTTCAACATGTGATGTAATGAGAAATTTCTAAAATGAAAACTAAATGAGAAGAAAACTTTTCTATTTAATTTTTCAATGAAAACCTTAGCTACTAAAGGGATAGAGCAATCCGATTTTTGAGCATATAACAAAGAGCACAAACTAAATGCATATTTACCTAATCTGTTCTTATGCAACACACACAATCTCTAAACGCACATGCATGTTTTTTTTCTTTTTCTTTTTTCAGTTTCCTTTAATGTGAGTGACTAAAAAGAAACTAAATGCACAAATCAATCAAAAAAATGTTTCCTTTTGAGAAATGAGGAATGAAACCACAATTTCTCTTATGAAAATGAAGAATAGAAGGAAAATTTTCCTTTATGAAATCAAGAATGAAACGTCAATTTCCTTTTTGAAAACATATAATTGATATAATGAAAAATTTACAACTTTGGATTTAATTTTCAAATGATAAAGAAAATATCTAATGAAACATTGAAAAAACAACTATCCAAATGAGGAAGAACAAGTAATGTTTACTGGTCTCTAAGAGAAATCATACATTTGAGAATACAACAGACAATTGGCTGAAACTGAATACAAAGATAAAATTTGATGGAATTTGGCTGGTTGAGGGGGAAATGCACCCTATCAGGGAAGACAGTGTGTTGAAGAAAACTGTTGAATGGGAGACAGGGCTTTGAAGAAAATTGTGTGTTGAGGGCAGCTAAGTTAGGAAAACAAGCAGCTTAGACACACTTGTTTGGAAAATAGTTCATTCAAATGACTGAAAAAATGAAGATAATCTACTGATGATGGTAAACAAAGCCAGAAACACTAGTAATGATGGATCTATTCCCCATTGGAGTCGCCAATTTGTTATATGGAATTCCAATCTATGGATAAACTAGATCTCCCTGAGTTTTGTGTTCCTTCATTGAGAACAACATAAGAAAAAAAAAATTATTTTCTCTAAGAAAAATAGATTAAAAAAATGGAAAGGGACCTACTTGTGATCCTTCACTCTCATTCCTCTTCTTTCATCATGGTCATCGCTGTCAATCCAACTAAACCAACTAGATCAATACCTGCAATCAAAGACAGAAGACACCAAACAACATGAAAATATACAACATCTATCTATCTTAACCAAACCAAACCAATTAGATCTGAGAATACATACACATGACAATACATTCACAACATATAACCATATATATCAGAGAAAGAACATATATCTTTATTAAGAAAGTAGGAGGAGAAGGCTACAACCAATATATCAATTCATCATCAACCTGATCCAACTTCATTCCATCCTCATCACACCAAGCATCATCTCAACAGCATAACAATACTCTAGCTCTTATCAATTGAGAATCCCACAGCATAACACTACACAAATTTCTCCCTCCCTAACACTTAGATGAGGGCTCAATTTATAGGGAAATTGTAGGTTCTTTCTCAATAAATGGAATTGAATGGATTTCTAATAATAGTTGAGACATGTTTCCAGGTTCAATGGTGATGGATTAACACATGTATTTAAAATATGACACCTATGAGCTCTCCTAGAAGGCATTGGACATGCAGAGATTCTCAGAACAATGTTGATTTCACTCCTAGGAGACCAACGCACCCTTAAGTATTGGGAAGTGCTTTGTAGAGCACCATTTCATAGAGATAGGTGATTTTCAATGCACTTAGGCCCATTCAGAGCAATGTTTATGAGTCAATGTGTCATTTAATCTATACATCAAACATTGGAAATATCATGAATTAAAGCTATCAATGGAATGACTTCTCTAGGGCATGTAGAAACTGAATTAGGGGATGATAGGCCTTGTTTGTATTGAATTAGGGGATTATAAACTGTGTTCATATTGGTCTGGGGGGATGATGCCCAAATTGACCTGTAACACACAGTTCCATGACTTGTTTCAAGCTCCTTAAAAAAATAAAAAAGGTGTTTGGAGCATAGTTACTTTTCCTGTGTCAAGATCCTTAAAAAATGAAACAAGGTCTTCTGGAGCAAAGTTCATTTTCTTGTATTAACCTCCTTAGAAAATGAAGCAAGGTATTTCAGAGCAAAGTTCCTTTTATTGTGTCAAGCTTGTTAAAAAATTAAAAGGTTTCATGAGGATAGTTCTTTTACTATTTCAACCTCATTAAAAAATGAAATAGGTCCCTACGAGCATAGTTACTTTCATGGGTCAAGCTCTTTAAAAAATGAAACAAATCCACTTTCAGTTTGATTCTTTGAATAGATCTTGTAAATTCCTAGTTGAGTCTTTCACTTGATCTCGTAAATGAACCTTCATTCCATCCACCTGTTACTAATTAGTAGTCTACTTAGGTGAATGAGAAGAAGCTTAGGGGCATGTACCTCGAATTGAATGATCATGGAGGGGACATGAAAAAATTTCAAGCATAGTTTTTCCTCATGTTTCAAGCTTCTGTAAAAATGAAACAATTCCCATCCTACCTCTTGAGATTTTCATTTTACCGGCTTGTTTTTTGAGATGAGCCTTGGTTTTCTCGTTCCATCATCAACATCTACTTGGACGATTGTTACACCATTTTTTGGTCATCTAACTTATTATCATTAGATGGACCCAAGTACACCATGTAAGACCAGTTTTACCCTAAGTAAAACTGCTTTCACTATGTTAAAACAGGAAACCCCAAAAGGAAATATTAAACAAACCCATTTTTGTTTGATTTTCCTCATGGAATGATTAATTAAACCATAATTTAATTATTATCCCCAGTCATGTTTAACCCAAAATCAAAGAAATTAATTAGATAAACCTTTATTTATCTTATTATTTTCTAGGAATAATCATTTAAACCTTATTTAGATGATATTCCTTGTTAAATATGACCAATTAACCCACAAATAATTAAATAAATCACTATTTATTTAATTATATTTTAACCACCTCCTTAAATAATTAAATAAATCATTATTTATTTGATTATCTTCTAACCACTTCCTTAAAAAGATAAATAAATCATTTATTTATTTATTTTTGACAAATTAAGGGATTTGACCCAAGTCAAATACCTTTTCCCTCCAACAAATATAATAAAATATTCCATAAAAAGTGGATCTAGATCTGGTTAACCCATGCACCAAGATCTAGAATGACCCGATATTTTGTTATAAATAGGAGGGTTTTTCCTACCATTCTTCACCTTTTGTTGCCTATTAGATCACTCTGGATCTATACACTTGGTCACCATTTTCTGCCATTTGCTCCCATTGAGCTCTACTCTTTGCATTGGGTTTTCTACATCAACTAGAGAGAAAAATCTTAGATCTGAAGTGCTGAGGACTTCCAAGAACCCATCCCACTGAGGGGAATTGGATACTCCTTCTGGTTTTCCTCCCAGGTGCCCCATTAATACAAAAATTCTTTCAAAAATTGTTCTTGTCTTGTCTATTGGTATATGGAGCAAACCCTTATTTTTATTGCTTAATGTCTTTCCATGCATAGATCTGGTGTTTTGCAGCTCTTTTCTTGTCTAACTAACCGCAGATCTGAAGATATTGGCAGCCACTTTTGTTGTTAGGGCTATTAGTTATGCGTGGCTAAAGTGGTCCTTTTTCGTACACTTCGACAAAGGATTCATACTAACAAATGGCGACTCCACACGGGTTTTAAATTACGACCGCTGTCGTTTTTCATATTCCTGCATATTTTATCAACGGTACTTGGGACAAGGTTTCTTTTGATATTTTTTTTTATTTTTATGTTGTTTTTCACCCATAAAACCCTAAAACATTAAAATTTCTAACTTCCGTGTGTTTCTGGCCCTATTGCGCAGGTGACAGACATCAGCGGCAATTGAGACGACAACTTTTTCGAAAATCTGCCGCCCGGACAACCGGAGCTTCAGGTCGCACTTTTCAGCCCAAAAACTGTGACCTGGACTCCAGGTCGCACTTTTCCCGCCCCCTTTTCGACACCGCCGGTTTTCGGTGATTTTCGCAATTTTAAGGTTATAACGCGGCTTAAATGGGGGTCTTCCAGCCTCTGTCTCAGCCCGCTTTGACCAAGTTCTGATATGTTTTTACTCATCTAAGTGGGAACCTAGCCCCCTAGGGCTTTAGTACCCTCCACTCTTTGTGGAAGAGTTTTAGCTGTTTTCAGTCGTCTGTTTTTCAGAGCTTCAGCCTCCTTTTTTCCAGATCTGTTACCTCCCTTTCAGATCCATTGAAATCAGCTCTTCTACCTCTCAAATTACCTCCTGCAGTTTTGTTTGGACCTACTTTTAGGGCCTCCTCCTTGCCCCCTCCACTTTTTTGCTGATTTCCTTCCTTTTTCCAGCCACCTTGCCTCTGTCTCTTGGCTGTGATCTGCACCTCTTTTCAGCAGCCTTATCCTCTAGATCCCTGTCCCTTTTTGACCTTAGATCTATTGGCCTCTTGTCCGTGTGTTTTGCCTAGATTTTTTCCCTTTTTTAGTTGAGTTTTGAGAGACCCGCCTTCTTGGGTTAGATAGATGCACAAGTAACTGTTAATTTTCTGTTATTGCAGCATTATATACTGTTCTCTGTAGGTTTATTTTCAGTTACGCAACACACTTTTTTCTTGCTCTCAAAATGGAAAGGGTTTAAAAATTAAAATTAATGCACGCCACACAACGACCCTAGCGAAGAAGCGCACAGTTAACATACTTTAGAAAAGGCTAAAATCGATCGTCACTACACCTTTTACGCATGACCTTAGTGAGTTTGGCTCTTTACGCTGTCGGTTTCTTGTTTGTCATCATTACGCCCCCCAAGGGCGCCTTTCCCGAGAGACTTCTTGGCCTTCGTACGAGTTTCGGTTGATTGACACCTTTCCTTCGCCGTTCGCCGAGCCGGTCCACCTTCGGTACGCACTCCCGACTCCTCTCTTGATTCATCGGGTCCGCTTCTCCTCCCCGTTCTCCCCCTGTCACCTTCACTATGTCTGGTCCAGGGCCTAACGCTAGCGGTTCTCCCAGCCCTAATGCCGCCCCTACTACTAGCGGAACCGCCACAGGAACTACCCCGGCCACCCCTGTGCTGCCGTACATTGCAGGCCTCAGCCTCCCCGATTTCCATCAGTTGATCAATGACCCCATTCACCAGAATGCTAATTGGCTTGCTATGCCAACCAAGCTCCCCTCCGACATCCCTAAGTTTGAGGGCCTTAATGGCGAAGATCCAACCAATCATGTCCGATCTTTCCACATGTGGTGTTCCTCCAATTCTGTTACCGATGACTCCATCCGTCTTCGTTTGTTCCAACGCACGCTCACCGGTGAAGCTTCTAAATGGTATGTCGAACAAGCCACCTCTACCCATACCACCTTTGAGACTCTTGCCCAAGCCTTTTTGTCATACTTCCAGCTCCCTCTCTGATACGATACTGGCACGGAGCTCTTGACTTCCTTCAAGCAATCCTCTTCAACACGCCTTTCCACCCATGTTCAGGAATGGCGAAGAAGACGGAGCTTATGTCGAGCCCCTCACTTCGAAGATCGGGTTTACATGGACTGGTTCCTTCGCACTCTTCCCGCTCCCATCGGCAAAGATGTCGCCTCTCATTTTCCTCAAACTGAAGAAGCCGCCCTCCAAATAGCCTTGAAATATGACCTGATCTACGCTCAATCTGGTTATGTTTATACCGTTCTTCCTGACCTCCCCAGGCCCGGTGGCGCTAACGCCCCCGGGGCATCTCATTCCGCTGACGGTATCGTTGGAGCCCTTTCCCATCCATACGCTCAACCTCCTATGGGCTATGGCCTCCCTCAGGGAGGGGCCAGCTCCTCCAACACTCTCCCCCCTCTCGGTAGCATGTATCCAGGATACGGCATGCCTCCTCCTTTTTCCCAACCTCCTGCTTACCTCAATGTTGCCCAACCTACCCATTACCCTTATCCGCAGCCTGGTGCGCCAGCTCCTCCAGCATATGCGCTTCCTCCTCCCTTGCCTCCTCAACCCTAGCACCAGCACCTACAGCCCCCTCTAGGGCAAGTATTTGCACAGCAGGGCGCGACTAATCCCCCTTCTTCTCAAAGAAGGCGGAGAGGCAATCCAAACCCATCTGCCCCTGGTACCCGTGGACCCAATCCTGGTATGGACCCTAACACTGCCAACCAGCAACAGGGCACTCAGCCCAAGCCGGACAGGCTGCTTCGCACAAATAAGCCTTGTTCGTGTCGCGGTGTTTATGGTCATTACACCAACGATTGTCCCATATTACCCCAGATGCGGCAGATGTGGGAGTCTCAAGCCACATTGCGTGGACAGCACGCCTCCCCTCATGCTCCTCCTAATGTGGCAACTACCCAGCCAACTGTGTTTACTGATCCTTTCCCTCAGCAAGGATTCGTGGCTACCCAACCGCCTGACAGCCAGGTAGCCTCCCCCCATTCCATTTCTGGTTCCTCTGATTACCAGATCCTTATGATGCACTCCGATCCTAACCCATCCGTCGATCTTCACCTTCAAACTCGGTCTCGCCAGTACTCCAAGCCTCCTGCTCAGTCTGCTCCCGAGCCTCCTTCTTCAGGTTCTCCAGAGCCTCTTTCGTCACCCAGTGGACCCTTACATATCCCTCAACCAAAATTTGAGGTCCATACCAAGATACCTAAGGGCCCACTACGTTGAAACGCTGCTCCCAGTCGAGCTGCCCATTCGTATAGCATAGTAGACGATTTGGCGCAATCTCCTGCCGCCATTTCCACACTAGAACACCTCCAGTCATGCCCTTCCCAAAAGAAGGCTCTACTATCTGTCGTGGGCGCTGTAGATCCTGCTGATGACCAAATGATTTTTTTCGACGCCACTCAATCAAACCATCCTCCTCTCCCTCCTTCCATCGCCTTCCAAATCCCAGTCAAAATCTGTAACGTCAACGTGTCCCGGTGTATCATTGATGAGGGGGCATCCACATGTGTGATGTCTGCTTCGGTTTGGAAGCAACTCGGATCTCCTGAGCTGGCCCCTTCCACAATCACCCTTTGAGCGTGGGATGGTCATGCCTCCCAGCCCATTGGCTTGTTCCGTAATTGTCCTATCACCCTTGCCGGTAAGACTGTTTCCATTGACGTCGAAGTAATCGACGCCCCGCTAGATTACAACATTCTACTGGGGCAAAGCTACACCTATGCTATGTCTGCTGTCCCATCCGTAGTTTTCCGCAAGATGTCTTTCCCCCATAATGGAAAGATAGTCACCGTTGACCAGTTGACATATCATGAGCCAAAATCTCAGACCTCACCTGAGACGACCATCTCTTCTGTAGCCAACAAGAAAATCGTCGATTCCTTGACCAGTGTCTGCCCCGACGTTTACAAAGATTCCTCCCTGCTTGGAACTTTCCCTAACCTTCCCCCCCCTCCTGTCACCGATCCCAGATCATCGAATGTTTGCATGATGCAATTGTCTCAGGCTTCCCGTAAGCGGCCTGCCTTGGCTAGTCAGCAACCTCCTCCTCGCCCTCCGCAACCCGCTCCTAGCCATTCATCTCAGCCAACCAGACCTCTTCCTTTTGGCCCTACCCCTACAGCTGGTATCCCTGAACCCCTCTATCCTCCTGAATCGGTTCCTCCTAACCTTAACCATCTCGAAGCCGTCCCTCCTGGTTATTACCCTGCTGGGCAGATCCCTTTCCTAGCTCCCCCTCCCGGAGTATATTCTGTCCCCGTCATGGCCACCCTCTCTCTCCCTAACTTGACCTTGGGCATACCGATCTGGTACCTTGATCCCCCAGCCGCCACCCCTCCTAGTCATCCAAAGCCCTATATGGCTTTGACACCGGTTCAACTGGTCCCCCTAGCTTCCTCCGTTGCCTCTGTGCCCCCAGCACCTCCACAGGACCCTTCTCCTGTCGTGACGGCACCCGGGAAGAAAGGAAAAGCCCGCAAGGGGGCACCCAAAGACAAGACTACCACGAGTGACCCGGCCCCTCCGCCGCCCGCGAAGCCTTGCGCTTTATGAGATGTCACTGGTCATGCCACCCATGCTTGTCCCAAGTTGCCCCGTATTTAGCCCATGGTTAAAGTCGCGTTCCCCGAGTCTACGGTCCCTGAAGCCCCCATTCCTTCTCTGTCCGTAACCAAGAACCCCAAGACTCTCCGCACCAACAAGCCCTGTGCTTTGTGCGGTGTTCATGGCCATTACTCCCACCATTGTCCTCACCTGACGCACTACTGCGCCTCTTTAGAGGTAATCCGAGAGTATGAGGTTGAACAAAATCAATCTGCCTCTCCTATCCTCGCGCAGTACGCTTCAGGTCAGCCTGAGGATCCCCCCGCTCCCATCGACATTCCCCCCCCTGATGTTCAGATGACAGAGTCTACTGTAACCATTCTTTACCTATCCTCCTCTGCGAGACACTCGGAGCCTAGCCCATCTGCATCCTCCCCTGTTGTGTCCCTTGACCACCCTTTTCCTACCCATACACGCGATCACTCCACCCATGTCTCTGTTGACCTCCGCAGCCCGAGTCCTCACCATGCTTCCGATAGCCCTCATATACCACCCTGTATGAGTCATGGTCATCCTGCCCCTTGCACTCCCTCCTGCGGTTGCCGCCCGATGACTTCTGTACACTCACACTGCCGTCATTACCTTTCCTCCCCTCATTTGTTGTCTTGTCACGCCATTCTGCAGGACCCCCCGTCCACACCCTTTATCGGTTACGCCGATGGTGCAAGTCGCTACTCCAGGAATCTAGCCTCGGCAGGTTGGGCCATCTTCACCCCCTTGCATGCCCTTGTTCTTTCTAACGGGGTATACATTGGTTCTGCCACCAACAATCAGGCCGAATATGATGCAGTGCGTGGTCTGTTAGCCGATGCCCTCTTTCATCGCATCCTCCATCTGCACGTTCGTTTGGATTCCCTGCTTCTTGTAATGCAACTAAATGGTGTTTATCGTGTGCATAACCCTGTGCTGTTTAGATGCTATTTACGAGTGAAAATATTGATACGTGCATTTGAAACCATAACTTTCAACCATGTACCTCGAGACCAGAATCACTATGTAGATAGTATTGCAAACCATGTTCTAGATTGGCATTTATCACACACATTTCATACAAGACAATAACATTAATAACCATCAAAAAAACGATGCATATCCATAATATGTTTCGCAAAACATGTGTTTAGAGTCCATATACTCTGATACATACGACATGCCCATAGCATGTTACAAAAAAACCCAAAACTGGGGGAACCACCTGCCTCTACATACATCATAGGGGGCACCACATGCCCCACCCCTAATCACTATCTGGAGGCTCCCGGGCCAATGGCTCTGCCCCTGCAGCATGTAGATCGCACATAGCCTGACCGGCCATCGCCATGCGCTGCATGACACCTCGCCACTCCAAGGGTAGACCAACACATGGCTCTATGAACTGGTCGTCTAAGTCCTGCCACCCGCGCTCTGATACTCCAGTCAACAACATTTCGCATCTACGGCGGATGTCCTCCAGCAGGGCGGCTGCATCCTCATTCTGCGTCGCTCTCGACCCACTTGGACCTGTAGCTCCAGACGCTACCAGTCGTCCCATATATCCGGCCGGTTTTACCGGTGCTATATCTGCATACCAAAAGTACATGAATCAGTACCATCAATTACTATTCAAAAACTTTAACATTCCCACACAAGAATAGCAATCTTTCACTTACCATCGGGCCCCCAGACTTGACCAGGCGGAAGAGGCAGATCCAGATCTCCACAGTAGCTCATCCCACTATAGGGATAGTCGTCTATGTACAATGGCATCTGATCCCAATGGGCAAAAAACTCCGGTCGAAACACCCGCCCGATCGCCCCTCCTCCTCCTCTGCACATTAGTCGTCCCCAACGACGCATCCTGGGCTCTCTCGGGCCCCCATCTAGAAGCTGTACACGAGGCCTCAAGGTCGGGATCTTCTCAAAGAAGAAGGCGCACAACAAAGTCCCATATGAGCAGTCATGGTTCACCTGCCGCCTACATAGTGACAACTGTCGCTTTAGCGACACCAACAAAATTTGGGCCCACCCATAGTAGGCCCCACCTAGCACACTTTCCACTATCATCATCTGCCCCCCAGTGATGTGATGGAACGCCTGGATGCCCACGATTCGCAGCACAGCTGCGGCCACTACATGGGTTTCTAGCCTCTCTAGATCCCCGATCGGTATTCGAGTCCCCTTGACTTGGAGACCCGGTCGACAATGACATTCCACGAACTCCATGATATGCCGCCCCCGCGACAACACTGGCTGGGTGTTTCCCACCATCCCCAGTGGCGGGAGACCAGTCAGGAAGTACACGTCCTGGACCGTCAGTTCGATCCTGTGCCCCTACACTATAAAGATCTCCTGATCTGGATCCCAGTAACTGATAATCCGGGCCAGTAAAGGTTCCCCTGCTCTCATCAAAGGGTTCTCCAAAAACTTGAGAACCCCAAATCTGGCCAATACACGGCGAACGCCCTGATCCGCCTGGATCTCTATCCGTAGTGTCCCCAGATCTCTCTCTCTCCAATTGACCCATAACTCTGCCATACCTACACAAACACATCATTTTTTTCAGCGTACATATCGGGAAAACCATAACCAAACACCAAAACCCAACTTCCAGCCATAAAACAGCACCAAAACCCCCTCATCTCCCAGGTCATAGTTTTCCGCTCTTTTCTGGACTGGGTCACACTTTTTACCCTGATACCTGCGTCCTAGGTCGCACTTTTTTCCCTAAAAAGTGCGACCCGGCCGTAGAGATGAAGGAGGGGTTGTTTCTGGGATTCTGGGCCCTAAACTGAAAATGTAATCCATCAAAATGCAAGAGAAAGGTTAGACCTCTTACCTGTAACTGACGGATCATGATTCCAACGGTCGATTTGTCTGCTACGTTCGTCGAAAGATTTAGGGCCTTCTCTCCTCTCCACATTCACCACAGCAACAATAGCAAATGAGTGATTTTGGAGAGAAAACTGCCTTATTAAAAGAGAACCCCTGTTTCTTCTTTCGACTGCTGCGACCACACCGTAGCCCCGTTTGACAAACCGTCTACACCGTTGGAAAGCTCTCACCGAAATCTCAAATGGGTATCAGTTAGTTTTTTGTGATCTGATACTTCACCAGGACACATTTTGTCCGAGAAGGGTCACTTCACCTCTCCTTAAAATCGAAATTCCTCACTTACGACACTTGTACTTGGGGCACCCTCTTGCCTCCTTACTTGTCTTTGTTCGTGTTGATTTTTATCATGAGTTCCCATCATGTACTCATGTTTCCATGGTCCCCCATTGGGGCCTTTACTGTGTGGCAGCACCATCAAGTCGCCCTTGTTTAGAGCATCCAAGTTGAGTTATCATTCCCTCCATGGAGTCTATACCGAGTCCTTTTGTACCCTGCTATAGCCCTCCATCCGTCATTGTTTGGTCTCACTCTTGTGTTGCACATTATGACCTTCATTTCCACTGTCCCCCATCCCTGATGATGTTGTGTCAGTCGCTGCCATGTCATTCATGCCCTTTATGCTCTAGCAAGGGAATTCGTCCATTAGCTACTCAGTCCTTTCCACTTCACTATCATCATTAGTGTCAGTCTGTCCATCGCTCTACTCTTTTCTCTCGTGCCTTAGTTGAGGGTCTCTCATTGCGTCAACTATGGCGGACCTCCTTCTGTCGACATCAGCTCATTCATTCCAGAAGCCAGGTCTAGAAGGCGGTGTACCTTCGTCCCAGCTTCCACTCTTGTTAGGTGCCTCGGATCGGGCAAAGGGATATCTCCTTTCCCTTTGGCTTGATCGTTTCTCCAGCTCCTTCAGCATGATCGAGATTCGTACACTTGATGGTCCAGTGATCCAGCAACAGCTCTTGATGATTCCCGGGTGTGTGTGAGATGTTTCAACCCTCATGAGGGGGTGGCCCTGCAGGTAGCACCCCACATGCCCGGATGACCTCTTCTTTGCAGCCTTTGATGCAGCTCCAGATATTTGATGATGTTGGTCGTAGCCACTTGCAGCGCCTCTTCGACTTGCATGTATCAGTCAGATTTTGTGGGCCCTTCCCCATTTACACGGGGCATTTGGGTTGTATTTGTATCTCATGTACTTAGATATTATTGTACAAGTCTTGGCTGTTATCCCAGGCAGAGCATGTATGTGGGATTCCTCATTGTATTTTTATCTGGCTCATGATTATGCCAGCTGTATTTTATGGTTCGGTCCCTTGTTTACTGGACACACTATTCTTTTGTACTTTGTCTCGACAGGCATAGGTATGCCTCCCCTGCCGCCTTCAGCACAGGTACCCTCTCATAAAAAGAGACTTGTTGCACCTGCGAGTCTCGTCTCCTCAGGGTCTAGTCCTTCAGCACACTATCTACCTCACATTTCTCTCTCTGACACCCCTTTTTTTGTCTAGTGATTGTGTTCTTACAACGTACTTCGGTCATACGATTTTCTCCTGACACTCGCACGCTGGGGGGCAATCTGTTACACCATTTTTTGGTCATCTAACCTATTATCATTAGATGGACCCAAGTACACCATGTAAGACCGATTTTACCCTAAGTAAAACTACTTTCACTATGTTAAAACAAGAAACCCCAAAAGGAAATATTAAACAAACCCATATTTGTTTGATTTTCCTCATGGAATAATTAATTAAACCATAATTTAATTATTATTCCCAGTCATGTTTAACCTAAAATCAAAGAAATTAATTAGATAAACCTTTATTTATCTTATTATTTTCTAGGAATAATCATTTAAACCTTATTTAGATGATATTCCTTGTTAAATATGACCAAATCACCCACAAATAATTAAATAAATCACTATTTATTTAATTATCTTTCAATCACCTCCTTAAATAATTAAATAAATCATTATTTATTTGATTATCTTCTAACCACTTCCTTAAAAAGATAAATAAATCATTTATTTATTTATTTTTAACAAATTAAGGGATTTGACCCAAGTCAAATACCTTTTCCTCCAACAAATATAATAAAACATTCCATAAAAAGTGGATCTAGATCTGGTTAACCCATGCACCAAGATCTAGAATGACCCAATATTTTGTTATAAATAGGAGGGTTTTTCCTACCATTCTTCACCTTTTGTTGCCTATTAGATCACTCTGGATCTATACACTTGGTCACCATTTTCTGCCATTTTGCTCCCTTTGAGCTCTACTCTTTGAATTGGGTTTTCTACATCAACTAGAGAGAAGAATCTTAGATCTGAAGTGCTGAGGACTTCCAAGAACCCATCCCACTGAGGGGAATTGGATACTCCTTCTGGTTTTCCTCACAGGTGCCCCATTAATACAAAAATTCTTTCAAAAATTGTTCTTGTCTTGTCTATTGGTATATGGAGCAAACCCTTGTTTTTACTGCTTAATGTCTTTACATACATAGATCTGGTATTTTGCAGCTATTTTCTTGTCTAACTAATCGCAGATCTGAAGATATTGGCAGCCACTTTTGTTGTTAGGGCTATTAGTTATGCATGGCTAAAGTGGTCCTTTTTCGTACACTTCGACAAAGGATTCATACTAACAAGGATCATACACTTTCATTTATTTTTTATACCCTTTCTTGTGGAACCATTGCGATGAGTGGTATTATTAGACATCCTCTTTACCTTTACGTCTTTTGAGCAGTTTCACCATGACCGAAACCAGTCACTACCACATATACCACTCGTTCCTATAGGTGGAGTCAATTTTAAGCTCTTTTCTGACTCTCGAAAAATGAAAATATTGCAAAGCACTTGTCCTTTCGAGCTCATTAAAGTAAATGAATTCATGTAAAATCAGTATATGTTTACCCATTTTTTTTATTTAGGATGACTAATAAAAAAGAAATACCTTTTTCAAACATGATCGAGATGTTTTCTTGGAAACTGTTTTCTACCTTTTCAGATTTGAGTGACTATTTATGAAAAAGGAGCCTTTTAGAGTTTTCTTTTCTTTCTATTTTTCAAACTCCCTAAACATGAAAAAGATATCAAGTTACCCCTACGTCGGACTCATAAAACTTAAACAACGAAGGACTTGTCACCATGACGATACCAAGCTACCCCTTCCTAGGGCTTGTTAAAATTAATAGGATGGATTCATATGAAGGATGAACTTATATGCTAAGAATATGTTATCCTCTTCAAGCTTGGTATAAAAAATAAATAGGCACTCACTAGAAATAGTGGGGGGGGGTGGGGGGGGTGGGGTGAATGGAATTGAAGCATGTTTTTTGTTTTGTACCAAAGGCAGAATGTCACTCTTGAACATGACACTCATATGCATTTCATGTCGGGTTGGGGATATCCTTCTTTAGTCACTTTATTTGATGGGTTTGTGAAATCCATTTTCCTCTCCTTTGATCATCATCTGCTGTGATAATGACCTTTGATCCTATTTTTGAGTCAAGCGAAACCAAATTCCAGAGTCCTATCGCCAATATGTTCAAGAAAAGTCATATATGTAAAGCCAAGCATCTTCTACTTATTTCAACCGATCTGCAATAGTCCTTAATCAATACTATCATATTGATAAATCCTTTGTTTCATGTCGATGATGTGGGAATCATTATGGCCCTCATTCAATAGATCACTTATTGTCGACTTCATCTCATTATCCAAGAAGATGGTTTAGAAACTCCTTTTCAGCACCTTAGAGCTCGCTTGCCTCGATGGCAAGTTCTTCATGTTCAAAAATAGGTTCACATCATTGGAATTCGATCGAATGATTATGTAGTTGTTCAACTTTAGCTCATTCATTCTCACTTATAGATATTTTTGTCTTACCTTGAGGTCCATCATCATTATTTGAGGTTTCTCTCCTGTTAACGATTTACATCATAGACCAGTTATCAAGTGGTTTCTACTATGTTTGACATTAACACATTTATTCACATGGTTAGATTTATACAGTGGGTGGATCGAGATAGAGACGGAAATCTTGGATCACATATGTTATAATCCAGTTTGCATGGAGTTATTGAGTATTCATGATCATACACATGATCCTTTCCATACGTATGGTTGCAACCATACCCGTGGATCCATTTCCATGATCACAAACATCGCAAAGTGACAAAAGATGCATAAACTTGTTCATCTTGGATAACATGCTTAAGATATCCCTAAAGACCTAAAAGAGAAATGGCTTGAATCTTTTCTGCAAAAGTTTGTAAAAACCCTTGTTTTACAAGCTCGATTAATTTTTTACCTAAGAGCCCCACGCTTGTCACGACTCCCTTAACCTGTGAACAATTCTACGAGCATGAGAATTCAGTAGTAAAGTCATTTTGGTCCTCTTCACGCATGCTCTACAAAAATGGAGCAGAAGCATTGACCTCTAAAATTCTCAAGAATAGAGTTCTGGTACTTCATGGTTGATGATATGGTTGAATACTGTCATTTTTTACCGTTTATATTATCTCCAAAAACTTATCCTTTGAGATAAGGCCTTTCCCCCTCACAGTGGATCGTTAACCTCCGCAGCTCTGCTATAAAAGACTGCCATGCTAGTGTGTCTTGGTTGGTCATTTATGGTTGCCTTACTTCTTCCTAATTGTGTCTATATGTTGTCAATCTGATGAGGAAGGAGAAAATATTAAAAAGCATGGCCTAGACTTGGATTTCCAAACCCAAGGAGACCTCCGACATCAAGGCACTAGTTGTAAGCTTCCCTTAGTTTATTTAATAATAGAAAATATGCTTTTATTTCAATGAATATATTAATATTAATTGATTTATCATGATACTCCTTGATCTATCATGTGGTTTACTTTAAAATATATATATGCTATGTACCTTTCATCTGTTTTCATATGATCTTTGTTACAGGTATTCAGACACAGAAGGCATAACAAAGAACAATCCCGGAAGTCAAAGTATTAGTATTGACATTGAGGAAATGATCGCATAAGGATTGTGGTAGGTCATCTCCCTCTCTCGTATTATTTCGTTGTTAAAGTAGGGAAACTTGTATGCTTTGTCACGGTTGTTGCTAGACCCACTCATTGGGCTAGAGGGATCACTTATTTCTAAAGAAGAGATTTTTCTATGTAACAACATGAGGATATCTTAAAAATTTTCATGCTATAATTGTCGCATGATTTAGATCATTAGAATATTTGGCTCATGATTTCATGCTATTTTTTGCAATATTGCAAAAAATAGCATGAAATCATGATATAGATCATGATTTAGCTCAATGCATCTAGTGCAAGAAATCAAATAGGATTATAAATCACCATCTACACTAAAATCAATGCATCTATTGCTAGAAATCTTCTTCCCTCTCTCCCCTTCCATATATATATATATATATATATATATATATATATATATATATATATATATATATATATTTCCCTCCATCTCTCCTTATTTGTCTTTTTATCTCACCCCTACAAACACACACACTCTCTCACTCCATATTTATAATTCTCTTTCAACATCCCACGATGTCTTGATCAAAACTCTTTTTTGAGTTAAAAACTTGAGGAAAGGTTTGCACTTCGAGAGATTTGATCCCTCTCAACACTTCATAGATCAGGACTTATTATGGTTCTAGGTTTGTTTCAGTCTTGTGGAGCTAAGGAAATACTATCGATACTATGAGGAACATATGATTAATTTTATCAATAATGTGTAAATAAATCCGATATTAATATAACCATTTTAAATATGCTAAATATTTCTAAGATTTATCAATTCATTTTAAATTTAAATTTTCCTAGTTACCTCAGCTTGTTGAGATGATAAATATTGTAAAATAACTTTATTGATGAAAAATGATGAAATAAAAATGTTGAATGCAAAGTGACAATGTAATAATACTGAATGATAGAAAATGTGAATAATAAGAATGCAGTCAATTAAAAGTAGTGTTCATTGTGATCAATCTCAAACTATTTTCTTCTATAATTCTTATTCTCACCCTTGTTAGTTTTTTCATCTTTTCATATCAATTATATGAAAAGGACAGTGCAAATCGTAAACTATTTAAATATTTAGCTTGGACTATTGTAGTAAACATCATATCTTGTCTCTCTTGCTCTCTCATATTAACAGGTTTAATTACTATAACACACAAATCATTGTACATTGTTAATAATTTTTTGTAATTACACCGAAATCAATGCACACAATCAATTCAAGGAATTTAAAATTAATGTACCATCATACATCCAATTACATCAAAAAAAAAATCAACATATACATTGAAATGAATGAATCTAATGCAAGAAATCAAATAAGATTAGAAAACAAAATCTACACTGAAATCAATGCATTGAATGCATGTAATCAAATAGGATTAGAAATCAACATCTACACTCAAATCAATGCATCTAGTGCAAGTAAGAAAATAGGATTAGAAACCAACATCTACACTCAAATCAATGCATCTAGTGCAAGCAATCAAATAGTATTATAAATCACCATCTACACTGAAATTAATTCATTTAGTGCAAGCAATCAAATAGTATTAGAAATCATCATCTACATTGAAATCAATGCATTTAGTGCAAGAAATAAAATAGGATTAGAAATCATCTACATTGAAATCAATGCATCTACTGTAAGTAATCAAATATCATTAGATATCAACATCTACACTAAATTCAATGCATCTAGTGCAAGAATTCATATAGGATTAGAAATCACCATCTACATTGAAATCAATACATATATTCCAAGAATTATTCTTCCCTCTCTGCCCCCTCTAATATATCTATATGTCCCTCCATCTCTCCTTCTCAGTATCTTTATCTCACCCACACAAACACACACACACACACACACACTATCTCGCTCCATATTTATCAATCTCTTTATCCCCCCCTCCCTGTCCTCATATATCTCTTCTTTCTCTTCACCTTTCATTTATATCTCTAGCTTCCTTTGTCTCTCTATATTGACCCCAAAAAATACACTCTCTTTCTCATATCTATATATGTATGACTCCCTCCTCTCTCTCTCTCTCTCTCTCTTCAAATTCAATCCTTTTTACTATATGCCTCTCTCTCTCTCCTTCTCTACCCCCTTATCTCCATCTCTCCTTATTCGTCTCTTTATCTCACCCCCAAAACATACACACTCTTTATCCATCTCTCCCTCGTCACTCCCTCTCTCTCTCCACTTCTCACTCTCTATGTCTTTCTTCTTCCCTCCCTCTCTCCCCATCCGAATCCATATCTCTATCCATCCCTCTCTCACCATCCAAATACATCTCTCTATCCCTCACTTTTTCCTCCTATATCCTTCCCTCTCTCCTCTTCTCTCTCAAGTCCCCTCTCTTTTCCTTCCTCTCTCTCCCTTTTTCTCCTACCTTCCTCTCTCTTCCCCCGTCTCTCTCTCTCTCTCTCTCTCTCTCTCCCCCCTACAATTCTCTCTCTTACTCCATCCCTCTCTTCCTCTCTCTCAAGTCCTCTCTCTCCCATTCTCGCATGCCTCCCTTTATCTGCCCCCTCCCCCTGCCCTCCCCCCTTCACTCTTTCTCTCTCTCTCTGCCCTCAAATCCTCTCTCTTCCACCTTCACTCTAGCTCTCTTTCAAACTATGTTATTATATCCCTCACTTTCTTCTTCTCTGTCCTTCTCTCCCCCCTTGTCCCCATCACTTCTTCTATGTATTTTTATCTCACCCATAAACATACACATTCTCTCTCTCCATCTCTCCCTTCTCACTCCCTCTCTCTCCTCTTCTCACTCTATATGTATTTATTTTTCCGTCCCTCTCTCCCCCTCCAACTCCATTTCTCTATCCCTCACTCTCTCCTCCTCCTCTCGTCCTTCCTCTACCTCCCTCTCTCTTCCCACTTCTCTCTCTCCCTCTCTCTCTCTCTCTCTGCCCTCCAATCCTCACTCTTTCTCCCTCTGTCTTTCCTTCTCTATCTCCCACCTCCATCTTTATGTGTCCCTCTCCCTTTCTTACCCTTCTCTACCTCTCTAACTCCTCTCACTCTCTCTCTCTTCATTCCTCCTCTCCCCTCTCCTTCAATTTATCTCAATTTCTCCCTTGTCACTCCCCTTGTTTCTCCACCTCATAACAAATTTATTATTGTATTAATATAAAGTTATTAAATTTAATAATATTAATATTATAATATATTAATATGAATACTATATTTAATAATAACAATAATAATGATATTAGGGTTAATAACATTTTTTTTTTGTTTGCATAGTATTAATAATAATTTGGTCCATGGTATTTGGCCCATAGGCTTCATATATAAATAGATGTTGATTTCCACTCATATTTGATATATTTTTATTTATTTACCTTACCTCTTTATACCTCTTTTTATAAATATTATATTTGGCCCATAGACTACACTTAAATAAAGCTTTTTTTTGAGTTTTTGTAAATATAAAGAGGTTTATGATGTAAATATAAAAAGAAATTGTATTTATTTACCATACTTTTAGTTTATTTATATTTTTATTTGTTTATCATACCTCAAAAGTAAATATAAAAAGAAGTCTTATTTACTTACCATACCTATGATTTATTTATATTTTTTTAATTACCATATCTCTTCTTGACTGTTTCTTAAACTCTTGTTTAAATTTATTTTTAATTATTTAATTATATAAGTTACTGTTTAACCCCACATTATTTAGACTTTACTTTTTTATATTTTTTTTAGTTATTTATTTTGGCTAGACCCTTTCAATAAAGTTTTCTAATTTTGGAATTGAGTTTGAGATGGTGGTAAGGACGTTATAGGTACTTACTCAAGTTTACGAGTATGGTGAAAAAATACACTTAGAATCACTCCAAAAATCTCATAGGCACAAAGTTCTTCATATGATTTTGATTTTATTGTCTAGGGAGTGGCTGTCAAGGGGTTTAGAGTAACCTAGATTGTCTTTGGGTCAACCCGAAGCTAACGATCACCCAAAAGCCCCCAAACCCCCTCTAAATAGTGATCAAGAGCCCCTAAAAATCTTTGCGTTACAAACCCTAAATTCTAAGAATAACCAAATCCCATCATGATACGACAAACCTTTTTTCCTCTAACTAACCACTATAATTGAAATAAACAATGCAGTTAATAGTTCTAAATTATTTTATAATACCAACCGACCATTTTGTGTTTAATTTCCATCTCCAAGAAAATAATATAAATAGATCATTGGGTTTGCTATAAACTATCGATTGCCCCAGTATACCGATTCCTAGTGGTCTGAACAAGCAACATCCCTCGAAGGACATCGATCTACCATTTATTCTGTCGGAACTCTACAATCTGCTGCAGAGTTTTAGAAATGGCTAAGGAAACTGGTTACTACGACGTCCTCGGAGTCAACCCAACGGCCACTGAAGCAGAGATCAAGAAAGCTTATTACGTGAAGGCCAGGCAAGTTCATCGTGATAAAAACCCAAATGATCCTCAGGCGGCAGAAAATTTTCAGGTATTAGGAGAAGCTTACCAAGTTCTGGTTGATCCAGCACTGCGGGCATCATATGACGCGCATGGAAAAGCAGGTGTATCAACGGAAACAATAATAGACCCAGCAGCAGTCTTTGCAATGCTGTTTGGAAGCGACTTATTTGAAGACTATGTAGGCCACCTTGCAATGTCTTCTATGGCTTCTTTCGGCATGTCTACCGAAGCTGCACAGATAGATACCAGAAAACTTCGAAAGAAGACGATGAAGGGTGTCCAAAAGGAAAGAGAAGAAAGACTTGCACAGATATTGAAAGATCGTCTTAATCAGTATGTACAAGGTGACAAGGAAGGGTTTATACGAGAAGCTAAATCTGAGGTTCAATTGTTGGGCGGTACTGCCGCTTATGGAAGTAATATGTTACAAACAATTGGGTATATGTACGAAAGGCAAGCTGCAAAAGAACTTGGAAAGAGAGCCATATATTTGGGTTTGCCCTGTATAGCTGAATGGTTCCGAAGCAAAGGGCATTTCATAAATTCTCTACTCACAGCAGAAACAGGTGCTTTTGCACTAATGCAGTTACTAGAAGATATCAAACAGCAGCCGAGTCCAGAGGAGAATCATTCTCAAGATGATTTGGAGTCCAACAAAGAATTGATTATGAAGTCACTTTGGAAAGTAAATGTGCATGACATTGAAGGCACCCTCTCAAATGTGTGCCACATGGTGTTGCAAGATAACAGTGCCAAGAAAGAAGAAATTCGAGCTCGTGCCAGAGCTTTGAAGATTCTGGGAAAGATTTTCCGAACCGCGAAACTACAGAATGAAGATCCAATTCCGGAAAAGGAGACTTCTCATGGGTTGGGTAAGAAAGATTGCAGAAATGAAGAGAGCTCTGCCGATTCATCAGTAGAGAATGCTGGGAGCTCAACTCCATTTTTCTTTGAGGGTTGTGGAATTGGATCGTGGTTTCGTCGATCAATGAATACCGTTTTGCGGTTTTGCAAAGGTCGTGCAAGAAATTAGGTTTCTCCAAGCTGATTTATGTTCCAATAAAATGATTTTAATTTTCGTTATTTGCCAGAGGCAAAGCCTATCATTTTATATTTTTCGCCATTTGCCGGAGGCAAAGTAGATTTCTCATGTATATAAGGAAAGGATTTTATGATTCGGAAAATATTATATTCAATACTATAGTATCATATGTAAACTTATAAAATTAGCACAACACAATAAAAGTGACTGATAGGTTACACTATTTTTTGCATGAAGTTCGCCAATATTACAGAGTGCAACAACAGATGTCATACTGATGATAATTATCTTGGAGAAAACAAACACAAATCTAGTTTTATTGAAAGCCCATTTAATTAATCACTCGAGAAAAATAGGTTTCGTTATCATGCAATCATCGCATAGTAACACCATATTCCATGGCATAACAAAACAAAGTTTTTCATTTTTCAATCGATGATTCTGTCTTGTATCTAGCAATTGTAACGGTCTCTCTCTGTGTATTGTGAGGAGTCAACAAACGGAAACAAAGAAGAAGAAAAAAGTAAGCTTGACTGGGCAACATACAAGTGTATGCATCAGATCATAATTTAATATTAGTTTCTACATTTACCGTTGCATTTAATAGGGTTTAATATGGGGTTTATCGTTGTATTACTCTAATATACAGTTCAGTTGATGAGAATGATAACTATGATCTATAGACTAGCACAACCACATTAGTAAAAACTAATGTGGTTGATATACATCCATAGGCGTATATAAAATAAATTTACAACCACATTTACCAATATGGTTGATATAGGCGGATAGACCTATATCCACTACCCATCACATTAATTTATATATCAATAAATAAATATTATATATAATAAATTTATTATATTAACTTGAAAAATATATATTATATATTAATAAGAATAATAATATATTAAATATATAAATTATGATTAAAATCACAAAAAAATATTTTATATATATTAATAATATTATAAAAATATTAATAATATATATTAAAAATATTTATTAATATATTAAAAATATTAACTATATACATACTATAAATTAACTTGAAATATATATAATATATATTAATATAAAAAAATATTAATAATTTATAATAATTTAATATATCATACATGGCTATATTATTAATAAAGCAAAAGAACTAATAATATATTAATAATATATATTATATCATAGTTGGTTATGTTATTAATAATATTATAATATTACTAATAATCATTATTAATAAATATTAGAATATTTATTTATAATGATTATTAGTAACATTATAATCTAATATTTCTTAATAATAATTATTAGTAATATTATAATATTATGAATATTTATTATTAATAATGATTATTAATAATATTATAATATTACTAATAATCATTATTAATAAATATTTCAGTATTTATTTATAATTATAATTAGTAATATTATAATATTATTAATATTACTAAATAAATATGAAAATATTATAATACTATTAATATATATTATTAATAATATATATTAATAATATTATAATATTAGAAATAATCATTATTAATAAATATTTGAATATTTATTTATAATGAATATTAGTAATTTTATAATATTATTAATATATACAAAAATATATTATATATATATTTTTTTATTATAATAAGTATTAAAAATATTTATTAATATATTATTAATATTAACTATATACATACTATAAATTATCTTGAAATATATATAATATATAATAATAATATTTATTAATATAAAAATAATAAAAATAATATTTAATATTTTAATATTTATTTATATATTAATATCATAGATGGTTATATTATTAATAAACTAGAAAAACTAATAATATATTAATAATATTATTATAATATTATAATATTACTAATAATCATTATTAAACTCAAGAGAGTAATAAATCATATGAAAAAAAAATTAAAAACAAAAAACCTAAGAGATTAATAAACCCTAACAATTAATATTTTAAAGTGAAGATATTAATAAACCCAAGAGATAATTAATAATACAAACCCAATATCATCATAAACCAAAGGTTTAAATATTATAAACCATAGGAATTGGTGAATCCAAGAGATAAATATTATAAACATAAGGGATCAAAAATAAAAACACAAGAGATTAATAAACCGTAAGAATTGATTTTTTAAACTAAAAAACCTAATAAATTAATAATCCATAAGAATGAATATTTTAAATATTTTAAACATAAGATATCAATAAACATAAGGGATCAAAATTAAAAACACAAGAGATTAATAAACCGTAAGAATTGATTTTTTAAACTAAAAAACCTAATAAATTAATAATCCATAAGAATGAATATTTTAAACATAAGATATCAATAAACGAACGAGATTATTAACATTATAAAACAAAAGAACTAATCGACCCAAGGGTTTAATACTATAAAGCAAAGGAATCAGCGAACCCAACGGATAAATATCATAAACGTAACAGATGAATATTATAAACAATAAAGATTAATAAACGCTAAGAATTAATATTTTAAACTGAAAAATCTAAGAAATTAACAAACCCTGAGAAATATTATTTTAAACTCAAGAGAGTAATAAACCAAATGTGTGATTAACATTATAAACCCAAGAGTTTAATACTATAAACCAAATCAATTGGTGAACCCAAGGGAAAACCATTACCCAAACAATTATAAACCAAAGGAATTGGTGAACCCAAGGGAATTGATTTAAACATTGAGACAATTGTTGTCACAATGCGACGTTGGACCAACTATGACCAAGGTTGGCCATGGGTGACTTTCATATTGAGACAATCTTTGTCAGAATGAGACATTTGATCATGGATGACATTGATCGATTATTCATATTATAAACCAAAAGAATTAATAAACCCAAGGGTTTAATATTATAAACCAAAGGAATTGGTGAACCCAAGGGACAACCATCACCCAACAAATTATAAACCAAAAGAAATTGGTGAACCCAAGGGAATTGATTTAAACATTGAGAAAATTGTTGTCACAATGTGACGTTGGACCAACTATGAGCAAGGTTGGCCATGGGTGACTTTCATATTGAGACAATATTTGTCAAAATGTCACATTTGATCATGGATGACATTGATCAATTATTCATATTATAAACCAAAAGAACTAATAAACCCAAGGGTTTAATATTATAAACCAAAGGAATTGGAGAACCCAAGGGACAACCATTACCCAAAAAATTATAAACCAAAAGGAATTGGTGAACCCAAGGGAATTGATTTAAACGTTGAGACAATTGTTGTCACAATCCGAAGTTGGACCAACTATGACCATGGTTGGCCATGGGTGATTTTCATATTGAGACAATGTTTCTCATAATGTGTTATTTGATCATGCATGACATTGATCGATTATTCATATTATAAACCAAAAAAACTAACAAACCCAAGGGTTTAATATTATAAACCAAAGCAAGTGGTGAACCCAAGGGAAAATCATTACCCAAAAAATTATAAACCAAAGGAATTGGTGAACCCAAAGGAATTGATTTAAACATTGAGACAATTGTTGTCGCAATGCGACGTTGGGCCAAGTATGACCATGGTTGGCCATGGGTGATTTTCATATTGATACAATGTTTGTTAGAATGAGACATTTGATCATGGATGACATTGATCGATTATTCATATTATAAACCAAAAAAACTAATAAACCCAAGGGTTTAATATTATAAACCAAAGGAATTGGTGAACCCAAGGGACAACCATTACCCAACAAATTATAAACCAAAAGGAATTGGTGAACCCAAGGGAATTGATTTAAACATTGAGAGAATTTTTGTCACAATCCGACGTTGGACCAACTATGAGCAGGGTTGGCCGTGGGAGATTTTCATATTGAGACAATATTTGTCAGAATGTCACATTTGATCATGGATGACATTGATCAATTATTCATATTATAAACCAAAGGAATTGGTGAACCCAAGGGACAACCATTACCCAACAAATTATAAACCAAAAGGAATTGGTGAACCCAAGGGAATTGATTTAAACATTGAGACAATTGTTGTCACAATGCGACGTTGGACCAACTATGACCATGGTTGGCCATTGGTTATTTTCATATTGAGACAATGTTTCTCATAATGTGTTATTTGATCATGCATGACATTGATCGATTATTCATATTATAAACCAAAAAAGCTAATAAACCCAAGGGTTTAATATTATAAACAAAAGCAAGTGGTGAACCCAAGGGAAAATCATTACCCAAAAAATTATAAACCAAAGTTATGGGTGAACCCAAGGGAATTGATTTAAACATTGAGACAATTGTTGTCGCAATGCGACATTGGGCCAAGTATGACCATGGTTGGCCAAGGGTGATTTTCATATTGATACAATGTTTGTCAGAATGTGACATTTGATCATGGATGACATTGATCGATTGTTCATATTATAAACCAAAAAAACTAATAAACCCAAGGGTTTAATATTATAAACCAAAGGAATTGGTGAACGCAAGGGACAACCATTACCCAACAAATTATAAACCAAAAGGAATTGGTGAACCCAAGGAATTGATTTAAACATTGAGACAATTGTTGTCTGATCTGGCGTTGGACCAACTATGACCATGGTTGGCCATGGGTGATTTTCATATTGAGACAATGTTTCTCATAATGTGTCATTTGATCATGGATGACATTGATCGATTATTAAGTATTATAAACCAAAAAAACTAATAAACCCAAGGGTTTAATATTATAAACCAAAGCGAGTGGTGAACCCAAGGGAAAATCATTACCCAAAAAATTATAAACCAAAGGAATTGGTAGACGAAATTGATTTAAACATTGAGACAATTGTTACAATACTTAATCGACGATGAGCCAAGTATGACCACGGTTGTCCATAGGTGATTTTCATATTGATACAATGTTGTTAGAATGTGACATTTGATCATGGATGACATTGATCGATTATTCATATTATAAATAAAATAAAAAATAAACCAAGGGTTTAATATTATAAACAAAGGGTGGTGAACTTTACCTTGGGCAATTACCCAAAAAATTATAAACCAAAGGAATTGGTGAACCCAAGGGAATTGATTTAAACATTAAGACAATTGTTGTCACAATGCAACGTTGGACAAATTATGACCATGGTTGGCCATGGGCGATTTTCATATTGAGACAATATTTGTCAGAATGTGACATTTGATCATGGATGACATTGATCGATTATTCATATTATAAACCAAAAGAACTAATAAACCCAAGGGTTTAATATTATAAAGTAAAGGAATTGGTGAACCCAAGGGAATTGATTTAAACATTGAGACAATTGTTGTCACATTGTGACGCTGGACAAACTATGACCATGGTTGGCCATGGGTGATTTTCATATCAACCATTAGGTTTATTTTATTGTTTATAATATTTATCTTACGGTTTATATACTTTTTCTTTATAATACTAGTTGTTTGGGTTTAATATTATTCAACCATGGTCAACCATATTTTATCAAATCAATTGTGGTCAACCATGCTTATGCATGGTCAACCATGGTCAAACTTCACATTGTGACAAAGATTGTCTCAATATGGAAATCAATCATCGTCTGAACCTTGGTCCAACATCACAATATGACAAAGATTGTCTCAATATGATAATCATGGTCAATCATGGTCAAACATGGTCAAGAATTGTTAACCATGTTTTCTAAAGTTAAACATGGTCAACCGCAGTCAATCATGGTCAACCTTGTGTATGCATGGTCAACCATGTTTTATAGAATCAAACATGGTCAATCATTATCAACCTTGGTTATCCATGATCAATCTTGGTCAACAATGATTATACATTGACAACCATATTTTATAAAGCCACACATGTTTTATTTTAAAATGATAATAATAATATTTTTTATAATAATAATTTTATTGTAATAATTGTTTTTAATATTGTTTGTTTAATTTATATTTAATATTATTATGAAAATATTTTTTTATAAATTAGATTAATTAATTCAATTAATTATTCTATATTAAATTGAATCATTATTATTATGTTTAAATTATTAATTAATTAAATGTAACTAATAAATTGATCTAGATTATAAAGTAACTAATAACTCACATTATTAATAAAGAGAATAATAAATCTTAGGAATCAATTTTTTTTAAATAAAAATCATTGATAAAGTCACATGATTATTAGTATTATAAACCGAGGGGAATAAACATAGTTTACCATGCTTTATTTAAACATTGAGACAATTGTTGTCACAATGCGACGTTGGCCCAACTATGACCATGGTTGGCCATGGGTGATTTTCATATTGAGACAATATTTTTCAGAATGTGACATTTGATCATGGATGAGATTGATCGACTATGGCTAACGCTAATTAACAAGGGGTTTCTAGGGTGAGAGGGATGACAATGGTTGACCAAGGATGACCATGCTTGAGTAAGGTTAACCATGGTTGATTATGGCTAAGTAAACTTCACTATCATTTAACATAGGTGAGAATGAGACCATGGTTGACTATGGCTAAGTAAACTTCTCTATCATTTAACATAGGTGAGAATGAGACTATGTTGGAAATGTTTGGCCATAGTTGATTAAAATGATTGGAATGTAAATATTATTGGTATTACTTATTCATATTAATATTAATAATATTTCTATTAACAATATTAATTTTAATATCAGTAATACTATTAGTGATATGGTTACAATGAATACTTTTTTTTTTGCCTCAAAATATATATATATTTTTATTTTAAATAAAAGACAATTATAATTACTTAAACCATTATTATACTTATTTAGATATTATTATATTTGTTTATATATTATTTTAGATATCATTTTAATTATTATAATTATTAATTATAATTAAGGCTCGCCATGGATTATTATGGTGTAAGAGGGTTACCCATGGATCTCTATGGCTAAGAGAAATTGTGTATTATTCAGCATTGGTGAGAATGAATGACATTCATTGAGTGTGTTGGAAATATTTAACTATATTTAATTAAAATGATTAGCATGTAAATATTATTAATTATTAAAAGTAATCTTAATATTATTTATATTAAATTCATTAATGATAATATCATTAATATTTTTAATCATATTGTTAGAGTGAATGAAACTTTCAATTTATTTTTATTAATAATTATATTGTTAATTATTACAAAAGAAATATTATTATTCTTATTTATCAATATTAATGTTAATAACTTTTTTTTAAAGATATTAATATTCTTAATAATTTAATATTACAATGTAGATAGTATTATCTTAATAACACTAAATATAAAAATTTTAAAATTTTAAAAACTTTATTAAGATTGTTAATAATACAAATATTATTTTTTAAACATTATTAATATTGTATTTAATGGTATTATTAGTAATATTGCTTTTAATATTAGTTCAATTCTTATTTTAATAATAATAATAATATAAATTTTAATATTATTTTTAAAAACTCTCCTTAATATTATAAACCAAGAAATAATACAATTATATTATTATATTATTTACCAATCATATTGTCATGCCATTTAAGTTTAGAATAGGAATCATTTTAGAATAGGAATCTAGTGGTTGTAGAATAGGAATCGTTTTAAACGAAAATCAGTTACACGCCCATTAAAGCCGAGAGTTAACTTTGAAATAGTGATCCTCCAAATGGCATCTAAATATGTAAAAATATATTGTGGGCCATGAAACCATTAACTTGTTTTACAGCATGAAACAAACAGAAGGAATAGACAAATGCTCTGTACTTTCAGAGCGAATTCAGTTTCATCATTTTATAGCCAAGTCGCTTTCAATTTCACATTTGCTTACCATTTATATCTTCGATTATTTCAGGCTATCAAAAAAGCATTCACTCGACAGACGAGAAGACTGGTCATAGCAATGATGCTGAGTATGTGCTAAACTCACTGCTTTTTAAATAATAATTCTCATATTATATCTCCCTAACGTAACTGTTTCCGTGTTTTGTAAGTGCTGAGGTTTCCTACATATGACCATACACAAATATTGTACATAGAAATTGAAATAAAATGGAAAACAAAGATGTTAATTCTCAGATAAAAGTAGTTAGCCTCAAATTATGGATAATACCCAAAAGAGTCTTTGGAGTGGGCAGACAGAAGGTGTAGTTACTGCATTTAAGAAGTGGTAGACATAGAATGGCATTACCATTATGAAATGTTAAGCTTATAAAGATATCCAGATCAATTACATTGAAATACTAAAAGTGAACCACTTGAATAATTTGTTTGAAAAAGAAAAGATAATAAAAATTGCATTAAAAAATTAGACTCCGTGTTTGTGTAGGATTTTCTTTACTGGCTACCTATTTATCTATACCTAGGTTCGCTACTTGGCCTACTTTATCTATGCCTGCTGGGTTTTATAGGGCTGCTTGGCCTCATGGACATGATGATTAAAACACTTCATATCATATCATTCAAGACCGGATTTTGAGAGGCCTCATCATTTCGTTTTCTTCGTGATCCAGAATCTGTAAAAATGCAGACTGAAATCATATCAGTTAACGGTTTCCTCGGAAATCTAGAAATTCGGGTATAATGGAATGATTGATCTTTGAATAAAGAAAATCGGACTTACATGGTAGTGATAGACATAGCCTAGTTCAGCACTGGCATTGAAGGGATAAGGTTGTTCAGAATCCAAAAGCAAAAACTGAACAAGAATGGTTGTCATATATCCGGGTTGCATCTTAAACACGTTCTTCCATCCACATTCGTGCGCAGGAGCCAGCATGACTTTTCCCTTGGCATGTCATATTGCACGAGTCGATCTGAAAATATCACGCAGGAAAGATGTGAGGTGTTTTCAAAAGGAAGCATACATCTCGGTTTGGCCTGGTGCTTTCCAGGGACAAATTCCAAACAAGAACTGCCAAGCACGACCATTCCGTTTGCTTTGGAGGCCTTCTGAACGCGCAAAAGCTCCAAAGCCACAGCTGCACTTGTCAACATAGCTTGAAAAATTGAAAAAGATCGAGAAAATCTCCACTGTAATCTACCTTATCTAAATTTATTCCACTCCAGGAGATCATTTAAAGTACGGAATAAATGTAAAAAGTTCTGTTTACGCGTCCTATAAATCGATGCGCCTTCAATCAGCCGCTGGCAATGATGGGACCGACAGTTATAAGCCCGCGCCTCGCATGCGTTTCTAGATGGCTATGACAATGCCCACTTCACATGACTATTAAATTACCCATATCCGTTTCGATCGCCACATGTCTACGAGTAGACAAGCACAACTTGTAATCAGCAACACGTCGGAGACAGGCACAGCTTGTAATCAGCAACGTGCACATCAACGTGGTGGTTATGGGATGGGAGGATTTCTTAATTGGATAGGTGGTGGTCAACAAATGGCACAGTAAATTTTTAATCATGTTTTGTAAAAAATTAATTTAAGTATGGTTTAAACACCTGATTTAGATATGCAAGGAAGTTACTTTTTTGAATTTCATCCATTGATTTAGTGGCGACGACCAGAATATACCGGCATCTTTCAATATAGACCATCAGATCAAAAAGATTAATTAGCCTAATCACAAAAGAGCCTACCTTCGATAGGGGGATACACCTATCGGCGTAATAACTCTTTAACCACATCGCTAAAACAACCCTTGATAGAATGACAGAAGAAGAAACCAATACAAAAGATTGATGGACAGCACAAGCTGTGAATTATTTTATTATGAGCAATCTATATATACTTATTATGAGAAATCTATATATACACACATATAGAAAGTTACATAGAAATAGTTTGAACCAACTAAAAATTAATTTCTAAAAACTAATTTCTAAATTTTTTTTTCTAAAATAACACTTAACAGAAATATTAAATCTTTTAACACTCCCTCTTAATCTTGAGGGTTACATTGTTTTATGCCTAAATTTTGACATTGAAATTCAAAATTAACTTTTCCTAATGGTTTGGTTTGGATTCACAAAATTTGAGAACAATATCACCATTTTGGACGAGTTCACGAATGAAGTGAAAACGAGTGTCGATATGTTTTCTCTTTTGATGAAAGACATTGTTCTTCGACAAGTAAATAGAGGAAGTGCTGTCACAAAAGAGTGAAATAGGTTCATTTTTTGTATATCCAAAGTCAGAGAGAAGTCTCTTTAGCCACACTGCTTGACATGATGCTGAATTTGCTGCAATGTACTCAGCCTCTATTGAAGATAGCACAACTATGGGCTTCTTTTTGGATGATCACAAGATCATGTTTCTTCCAAATAGAAAAGCATAGCCAAAAGTGCTTTTCCGATCATTAATACATACTGCATAATCACTATTTGTATAACCAACAAGCTTACTGTATCCAGAGGCTGCATAATAAAAACCATAAGTAGATGTACCTACAATGTATCTTAACACCCTTTTTCCATCTTTCTAATGAAAATCTTTAGGAGATTCCATAAACCTGGAAATATAACTAGTTGTAAAGGCTATATGAGGTCTAGTAGCAGTAAGATACATAATACTACCAACAAGTTGCTTACACAAAGTCACATTAACAATAGTACCTACATCATCTTTACTTAACTTTGTACCAACTTAAATATGAGTATCTACCGGTTTACACCTGTCCATCTTAAACTTTTTCAAAATGTCAGTACCATACTTCTTTTGACTCATAAACATACCATCGTGTATTTGCTTCACTTCGATACGTCAGAAGTATCTCATTAATCCAAGATCTGTCATTTCAAATTCATTTTTCATTGCAGCTTTAAATTGATCTAACTACATGTTACCTATATAAATTATGTCATCACCATAAAGACACAGTATCAAAATATTACCTTGATGATCATTCTTGATATACAAAGTGGGCTCATGATCACTCCTTCTAAAACCATTATTCAACAGGTAATGGTCTATTCAGTTGTACCAAGCTCTTGGAGCTTGTTTCAAGCCATACAATGCTTTCTTCAACCTGTGCACCTTATGGTTTTGATTCTTGATTTCGAAGTCAGGTGGCTGATCAACATACACTTCATCATTCAATACACCATTCAAAAAATAAAACTTTACATCCATTTGGTAAATTGGCCACTTGTTTTGTGCTGAAATAGCTAATACAAATCGAACAGTGTCAATTCTTACTACAGGTGCAAATGTTTCACCATAATCTATGCCAAGTTGCTATGAAAAAACTTTGGCAGCTAATCTTGCTTTGTGCTTATCAACTTCACCTCTCTCAATTAAATTTGTTTTAAAAACCCATTTGACACCTATAGCTTTTTTATCATCAGGTAGATCAACAAAATCCCAAGTTTGATTTCTTTCAATAGCACCAATTTCATTATTCATTGCATATACCCATTCTTTGTCTTTTATATCCTCTTCAAAACAAGTAGGTTGAAATGAAAGAAATGCAAAATTTACAATATCATCAACGTCATCTTGTGCATAAATATCACTTAAGTTTCTCATTTTAGGATTATCAGAATCAGACTCAAAAGATGATGAACTGCTACTGCTTGATGAACCACTACTGGTTTTGTCTTGAACCTGTAATCTTGGAGTGCATGTTGCAGGTGCTTAATGTTCATCTAACATAATAAAATGATTAGGAGAAGTATTCTTCTCCATTTCTTTCCAAGACATGTCTTCCAGAAATTTCACATCTTGACTTACGACAAACCTTTTAGTTATAGGATTAAACAATATGTATGTCTTAGATTGATCACTATATCCTATAAAAATATAATTTTCACTCCTATCATCAAGTTTTTTTCTCAATTTTTCTGGAACATGAGCGAAAGAAATATAACCCAATATGCGAAAGTGTGAAAAAGTTACATTTTGTCCACTCCATGCTTCTTCAGGTACAAAAATTTGAACACTGGAAGTTGGCGCTCTATTCAAAATATATATATTGAACATGCAACTGCTTCATCCCATAAATATTTAGAGAAATTTTATGTTTTGAGAAAACTTCAAGCCATATTCATAATTTCCTGATTCTTTATTTCCGCAACTCCACTCTGCTATGGAGTATAACTGGTTGTCATTTGTTTTTTAATACCATGCTATTTGCAAAAATCAATGAATTCGTTAGATTCATACTCACCTCCTTTATCAAACCTTAGAACTTTAATAAAATTTCCACTTTGTTTTTCAGCCTCAGCTATGAACTCCTTAAACTTGGAAAATGTTTCAGATTTTTATTTGATGAAATACACCCAAATTTTCCTACTAAAATCATCAATGAAAGTAAGAAAATAGAGACTGCTAGCAACTGATTTTTCTTGCATTGGTCCTCACAAATATGTATGCACTAACTCTAATTTTTCTTTGGCTCTATTAGAGTCTAAATCAAACTATCTCGCTTATGTTTACCCATTATACAACTTGTACATGAAGAGATATGATCAGACAAAGTAGGCAAACCTTTCACCATATACTGTATTTCCAACAAACTCATACTTTTTATAGGTAAATGACCATATCGAAAATGCCACATATCAGAGTGAGTTTCCGCTGAAACATTATGTGCATACAACTTCTCACTTTTCAACTATAATTGATACAACCTGTTCTTTATCATAGGAATGTTTGGAACAAGAGACTTGTGTTTATCAACAATCGTGCAAGTAGTGTTGTGAAAGCTAACATCATAACCATGTGCATCTAACTGACCAACACTCAACAAATTATGCTTGAAATTGGGTACATAATAAACATCATAGATATTCTTCACAACATTTTGTTTGGTTAAGACATGTACAACACCTTTTCTTGAAGCTTTAACATGGCAATCATCACCCAAACCAATAGAAGAACTGAAAGATGTATCAAGATGTGAAAAAAAATCACTATGACCAGTCATATTATTACTACATCCATTTTCTACCAACCAAACATCTTTATTAAGTACTTGCAAAGTGACTTGGCATGCCAAAAATAAAGCATTTGATGTTTCACATTTAGTGTTTGTTACATTGGCTTTTTTTTTGCTTAAAACATACTGTAATTTTCGACATTCAGACTTATAATGGCAATATTTTTTGCAGTAGTGACATTGAATTTTTTATTTATCTATCCACATACGACCATGATCATTTTGAGACTACTCTAAATGTGCTTGAGTTACCTATGATCTATCATCAGACTGAGACTGTCCTCTGCCTATAACTCTATCCTTAGAAGCTTTAGATTTGAAATCATGCTCCAAATTACTGACATCTAAATTAATTCTTGCTTCATGAGCCAAAAAAGAACCAGTTAATTCTTCGACAGATAATTTTGTTAATTTTCTCGATTCAAAAATAGCAACAATCATGTCAAATTTTTTAGGCAAACATCTAAGAAATTTTTCAAAAATTCTTTGGTCTTCTATTTCTTCACCATTCATCCGAAATTGATTAACAACACCCATAACTTTTGACATAAACTGATCAATGGTTTTTTATTCAGTCATTTTAAGTGTTGCAAATTGTATTCTAAGAGTCTATAATCTTACCATTTTTACTTTATCATTTCCTTGATAAGCAACCTTAAGTATATCCCATATTGATTTAGCAGTCTTAGCAGTAGTAATTTTAGGAAAAATTGAATCATCCAAGGAATTTAAAATGCACGACTTTGCTCTACCTTATTTCTGTTTAAGTTCATCAAATTGTTTTCTTTGGGCAGCAGTCATGCTAGCAATTTTATTTGCATCATGGTCTGTGAAACCCAACTCTACTGATTCCCAACAACCTAAGCCTTGTAAGCATGCTTGCATTTTAAGGCTCCAAAAATCATAATTTTTTCCACTAAATAGAGGTTTAGGGATTGAAAACTGATTTGTCGAGGCCATGTTTGAAGTAATAAAAAAACTAAAAACAACTCTTTTTAAAAAATTTCCAAATAGATAGCACAAATAGACTTTTGATGAAGGTGATTAAAAACTATATTGTTTTTAACTCTTTTTAATTTCAACACCTTAATTTTATAAATCTCATAATTGAAGATTCACACCAACATCGAAGACATATTTCCTTTACTTTCAAAATCCTCATTCCCTTCCTTTCAACATCCTCATTCCCTTTCTTTCAACAACCTCATTAATAGGCTAAAAAGCAAAACCAATAAAATAAAAAACTGTGGCAACCGATTACACAATTTTGTTTCTTTTAAATGTCAATTCAAAAAAAAAAAAACGTGGAAGTTGTTGGTGTTCGGGTAGGGATGATCTATCCGCCCTAATCCGACATTAATCTTATCAATCAGGGAGCGTATCCTTTCAAGGCTACGCGCAAGGTATATGCAAGAATAAACACTCAATACATTCAACCCAGGGTTACAATCAAAACTCAAAACATTGCCATGAATTAAAGTTAATACAGAACATTCTGTTGGCAATATGATGCTGAGTGTTGTCCTTGATGGAAACCCACTTGATGAAGATGATGGCAACCTACTTGATGAAGTTGTCCCTGATGGAATATGTCTTGATGAACTTGTTAAATGATGTAAATCTGATGTATATACAATGAGTACAAAAGGTAATGATGGAAGGAATGTCAGTATGTGCTAGAACATGATGAAAAGAGTATGCCTCAAGGCATACGCGGATTTGTCTAGACAAAGTAGCGTATGCACACGGGAAATAACGTGCCAAGTCGCGTATGGGAAAAAGGGCTCTAAATATGTAAAACTAGGGGTAACTACCATAGTATTAACCCATTGTATTGAGTAATGATTCGTCTATGTGACCCCGTCTAGGAATACCATCGAAAGTAATGTGGTTTTGGCTCATGGTATTGATAAAGGGTAAACCTATATAAGGAGAAGAAATTCATTGTGCAATTGTGAGCAAGGAGTCTGAGCTTGAATGAATACTTCTCTCTGAAGTATATCTGAATGGAAAGGGTTACAGTTGAATGATATATCTGGATGGATGATGCACCAATGAAGAAATGATGAAGAAGGGAATCTAGATCTGGAATGTATTTGTATCTGCTAGATCTGTTTATGGAATGATGAGATCTGAGATGAGGCGAACATCTGTCTGAAGCAAAGGGTAAAATCTGAGTGATGTATCTGTTCTGAAGAAATGCAATGACCTATATGTCTATACGCTAGTTCGCTGCAGAGGAAGCACATATATATGCGAGTTTTCTGAAGAGGAAGCACATATGGGCAGTGAAATTAGTTCTGTAAAATGTGCAGAAGTATACGCGGGTTTGTATTGACGAAGGCGTGTATACACGCAGGATCAGTGAAAGGAAATCTTGTATGAAGAACTATGGTTTGCTGAAGTATGAGTATGAAATGTCTAATCTATTCTGCTGTGCTACTGCTATCTGTCTGGGTTATAGGAATTAATATGTATCAGTTTTAATGTATGATTGAGCTTTAATGTATGGAGTGGGTCTAGTCTGAAAATATGATGAAACGTCGCCTACAAGTTGTGCTCTATTGAAGTTTTTGGATCCACTGTGAAATTTGATGAAACGTGGTCCACGGTGGTGCTGAGGGTTGTAGCCTTCAGTCAGGGGGTTGTAGCTCCCTTCCAGGTGAGGCTGGTAAACGAGATCAGGGGGTCGGAGCTCCCTTCAAGGTGAGGCTGGTAAACGAGAGCAGGGGGTCGTAGCTCCCTTCCAGGAGATGCTGGTAAATGAGCGCAGGTGGGTGCCTGCGTACTGGTATGAGTCTGTGCCAGTACATAATATGTAAGATGTTTTATTTATAATAAAATACTGAAGGCTGAGAAACGGCAACAGTGGTTTTCTCCCGACTTGGGTTTCCACCTAAAATCTTGGTGTTCATGTGTGATGCTTATGTGTGATGATTTATTCTATTATTAGTGCACATGTTTACTGTTAACTAAACATTAGAAGAATGAATGTTGCATAGATCTAAGTAAAGATTTAATTGCATAATAAGATCTCTGTGTATACGCGAGTTTAATGAAGGAGATCCGCGTGTATACGCCAGTTGGATTCATCAAAATAGCGTATGGGTTTTGAAGTAAGGAAAAGTAAAAAATTTTGAGTATGCCCTAAATACTGATTCACCCCCCCCCTCTCAGTATTTTTCCCAACAATTGGTATCAAATCAGGTCCTTCTGCAGAAGCTTGATCGCTTGAAGGAGATCCATCACAATGGGAAGAAAGCAAAAGAAGAAGGCTACTGAAAAGGAGATATCTCAGAAAACATGTGCAACAGAAAATAAAGAAGATGAAACAGGTATTGATTGTTGTTCTTGTGATTCACTTTCCTGTGCATGCAATGGTGAAGATAGTGAAAGTAAAGTTTTGGATCTATAGGAAGCTATCAAGAAAATTGAAGATCAACGAAGATAAATTAATAAAAGTGAAGATATGTACAAAGGGATGAAAGAACAGATAGAAATACTAAATGGATAGACAGAAAAGTATCAAAGGTCTCATGCTTATGCATCCAATCGAATTAAAATACTAGAAGAAGAAATCAACGATCTAAATGCAGATCTTAAAAAATCAAACAAGAAGAAGGAAAGACTTGAAGCTGAAATCATCTCTCTCAAAGAATATCTGGAAAAATCAAATAAGAAGAATGCAGTAGAAGTCATCTCTCTCAAAGAAGACCCGGAAATATCAAACAACAAGAATGAAGAACTTGAAGCAGAAATCATCTCTCTAAAAGAAAATCTCAAATCATCGAATAAGAAGAAGGAAGAACTCTTGCAAACTTTTGAAGATCAAGAAAATGGATTGAAAGAAGAGATTCTAAATCTGAATGATCAAGTATAAGAAGGAAAAATGGTCGAAGAAAGTATGAAGAAGCAATGCCAAAGATTGGAAGTTGAGGTAAACATTATCAAAGGTAAATTAAAAGAAAAGGATAAACTTTTGAGGTTTCAAGATAGTACTAATATTCTGGACAATATTCTTAGTAGTCAAAGGTCTCCCTCTATTAAGCTTGGTCTGGGTTTTCATGAAACAGTTAAAGGAGAATCGAGTTCACAAGGATGTGCTAAAGATTCAAAGGATGTCAAAGAAAAACCTAAAGTAGTGAAAGAGACAAAAGGGCAACCGACAATTATGAATTCTCAAAGGAAATATTTCGCTCCTAACTATAGAAGTATAAATAATGTTGAATTCTTTAAATGTCATAATCATGGACATGTTGCAGCCAATTGCAGAAGCAGATTGTTTTAGCCACAAACAAACAGATCCTACATAGAAAGGTACTCTGGCTTCTTCCAGGGATATTTTTTTTCATGTAACAAGTATGGCCATAAAGCAGCTTATTGCAATAGAAGAAAGAACAGAGAAACACACTATGATCCTTATACTTACTTTTCTGGTCATATAAGATGTTATGCCTGTAACAAGTATGGACATGTGGAAAAAGAATGCAGGATGAACAGATCTGAGAAATTGGATAATCTTCAGCACACAATTAGAAATGTCAAGCAAAGCTGGAATAGGAAGGAGGACTGGTCAGAAACGTAGGGAATACTGATCCTACAGCAATCATCCGCTTCTGAAGATTACCTCTCTTAATGACTGCAGGAAGGAGATGGACGGCATCATCACAAATATGTCGCAGGTGCGGTGATTCCCATGGTTGTTTTGGTGATTCTGGTTATATTTATTTCTGACAGTGCATCTGATGTGAAGAAGACAGGTACAGGAGGCATAAGTTCAGGGGGAGATAAAGGAAAGTGAAATTTTCAATGTGTCACTTTCCATACGCGGGTTCAGTGAACTAAAGCCGCGTATACACGCGAGTTCCATCAGACACAGTCGCATATGCATTGATGATAAGAGAATTTGGATGATAGCTGAAGATCAGGAGCAGAGGTTCAGGGGGAGCATCAGTCTGACTGCTAATGATTGTACTGTTAGCATTATTCTAGTTATACGCATGCTAATGAAATGATACATGGTTTCTTATGTTGAAGATTATGGATGAGACTAGATTTCTTATTTGATGAAGAATATCTTTTGGATATGTTGGAAGTCTTATGATTCGGAGATCCAGACAGATCATGCAGAGATTGTTGCTGATGACTTGCTGTTAAAAGTATTAAGATTGCACAAGCTAAGGAGGAGCCTTGGAAATATGGAAAGGATGTTTGGATGCACATTTTCAGGGGGAGCACTAGTCTTTTTGAGTATAATGCATTGCCATACGCAGGATGATTTTGAAATATGATCTCTCTCTTGAGGTCTTTTCTGGTATTGGTCATAAAAAGTCATACTTGTAATTTGATGAAAAGGTCATGATGATACCCATGATGTAAAATTGTAATATTCAGTCATGTAAGGACTTGTTCAATTTGTAAACCCACTTGGTTGGGTAATTGAGTCAAATTTGTAAACCCACTTGGTTGGGTAGTTGAGTTGAAATGTATAAATCCACTTGGTTGGGTATTTGAGTCTCATATGTAAATCCACTTGGTTGGATCCTTGATGTAAGTATGAGTCATTGGTGATAGGAAGGTCATAGAGTCATGTACTTCATTGAAAAATATGTTTGAAAGATTCAGCATGAACTCACGGGTAGTATGGTCACTTCAGTGTACATCAGATCTGCAGAACACTTCCTTCTACAAAAGGAGAAAAACCTTGTGTTGGTTTTGATCCGCCCTTTGCCCTTGATGTCAAAGGGGGAGAGTGACATGGTGTTTGAATAAAGAGAAAGAATGGCTCCATGAATGACATGGTGTCATTGTATTCTTAATGTATCTTATCTGCTAGGTGATCAAATGACTATCGTGGTTGCCACCGAAGTCCAAAGGGGAGATTGTTGGCAATATGATGCCGAGGTCTCGGATGGCAAACCTCCACTTGATGAAGATGATGGCAACCTACTTTATGAAGTTGTGCTTGATGGAATGTCTTGATGAACTTACAATGATGCAAACTAATGTATATACAATGAGCACAGTAAGGTAATGATGGAAGGAATGTCGCATGTGCAAATAGCTCATATATGTCTCAAGGCACACGCGTATTTTTCTAAATGAGAAGTAGCGCGTATGGCGGGAAATAACATGCAAAGTCGCGTATGGGAAAAAGTTTAAATATGTAAAACTGTATAACCACCATGGTATTGACCCATTGTATTGAGTAATTATTCGTCTATGTGACCCTCGTCCAGAATGTACCACCAACCACTGCATGGCTCATGGTATTGAAAAAGGGTAAACCTATATAAAGAGAAGAAATTCATTGTGCAAATCATGAGTGTGGTGCAAGATGTCTGAGCTTGAATGAATACTTCTCTCTGAAGTATATCTGAATGGAAAGGGTTACAGCTGAATGATAGATCTGATTACATGATGCACCAATGATGAAGAAGGGTATCTAGATCTGAAATGCACTTGCATTTGCTAGATCTGTTTAGGGGATGATTAGATCTGAGAAGAGGCGAACATCTGTCTGGCGTGTTGCAACCGAGTGATGTATCCGTTTTGAAGAATTGCAATTTTCATATGTTCAAGAATAGTTCGCCGAGAGAAGTGCGGACATACGGGTTTTCCGGAAAGAGGGTTACCGTAGGGCGGTGTTGAAATTAGTTCTGTAAAATGTGCAGAAGTATACGCAGGTTTGTATGGATGAAGGCACGTATACACGCAGGATCAGTGAAAGGAAAGCACGTATGAAGAACTAGGGTTTGCTGAAGTATGAGTATGAAATGTCTAATTTGTTCTGTTGTGCTACTACTATCTGTCTGGGTTATCTAAATTAATATGTATCAGTTTTAATGTATGATTGAGCTTTAATGTATGGAGTGGGTCCAGTCTGAAAATATGATGAAACGTGGCCTACAAGTTGTGCTCTATTGAAGTTGTTGGATCCAGTGTGAAAATTAATGAAACGTGGTCCACGGTGGTGCTGAGGGTTGTAGCCTTCAGTCAGGGGGTTGTAGCTCCCTTCCAGGTGAGGCTGGTAAATGAGATCAGGAGGTCGGAGCTCCCTTCCAGGTGAGGCCAGTAAACGAGAGCAGGGGGTCGTAGCTCCCTTCCAGGAGAGGCTAGTAAATGAGCGCAGGTGGGTGCCTGCATACTGGTATGAGTCTGCGCCAGTACATAAGTTGTAAGATGTTTTATTTATAATAAAATATTAAAGGCTAAGAAACAGCAGCGGTGGTTTTCTCCCGACTTGGGTTTCCACCTAAAATCCCGGTTTTCTTGTGTGATGCTTATGTGTGATTATTTATTCTGTTATTACTACACATGTTTACTGTTAACTAAAAATCAAAAGAATGAATGTTGCATAGATCTAAGTAAAGATTTAATTGCATAATAAGATCTCTGTGTATACGCGAGTTTAATGAAGGAGATCCGCGTGTATACGCTAGTTGGCTTCATCAAAGTAGCATATGTGTTTTGAAGTAAGGAAAAGTAAAAAGTTTTGAGTATGCCCTAAATACTGATTCACCCCCCCCTCTCAGTATTTTTCCCAACACATTCAACAATCTAAATCAGCAAGAGATAAAAATAACAACCATAGCACAACAGAAATAAATCCACAAATATACACAGACACAACACCTGATCGGAAGAGTGGGCCCAGCTCTCTAATCAGGGTTGCGTTAATTACGAAATTATTTGGAACAGTAAAACCAGATGTATTTTATTGATATATGAAATGTGATTACAGTCTTCTCTCCGGAACCCCGAATTACAAGAACAATGTCCATTTTATACACAATACAAGGGAATAACAAATTTCCCTGAAACACGAGAATTGCATGTTCAAAAATGGACTCTGGTTGAAACGGAACAAACAACGAATATTCTGAATGGAGCAAAGGTCCGAGAATAGGCCCAGGGAGTCGTGGTCTAGCTGCGTGTTCTCCCTTTGGCTTGTCGTTACCGATTCTTGTTGCGATCTGCTAGAGTGAGGGTTCCTATCTTCAATCTGCATCCAAACACAAACCTTAGTGCCGCAATTAGGTAAAACCCCGTGATTCTACTTCATTAATCAAAATATCCCAATCGGAAAAGTATTTACCTCGGGAGTTTATCATAAAAAATGTGGGTAAATTAAGCAAAAAGGGGTCAAAAAGGATGACAAAAGTGGGCAAATAAATAGCCGAATCCAGTGCCCAACAAAAGCCTTCCTCTAACGTTGATTAGAGAAACTATTAAAACCAATCAATTAAAACACTTGTCATCCTTTCTCTAACACTAATTACACCACTATTAAAACTGTGAATCATGCACCTTCGATGTCTGAACTCAATTCAAGTCTTACAAATTCCTCACTGGAGGCTCCTTCATGAATTGGAAACTTCAAACAACAAAGAGGGAACTGCACTAAAGAAACATGCAGCAACAACTTCTCTGCTTCAAAAAGCTTCAAATGGCAGCTTCAAACAACTAGTTCAAGTATTCAACAACAATCTGCTTCAAAAGCTTCAAAAGGCAGCTTCAAACAATGAGTGCAATTCTTTAGCAGCAAATCTCCACGGCAGCTTCAAAAAATGAATGCAATTCTTCAGCAAAAAATCTCCAATAGTTCGCCTTTGCCCAAGAAAAACCCCAATGCTCTGATACCATGACAGAATGACAGAAGAAGAAACGAATACAAAATATTGTTGGAGAGCACAAGCTGTGAATTATTTTATTATGAGCAATCGATATATATAGGCATATAGACAGTTACATAGAAACAGTTTGAACCAACTAAAAATAATTTCTAAAAACTAATTTCTAAAATAAAACTTAATGGAAAGATTAAATATTTTAACAACCCTAACCATAAGTAGATTGAGGATTTGAGGAGTATTCTGACATTTGATTGACATGGGCTAGAATTTAAAATATTTCAAAAAGAGGATGGATGCCGGACAAACAACCATATATAATAATTCATCATGAAAATATATTCCAATGTAACTTCCATATAATTAAAATATTGTTTATACTGATCATCAGACTTCTTTGCTAATAGAGTAGAACTCCGAAAACAAAACCATTTTCATATAACATCTATGTGATGTGGATCTATCTCAGTTGTTAACTGGATGGCAGATTCCACTATCATTTGAAGTTTGGTCAGTTAAAATTCTGATTGATTTTCCGATTGTTAAAATCTCCTCCAAGCCGGTCATACAATTCTGAATAGAGAGATGTCAAACCTTTCACCCAGGGAGTGTATTTGAGAAAATTGTTGGGCCTAAAGAACTCGAAAATTTTCTTCCCACGAGTACCAACATTGCATCCATGAGAAGCCCTGGACTTCCAAAATAACAACAGGTTTATGGCCGGATCATTGAACGGTCCACATCTACCTATATAGGTTGACATTAAATTGTAATCATAATTGTGTCCATCCCATTTTAAGGTGGATGGGTGAGTTTTAGATGTGAGATGTTGATTTTTAGAGGTGAAGTGTGAAATATATTTTAAATTAGTTTATTTTATATTGTAATTTTGTTTTTTATTAATAAAATGAGCCTAATATAATTAATCTAATTACTTTGAAATTAATGTACATCATACATTTAGTTGCATCAAATCAGAAATCAACATCTACACTGAAACCAATGCATCTAGTTCAAATAATCAGATAGGATTAACATCAATGCATGTAGTGCAAACAATCAAATAGGATTAAAAATCAACATATACACTAAAATTAATTCATCTACTGCAAGCAATCAAATAGGATTGGAAACAGATATCTGCACTCGAACTAATGCATCCATTGCAAGCAATAAAATAGGAGTATAAATCAACATCTACATTGAAATTAATGCATCTAGCGTAATGTATTAAATATGATTAGAAATCAACATCTACACTAAAATAAATGCATCTAGTGCAATTGGTCATATAAGATTAGAAATCAATATCTACACTGAAACCAATGCATTAGTGCAAGTGATCATATAGGATTAGAAATCAATATCTACACTGAAACCAATGCATCTAGTGTAAGCAATCAAATAGGAATAGAAATCAATATCTACACTAAAATCAATGCCTCTAGTGCATGTGATAAAATACCATTATAAATCAATATCTACACTGAAAACAATGCAGCCAGTGTAAGAAATCAATGCACTAAAATCTGAAGGAAATGCATCTAGTGTAAGCAATCAGTACACTAAAATCTGTAAGCAATCAAATAGAAGTAGAAATCAACATCTACACTAAAATCAATGCATCTAGTGTAAGGTATTAAATATGATTAGAAATCCACATCTACAGTGAAATAAATGCATCTAGTGCAACTGATCATATAGGATTAGAAATCAATATCTACACTAAAACCAATGCATCAAGTGTAAGCAATCAAATAGGAGTAGAAATCAACATATACGCTAAAATCAATGCATCTAGTGTAATGCATTAAATAGGATTAGAAATATACATATACACTAAAATCATTGCATCTAGTGCATGCGATCAAATATCATTAGAAATAAATATCTACACTGAAACAAATGCATCTAATGCAAGAAATCAAATAGGAGTATAAATTAACATCTACATTGAAATAAATGCAAATAGGACTAGAAATTAATATCTACAATGATCAATGCATCTAATGCAAGCAATTAAATAGGAGTAGAAATCAACATCTACATTGAAATAAATGCAAATAGGATTAGAAACTAATATCTACAATGAAATAAATGCATCTAGTGCAAGCGATCAAATAGGATTAGAAATCAATACTTGCACTAAAATCAATACATCTATTTTAGTGAAAAACAAAAATATTCATGACTTTATAGATATATATTTTGTGTTTCTATTTTTCTTTGTGTGTCTCTTCTTTCTTCCCTCTCTCTCAACCTTCCATTATGTGTCTATCTCCCTCCCACTATCCTTATCTCTCTCCCCCTTCCCCTCTCCGCTCTCTCTCTCTCTCCACACTCTCTCTCTCTCCATCTTTATCTATATTTCTCTTATTCCCTCTCCCACCTACCATCTATATGTATACCTCCATCCATCTCTCCTTATTTGTCTCTATATCTCATTCCCTTAAATAATGTGATGCTCTCTCTCTCTCTCTCTCTCTCTCTCTCTCTCTCTCTCTCTCTTCTACCCTCTATCCCCCTCCATCTATATCTTTATCTCCCCTTGCCTCTTCTTCTCACCCCAAAAATATATTCTCTCTCTCTCTCTCACTCTCTCTCTCTATCTCTCCCTTGTCACTCCCTCTCCACCTCTCTCTCTCTCTATAATGTCTTTCTTCCCCTTCAAACTCCATCTCTCCTATTCCCTCTCCCCCTTCCCCCCCCCCCCCCCCCTCTCCTCTTCCCTCTCTCCCCCTTTCTCTTCCCCCATCATAGACACACTCTCTCCACCCTATGACTTTGACACTATCTTCCTCTCTCTCCCTCCTTCTCTCTCCCCCCTATCTCCCCCCTCCATATCTATATCTTCCTATCTCTCTTCCTCTTTTTTCCTTATCTCTATTGTCTCATTTTTTCTCCCTTCCCTCCTATCCTCTCTCCCACATTCTATATTCATCTATCCTCATTCTATATTCATCTCTCCGTTATCACTCCCTCTCTCTCCACCTCTATCTCTCAATGTATTTTTTCTCCCAATAATTTACTTTCAAATTTTACTCAAACTCATTAAAAAAAATTTAAAAAAGAAAAAACATGCAACCCAAAATTTTACCTGTGACTAACTATTAGAATCAATATTGAATATATAATAATAGAACTTGTGTGACTTTTTTCAATGTAGTAGGATAAATATTCTTTTGAAAATTGTCTATGTAGATAGATAGTAAATGGAATGGCACCAAATTAATATTTATCTCAGATTTAAAAACATAATTTAATACCGCTTCTATTAAATAGAACTTGTGTGACTTTTTTCAATGTAGTAGGATAAATATTCCTTTGAGAATTTTTTGTGTATAGATAGATAGTAAATGGAATGGCACCAATTTAATATTTATCTCGGATTTAAAAACATAAATTAATATTTAACCTTCTAAGTAGAAAAGAAATAATGTGTAAGTATTCTACATCACAGTAATAACTATAAAAATTATATACATAGTGGGAATAACAAATTCATTCATGAATTCAAATTGAATATAACAGATATGTATATATTCAATAATAATACATGGGAATCTCTAGTATTGAAAAAATATAACAAATTCTTTCATGAATCCAAACCGAATATAAGTGATATATATATATTCAATATTAATACATGGGAATCTCTAGGATTGAAAAATATATATATCTATTTCTAGAGATTCTCATCAAGTATATTAATATGAGGTAAAATGTAATTATAATATATTTTTTTTAAATTTAATTAGAAAATGTTATAAAATTAAATTAAAATAAAGTATTTGTAAGCTATTTTTATTTTCAAATAATTTGTGGTTCTTGGGCATGTAGTATTGATAAGCCATGGTATTGTAAGAGAACAATTAAAATTATGATCCATAACATAATAAGCAAAAGCATAGATGGATCATGGTATTGATAAATCGTGCTATTAGCCCATGGTATTATGTTTTTCTTCCATCCTTTTTATAATTAATATATATATATATATATATATATATATATATATTCTTTTGTAAATTTTGTAGAGCTTTTTTATTTTCTATTTTTTAAAGAGCAAGTTTCTATACATATTCTATTATTGTATAAGGTAGTCTCAACCCGCCCGAAGGAAACTAGGTCTGTTGGCCACCTCAATATATTTTAATGTGATATGTATATTATATTTTACTTTTTGTTAACTTTACTTATTTTTAGTATTTTTTTATAGTTGTCTCAATGTAACTTTTTTTTATTGTATTTTACTTTTTGTTACATCTACTTATTTTTACTATTTTTGTAGTTTACTTAAATATAATTAGAGTATTATTATTTACTATTTTTTTCAAAATTTTTATTATTATATTCTCTTCATTATTTATTATTTATTTACTATTATTATCTTTTCTTTAATTTTTACTATTTATTTACATTCTTTTTTTTTAACTCAATGTTCTATTCATGTAAGAAAATAGGAGTAGATATTGGTCTTACCTCGATTAGATTTGTTGACCAAAATTTGCACCAGATGAAAAAAATATAAAAGAGAAACTAGGTACAATTTCTATAAACAGCTGGAGAATAGGCACCAAAACACAAATAAAACATAAAAAAACACTAGATAAAATACTATTCATCTGACGTGATGGATGCATATTTGTCCTAGGTTGTTCCTGGAGGTGGTGGAAGATGGAAGTCACACAATATAAGTTCCCTTTAAAGTGTGCCATCCAAGTCTCCAACTTTCCTACTTTCTTTGTAAGTTGATTTTGGCCTCGCCAAACCACTATCAATCTTTCTTGGACTTGGCAAAGAAAATAGTTTATACAATCCAATGTTTCCATATACTTTTCATTATCGTCATGATAGACTCTCGTAGTTGTGACTGCTCTTTCCATCAGGTTGTTTATAAACGAAAAAAATTCCACCACATAGCAATGTTGGATACCCTGCCCCTCGTTTCCCTCAGAGCAACCAGACCCACGTTTTACATTGCCACCACGAGCTCCTCTGACGTGATGACTCTGCTTCTGAACCCTCGAGCCCACACCCCTGCTAGCCCCTCTCTTACCTCGTCCAAAGCCTCCATGTTCACCCACACTGTCCAGTCACATAGGCCCTGCAGTCTTGCCACCCCGGCGGGGAGCTTCCATGATTATTGTCGAGTATTCCACCCCCATAGGGCCAAGGACGGCAGGGGAGGGAGAATGTCCACGTCGTGTTGGTGGCTTCATAATTCGCCAAGGAGGATCCACACCACCTGCAAAGGCAAAAGACCAAACCCCAACTAGAGAAAATAACCACCACCAAAAAAGGAGTCGAATGTCATTGCCCACTACAACATAGAAGCATGAAACCACCTCCCACTACCCAAGAAAGGCCACCACCACCAAGAAAACTAGTGGGGCCCTTGTTTTGAATGTTTTGAATTTGGAACAACGGCCAGATTTTGGGGTTGCGGAACGAGAACACACGGCAGCCGCAACCAAGTCGCAACCACATCAAACGGCGGAGCTACCAAGGTTGCGATGGAACAGGAACATAGTGGAGGAAACTAGATGCATAAGTGCAGATAAGGAGAAGATATAGTAGAAATAACGCAAGAGGAACACACAAATAATCAGAGAAAAGCTAGAAGAAACTGCAGAAGGACATAAGAATAACTAACAGTCGCGATAGCGGGTAAATAAATAGCAGTCACCCGGATGAAAGAGGGATGATTCCACAGCAAAAGAGAGAAGAGAGCGACTAAAGGAGAGAAAAATCATGCTGCAGCAGGAATCCAGAGCATGGATGAGGTCTCTGTAGTTCCTAGGGTCTATTGATGTAGAATCTCTGTTCCGTAAGGCATATGTATCAGATCTGTAAGCCCATTGCAAAGCTATGTAACTGGAATTTGGCCAAGAAATTAATACAATTGTAGGTTGCTGTCTATTTGTGTGATTCACATGCATGTGTGTTGGTTGAGATGCTTTAAAATTTTCATTTTCTTAATATATGTATGTTCTCTAAATGACGTTGTGTGTGTGATTCTATCTATGCACTCTAACCACTGATGAGAATGAGTTGCGGATCTATTCCTTGCCCCTGGTCTATTCCCCTTCTGCATGTGGTCGCGGCATGCCTCGGGTGAGACTTTCTACTCTCCAAAGTAGGGTGATAATGCCAGCGTGATCCTAGATTATAACGGATTCCTTTGTTGTCCACAATCCCTGAACCTGGGTCTTGCCCGCGAGACCTGATCACTCGCCAACAAATGGTTCCGTTACCGGGACCTGCATGATATGAGGGGATCTAGACCATGGTATCGCGGATCTTCGAAGGGGAGATATGGCGATGGTGCGATAATCATTTAGACCATTTCATTGCTCGGCAAGCGGAGTTGATTAAGAAAGGGGAGGCATCGATCAAGGAACTCCTCCTCTTCTCAGATTTAGCTGGTGATACGTACGAAATTTTCTGGGGAAAGTTCCCTACCGACCTTTACAATTGGTTGCGGAGGTTACAGACGAAGGTGTCGAGAGATGGCTTGCGGATGATAAACTGAAGGTGGGCGCACGAAGATCTGGTGGCTCTGCATCAGTTGAACACTGAGCTGACCCGCGCGGTGGATTTTTGGGTGGAGACCACGGTGGAAGGATACATTGTGGAGTTTGCTACTGAGTGCTATCAGTCCTTCTCGAAGGCCGAAGCTACCTTCCGCTCCGGTCTTAGAGGGAAGCTGCTTAAGGAGATTCCGCTATGGATTAAAGCTCTAATGGTGGATGAAGGGTTGATAGAATTTCGCAAGACAAGTATGGAAGCGTAAACCACCGGTGCTGGGGGAAGGGTTGAAGGGATCAATGCTACGTAGAGTGTGACGCGGGGAGTGGGGAATGGATGCTGAGGCCGCAAGGACGCTGAGAGAGCGACATGCACATCGGCGGGCACAAATTGCCGATAGGTGGCGAAGAAGGGTGATGCGAGATTTGAAGAGATGGGAGATCGAGAGGAAGAATCGGAAGGAGGCGCCTCAGAGGGTAGGAAGTATGGACGTGGATACTCAGGGACAATAAGGGACCGCTATGGGAGTACGATGGGTGCATGGGAGCCCAGCTAAGCGATCACGCGAGACGGTGACTGACAAAGATGATGGAGGTGTGCAGCCTGAGGAAAGTTCCAATGGTGAATGGTACTTCGTGAAGCAACAGTTGTTTCAAGAGCAGACGGAATTCAGTTCTCCAGCCTGCCATACTCCTCCCAATCTGCATGGCCAGGATCCTTACCTTCCCCTGGTACTTTATCAACCTTTGAGTAATATTTTCATTAAATTTCAAGCATTGAGTCAATTGCACAGTAGTTCAGTTTCGACGGCAACACCCGTTAGTAGTAGTAGCACTAGTAGTATTGTGTTCCCGAGTGGAACAGTCACGCAACCAGGACCCGGAGGATTTATCTTGGTCAACCCGCCGCAAGTGAACATGGCTGGGTCTTTTACCTAATATCCCGAGTTCTCGAGCTGGGGTAATGATGATGTAGAGCAACACTGGTATCTGTACGAAGCCATTTCGAGGGCTCGGCAGACACCGAACGCAGGGAAAATAATAGAGTTCCAAACCACACTCAGAGAGAGGGCTCTAAAATGGTTCATCAAGTGGTCTGAGGCCCACCCAAATCCTGTCATCGCGAACGTGAAGCAGGATTTTGTCCGGGAATCTAAGCTTCCCTAGACAGACCAACAGGGTCTGTCCGAGCTCTAGGAAATTAAATAGAAGGAAGGAGAGACCGCATGGGAGCTAATGTGGTGATTCAAGGACGCGATCAGGAAACTCAGTTACTTGATCGACCCAAACCATTAGAGGGGCTGGTTCATCAAGGCTCTGATTCCCTTGACGCAAACCCCCCTCACCCAACAGAAGATCGGAAATCTACAGGATGCTTTGGAACAGGCCATGAAGATCGAGGCCATGGCGAGCTACCCTTAGGAATATTGGGGTAGGCCAGCCCCGCAGGATCCCTCCTTGGTGGGATTGCTGCATCAGATAGCTAGCCTGACCGAAAAGCTCAAGGAAATACAGCCAGTCAGACCAACCAGGCCGAATGTTTGGTGCACTCACTGCCTGGTTGAAGGCCATGTCGCAACTGAGTGTCTGCGGTTGCATGGCACGGGGGTGGGACCCTCGGTCGTGGCAATTTAAGGGGGGCCACCCACGGGGGGTGGCACGGCGCTGAATCCGCAGGGAGTATACCAGATGCAATAGCCGTATGCGGGGTTCCCCTCCCAACTCAACCCAGCTGCCACGGAGTATTGTGAGATTTGCTGGATGGTGGGACATCTGCCTCGGATGTGCCCGATCCTACAAAAGTATTCCAACGTGCCAAACAATGTATGTTGTGAGTTTTGCGCTTCCACGACTCACAACATGGAGCAATGCTGGGCTCTCGATGCACTCGCAGATCGGTTGGATTGACCCTCCTATAGGGTGAATGAGGCTCCTAGAGGAAGAGGGGGCAGGGCGCGCGGAGGCCGCACTGGGGGCCGTGGGCCGATGAAATGCTAAAACTATGATTAGGAGGGCCATGTGGCTCACGAATGTCCCCTCCCTCACTGTCCGTGGTGTTCCCAGTGCCGAGTAAACACCCATGCGACAGAAGACTGTCCTGATCTCATCAAAAAGTGGGAAGAACGTGCACGGCAGAGGGGCACGAACTTGGTAAACGCCGAGCCGCGGGTGGTCGCGACTCTGGCCATGCAGAACGTCGCTAGTGTGATGAGGGGCCGTAAGAAGATGGGGGAGGACGCTCGTGGAAAGGAGCTGGCACCAGTTGTCAGGCCAGCCTCCCCGCACCGGGTAATCAGACTAGAGGCGCAAAAGAAGTATTTCCAGGAGGGGGTTGAAGCATTTTCTCAGCTACGCGAAGCAGAAGGCCTGGAGGCACCCCTGCCGACAGATCCTGGGCCACAGCGTGCCCCAGGAACCCTGATGGAAGAATGGCTCTAGCTATTCCTCAAGATTGTTGACAGTGTTGCTCTGCAGCAGCAGCTCAAGTGTACTTTGGAAGGGGCACTGCAAGGGAGGACAAAACTGGGGGAACCGGTGGACCCAGCCCCCCAATCGGTGCAGCACATCAAGCGAAATAAGTGATGAACGGGTAAAGAGTTCTGGCTCAATAAGCAAGTTGGGGGATTCCAAATCAGTGACACCATGCTTGATTTAGGGTCTGACGTCAACATCCTGCCGCACAAGAAGTGGGAGGCTCTCGGAAAGCCACGGCTGGCCTACTCACCCATCCAACTCAGGATGGCGAACTAGTACTACATTCTGCCGATTGGCCGACTCAAAGGTGTCGAGGTCGACATTGTGGGGGTAAATACTTACACCGATTTTTAGGTCATTTATATTATGGGAGATAAGGATCCTTACCCCACCCTATTAGGCATTGATTGGGACGTTGATAATTATGCTATCATCGACCTCAAAAAGGAGCTGATGATCTTTGAAGATGGGGAGGTCAACGTCACTCAGCCTCTCGACCCATATCAAGGCCCAAGGTATATCGAAACGGTGGATAACCGGGAGGATGCTCAGATGATGAACCACCTCTACAAGATGACTGCAGGGAAGCGGGAAGACTATATTAACCCAACCGCGACTAGCTCTGTCAGTTGGCGGAGTGTCTAGAGCTAAGAGCTGGGATCCGAACTTGCGTGGGAAGACTGGCAGCAGGGGGGGTACGAGACCAGCATGCGGAGATGTGCCCATGTTGGCCGCGTCAGCTGGATTGGTGCTGAGTTCAAAGAATACCCCACCCTGTCAAACATGCAAGCTGTCAATACCTTCATTACCAAGGTTGAGGACTTCGTGCTAGAAGGGAGAAGACTACCCCTTTTGGATGTTTCACTACAGTCTACGGCAGCCCGGTGGTGGAAAAATCACTGCAATACCTTGTCACGGTGGAGTAGTGTGGCGGATGCATTGCGGGCGCGGTTCAAAGAAGATGAAGGCCCTCGAAGCAGGCAGCGGTACTCTGGGACTTCCAATCCGCAGGGCCACTTGCGGACTTGTGAGGAGCAGTGGCGAAGTATAGGATACCCGGAAGAGCTGTGGGTTCATCGGTTTGTCCACTCTTTAGACACCATCCCCCACGCATGGTACTTGGAGGAAGAACGGAGACGAGGGACTAGTTCTTGGATCGAAGTCGCGCACAAATTTGCGCGGTGTTTCTCTTTCACGGGGGACACAGAGTTGGAATCTCAAGCTTTGCATGCCATTAGGGCGGTACTGTTTTTTCGTGATCCGTAGACCGACTACTACACGCTGCCCGCCCGTCCCAAGGTCGTGCAAGAGTTGGTTTGCCAAAGGATTGACGGCGATCTGGAGGACGATGGTCTGGAAGACCTGAGGCACCTGTATTTTGAAGAGAAGGAAGGCGAGCAGAACGTTAACGAACATCCGACCACCGAAGGGGTCCGTTTACGACTGCTAAGGACAAAGAAGCTAAACATCGGTATGGAGGAGAAGCCTAAGTTGGCTACAGTGGGCGATTACTGGGACGAGCAGACAACCAAAGAGATTTTCAGCCTCCTCCAGGAATACGAGGATTTTTTCCCCTTGTCAGTCACAGATCTGAAGGGCATCAAAGGTGACCTTGGTGAAATGCGCATCGTACTGAAACCAGGTGCCAGGCCTATGAAGCACCGGCCCTACCGGTTGAACCCGCGAGTTAAAGAGAAGGTTAAGATGGAAATCGAAAAGATGCTGGCCACGGGTCTAATCTTTCCCATGGAGGAAGCAGAGTGGGTGAGCCCTATCGTCATCCAGAATAAGAAGGACAAGGCAGAGATACGGGTTTGTGTCGATTATTGCAGTCTGAACAATGCCTACTTTCATGATCCATTCCCCACCCCTTTCAGCGACGAAGTGTTGGACCATGTTGCAGGGAACGAAGCCTACTCTTTCACTGATGGCTTTTCGGGCTACCATCAGGTGCGTATCGTGGAAGAAGATAAGTCGAAGACAACCTTCACCACCGAATGGGGGTCGTTCACATACCACGTCATGCTGTTTGGCTTGAAGAACGCTCCGGCTGTGTTTTCCCAGATTTTCATCGCCGCCTTCCGGGAGTACCTTCACAAGTTCCTAGAAGTCTACATGGACGATTGAACTATATACAGTTTATTGAAGAAACACGCTACCCTATTGCGGGTCATGTTTGACCAGTGCCGCCAGCTGCAGATTTCCTTGAATTTAAAGAAATGTATTTTGTTGTTCCATTCGGCATGTTGTTGGGACATGTGGTATGCAAGCAAGGGGTCTGCGTCGACCCCACCAAGGTTGCAGTGATCGTACACATGGAAGCCCCCAAGACGATGAAACAGTTGCGGGCATTGCTCGGGCACACGGGATACTACAGGAGGCTTATCCGCAACTATGCCAAGATCACTGCTCCATTAGAACAACTTCTACAGAAGTCCACAGTCTTTCAGTGGACGGAGGAGTGTCAAGTAGCCCTGGACACCCTGAAGGAGAAGCTGGCATCGACGCCTATTCTAGTTCATCCCGATTGGGATAAGCAGTTCCATGTGCATATCGATGCTTCCGGTATTGCACTTGGGGCTATCTTGGCACAACTCAGCGATACAACAGTTGACCACCCGGTATACTTTGCCAGCCACAAATTGTCCAATGCAAAGAAGAATTACACCACAACCGAAAGGGAGGCGCTGGCGATGGTGTACTCTCTTCAGAAGTTCCGCCACTATCTTCTAGGGGGCAAGTTCAAGTTCTTCACGGACCACTTTGCCCTGAAGTACCTGGTCAATAAGCCTGTTCTGGAAGGATGGATTTGTCGTTGGCTTCTGCTATTTCAAGAATTCACGTTCGAGGTAATCATCAAGCCCGGGAGTTTGAATGTCAAGCTCGATCACCTATCCAGGTTGGATATGGGGGAGAATGATGGCTCCCTTGATGATCAGATGCCTGACGCTGACCTCTTCCGAGTCGAAGCTGTACCAGATTACTTGGCCAACATTGTCGCCTATCTGACCACGGGGCAATGCCCTCAGGATTACACCCCACTGCAGAAATGGCATTTGGTCATCTGTGCCGCCGACTACCAATTGATCGCAGGGAAGCTATACAAACTAGGCCTCGATGAGGTTCTCACATATGCGTCCTTGACCACGAACGAGAAGTGGTAATCTGGGAATGTCACAGCGGTGTTGCGGGGGGGGCATGTGGGTACGAAACCCACTGCAAGAAAGGTACTCCAAGCTGGCCTGTGGCGGCCGACAATACATACTGATTGTAAGGCCTATGTGAAGTGGTGTGATGTCTGCCAGCGGACGGGTAGGCCCTCTCACCGAGATGAGCTTCCGTTACACCCAGTGCATGTGTTGCGGCCGTTCGAGAAGTGGGCTATCTATTTTGTGGGGCCCATAGCTCCAGTTGCCAGACACTCCAAGGCCTAGTACATCATTACCGCCATGGATTACCTCACCAGGTGGGCTGAGGCAGCCGCGGTACACGACTGCACAGCGGATACCGCCGCTTGGTTCATTTTTTATCACATCATTTGCCGATTTGGCTGCCCGCAAATTTTAACCAGTGATCAGGGTACGCACTTCATTAATGACACGGTCAAGACACTACTAGACACCTTCATGGTTCAGCATCACAAGAGTAGCCCGTATCACCCGCAGGCTAATGGTACGGTGGAAGCCTTCAATAAGATTCTTGAGAAAGGCTTGACTAAGATTTGCAACGCCCAGCGTGATGATTGGGACGAGCGCCTATCAGCGGCCTTATGGGCCTATCGAACTACGGTGAAGTGCTTGACCAATCAAACGCCGTTCTAGCTCGTGTACAGCTGGGAGGCTGTGATCCCCGTTGAGTTTATTGTACCAAGCCTGTTGATCGCTACGTCTCTGAAGTTTTCGGAAGAGGCCTCCCTCCAGGAGTGCCTCCATGAATTATAGGAAATGGATGAGGCCCGCTTCCTGGCTGAATTCCACCAGAAAATTTAGAAGGACCAACAGAAAGCGTGGCATGACCGCCACATTAAGAACAAAACCTTCCAAGTTGGCGGAAAAGTTCTTTTATACGACAGCAGGTTCCAGAAATTCCCAGGAAAGCTACAGATGCACTGGTTGGGACCCTACTTCGTTATCAAGATTCGCGATTCCGGAGTCGTTCAGTTGGCACAGCTAGACGGTACGGTTCTTCTTGGGTGGGTGAATGGTGCACGCCTGAAACCCTACCAGGAGTAAATTCTCATCAATAACTCTCGCACCCGAGAGCACCCGTAATGTAGCGTAGTTGAATAACTCTCCCACAACCGGGATGAGCGTAGGAGGTATTCTCTGTTCATAGGTAGTATATCAATAACCACTCAGTTGCAAGGTCCACACCGCAACCAACTATGGTCGGGGCGGCGCCGGTCCAGCGTGTCATCCCTGTAGGATCCATACTAGTCTCCACGTCAGTCCAGCTCAGTTCACCCATGTACTTGTGTCAGTCCGTAGGATCGCCTAGATCTACAACATTAATTAGCATACTTAGCAGCGACCACGCCATCATCATTTGGCCATCACCCTCAATAACCTTAGCCATCACATCCGCCCATTTCCCCATGCCACCGTCAACAACTGTCACAACACTTATTAGCATGTGAGTGATCGCACGATTATCGTAGAAAGAATGCCAGCAAGAATTAATTCGTTAGAGGGTCTCATCAACTCCATTCATGCCAGGTGCTGACATAACTTGCATGAACACCAAAAGCACGAGAATGCCAGACCCATTTGAATTAGCAAGTATAGCTGCACCAGAGCCATTGAATTCTCAGAATGCATTGCACCAAGAAAGGCGCCCAAGGAAAATTTTACAAGTCTATCAGTGCCGGGCCGAAATGTCGAACGCCATTACAGCCGTTGTTGAACCAGAGCTTGACACTTGGATTCAGAAGACCAAGTCTCTAGTGGGAAAGTATGATAACGCAGCCTTGATTGATGCCAACCTCTCAAATGCTACCGAATTTTCATCCCTCCAGCGGCAGGCATACATGGAGCACTACTGCACTGCAGCCGGCAACCCCGCCAGCTGCCTGTTGCCTAAGTTCAGGGGCCTTCAGACCTCGTTCCTGATGAACTTGAGAAATATTCTAGTATTCGGCACCACCGGACCAGTTCTGCAGTGTACACGCTTCCTCCTCAGCCGAATTCAGAATGGGTCCCTGTGGCTGACCCAGGAAATTCCCATTCACGCCGAAGATATTCATCGCCTCACAGGGCTTTCGCAGATGGGGGCAAATGTCTCAATGGCCTATCAGACCTCCTCCAAGCGCGCACGGAAGTCGGGAAATGCGGACCTCTATACCAAATATGGCACTCGCAGGGGGGGGAAAGGAGCCAAGATCGACCTCATCAATAAGCCTGAGATTCGATTCGCCTGTTGCCTCATTTCCAGCAAGACAATGAGGCATTACACCAAGGGCGAATGCACCCTTGATACTATTTCTATTGCTGAACATTGTGTCCAAGGCACCAGACTAAATTGGTGTTCATTCTTGTTAAAGGAGTTGTTCGATGCGTGCGAGGATAATTATAAGCGCGCAACTACTTTTATTTATGGCTATTTGATTATTGCTTTTGCCATGTGGAAATGGCACACTCCACACATCCGGTTCCCAGCAGAGATCCCCGAGGGGGGGCCTCGTGATGAAATTCACTCCATGGCAGGTCTCAAATGACCCCAGTACCAAAATGGTGAATGCAGATGCATTTCGGTCGTGGTACCGGCTAATGACGGATGTGGTGGCATGTCAGCAACGGGTGCCCAGGAACCTGTTGGACGAGTATAGTGAGCAAGTGTGGTTCGAGGTAAGTCATAAGCACACTTACCTCCGATCGGCTTGCGTTCCAGCAGATACCTTCTGAATGACGCCTCTGAAATTTCGGTTGGACGATGCTACCTTCCATCGTGAAGTCTGCTCATGGCCGAGGGTCACGAAGCACATGCGGGACGGGCTCCCCAAATACAATTTTGACAGGATGGCACTGGTGCAATAGCCTGCTGAGATGGCGATGGTAGAACCATCACAGGAACTCCCTGAACCACTCATCCCTGTCGTCCGCCACTTTAACAACTAGGTAAGAAATTTCAATGTGGCGGCCCAGGTTGTTTCTAGCGGTGCTACCCCATTTCCTTTATTTTCTGAATTTCAGCTCACTCGCTCCACTTCGCACCCCTGTACCACTCTGCTCACCTCCCCCATCCCCACTATCTTGTTTACCTCTGTCGATCCACTCATGACCCTGATGGGTGAGACGAGCGGGCCTAGAGATCCACCCGAGGCCCCTCAAGCTAAGAGGGCCCGCACCACCGAGGCCAATCTGGTGGTGGACCTCACTGTTGATGATCCACCACCGCCCCCAAGAACAGGGGTGCTGATTACTGAAGAACCCCTCATCGACCCCTCCGAATTCATCAATATGCGCTTTCCACACACCCCCACCACACTCTCCACTGCTCCATCCACCATTCCTCTGCCTGCCACTTCATCCGCCCCGTCTAATTCCTTGGCTACGGTATCTGACCCCATTATCCGGGAACTCATGGGTGGGGACCGCGGGGCTGAGGTTGACTCTGGTGCTGCCACAATCCTACCACCGATCGACCCAGTGGTCGAGCCCCACCCTCCTTTCACTGATATATTCACACAGCAGCTGCACACTGGGTCTGATTCTGCCGAGGTTCCACCTGAGGCCACATTTCCTTCACGACCGCCTCACCTTGATCAGTAAGAACTACCGGATTTGAATATGGTTGACCCTGCACCTCCAGAGGCCACGCCCTTCTCACCTCTTGGGCATGTCAATGGAACAGTTGCTGGTGGGAAACCATTGCAAGAGCACATGCTGGTGCAGAGTGCTTCTGGGACCTCCACCTTCTAGCCTGACAATCCAGCTTAGTTGTATCTGCTGATTCAAAGGACGGCCCAGCAGGCCGAAAGATTACATTTGGGACTCCAGAGGCAGTATGCCGAGCAGCCACACCAAATTTCTGCGCTTACTGAAGAGCATGACCAACTCCAAACAGAGTGGGAGCAGATGGAAGCAATGATCACTAATGTCACCCAGATGTTCTCCGAGTTCTGGCCCTCCCTAGGGCCTCATTACCCCCTGTTGCGTCCCAAAATCGCTACGACCAACCTCTCTGAGCAAGCTATCCACCTCCGCATCGTTGTTCAGGAATTACACTTGGAGAATCATGAGCTTCGGGCAACGTTAGGAGACCGTGCAGAGCCGGCCGAGCCCGAGGTCGACTATTCAGCCCAAGTGGCCGCCAAGCAGAGCCAGGCAGCTCAGATGTAGGAAGCACTTCAATCCACATCACGAGAGGCCCATGACCTCCTGAAGGGCCTTCAAGAATGCTCCCTGGCCCTCACTGTCAAGACTCAGCCGATTTCAGCCCAAATCCAGCAGGTTTCCAGGGAAATTCAAGAGGCTACTGACCCCGCGAGGCTGGATCAATTATACGCCCAGGCTAATGAACTTGAGGCATGGCTCCAACACACAGAGGCTTGCTCGGTGGAGGCCAAACGCGTCATTCGTGAGCTCCAGACGCCCCTTCAATCTAGCGCCCGGGCCATACAACAGCTCGCACCAGCAGCCGAGACCCAGATCAGCACAATGTTTGGAGGTGTCCTGACACCCATTGAGGAAGCTGCTGTCACCAAGCTCGCTGAGGACACGGACTCGCTCATCCAGGGGTGGCAGCAAGCTGTGTCGGCTTTTACTGAGCTCCGAGCTACAGCGTTCCAAAGGGTCCCGGAGTTGGGGCCCTTGTTTGAATAGCCACCTGAAGACGCACAGCAAGGACAGGAACAAGCTAAAGGTGCACAGCAGGAATGAGCACAGGATGAAAGCACACAGGGCGAACAGGGCACGAGGTCAAGCAGGTAAATGGAGGTAGAAACCGTAATTTGTGATTGACTCGGGGACGAGTCAAGGAACTGTGGTCGGGGCCTGTTGGGGCCCTTGTTTTGAAAAACCTTGTTTTGAATGTTTTGAATTTGGAACAATGGCTAGATTTTGGGGTTGTGGAACGAGGACACATGGCAACCGCAACCAAGTCGCAACCACATCAAATGGTGGAGCTACCAAGGTTGCGACGGAAAAGGAACATATTGGAGGAAACTAGATGCATAAGTGCAGATAAGGAGAAGATACAACAGAAAGAACGCAAGCGGAACACAAAGATAATCAGAGAAAACCTAGAAGCAACTACAGAAGGACATAAGAAGAACTAATAGTCGCGACAGCGGGTAAATAAATAGCAGTCACCCGGATGAAAGAGGGATGATTCCACAGTAGAAGAGAGAAGAGAGCGACTAAAGGAGAGAAAACTCATGCTGCAACAGGAATCCAGATCATGGATGAGGTCTCTGTAGTTCCTAGGGTCTATTGATGTAGAATCTTTGTTCCGCAAGGCATATGTATCAGATCTGTAAGCCCATTGCAAAGCTATGTAACTAGAATTTGGCCAAGAAATTAATACAATTGTAGGTTGCTGTCTATTTGTGTGATTCACATGCATGTGTGTTGGTTGAGATGCTTTAAAATTTTCATTTTCTTAATATCTGTATGTTCTTTGAATAACATTGCGTGTGTGATTCTATCTATGCACTCTAACCACTGATGAGAATGAGTTGCGGATCTGTTCCTTTCCCCTAGTCTATTCCCCTTCTGCATGTGGTCACGGCACGCCTCGGGTGAGACTCTCTACTCTCCAGAGTAGGGTGATAATGCCGGCGTGATCCTAGACTACAGCGGATTCCTTTGTTGGCCACAATCCCTGAACCTGGGTCTTGCCCGCGAGACCTGATCACTCGCCAACAAAAACCAAATAACACCACCCTCCAAATGAACACAAAAAATGAAAAAACTAACGAAGACAAACTACATGACACATTATCGTAACTTTTCCTAGGGCAGCGACCAACCTCTAAATTCCTCACATAAAGGCCACACAAAAATCCACTAAACATCATCGCACCCACATGGGAGGTCACAAAATTGGGTAAACAAACTAGTTTATCATGGATTGCAGCTTCCAACTTCCTCTTTTAGCTCGAAAAAACACTCACCAAGAGTGAGGAAGAATGGAAACGGGTGAGCTCGCTTTCCTACAGCTTCCATTCCTCCCAGATGCAGACAATAACAAAGAAACTAAGCAGTAAGAACTAGTTTAACACATTGCATGAGAAAATTCCCCCGATAAGCACACACAAGACACTCCTCTATAAACCTTCCTGTGATGCTTATGCTTCCTCCCCAGAAGCCACCAGAAGTACCAACACGAAACAATATTTAGGAGTCGAATGCCAGGCTCCCTCATATTACCTCTCCTTAATCTTTCACCACCCCCAAAACTCCAATGTGCAACTATGTTTCACACGAATTGCCAACATTAAGCTAGTACCTGTCCCGCTGTGTGCATTATGGTGAAGGGATCAGGAGGACCGTCACTCACACCTGCTCTACTTGTATTTATACATGTGATACGCCTTTCATGTGTTGCACATACCTCACTCCCATCGAGGATATTTATCTACCATTATTATTGTTTACCATTTATTTATTTATAGTTTAATATTATATTTTTTTATTTATTATTTATTATTTTTATTATTATTATGGGACATTACAGTCAAAGACAAATTAATACATATTCAAAGGAAAAATTCAATGCATATTTTGTAGGTATAACAATATTTTATATTATATCTTCACAAATTTATTCATTGTTTAAAAATAGAAATTAAAAAATTAAATTTTTGGAATCTTTGGCACTCACTTAAGCCTTTTTGTTACTAAATTTTTTATTTTAATATACTATTCATTGTAATTTTTTCTATAAGATATTTTATTACATATGATTGTTTTTCCACGTGATTAAGATGACACGATTAAGATCACACAAATACTTATTTTTCTACATAGGAATTCTACCATAGATTATTTATTTTTTGCTGAATTAAAATGAGTTTAAACTCATAGTAAAATAAATAGTTACAATAATTAGCTTTTGAAGAAATTATTTATTTTATTTATATCATATATATACATTATTTAATATAAAGATACTAAACATTGTATTTTCTCCTCATTTTTTGGTCCTATAAGCTAAAGATGGAATAAAATCCGCACAAGCACATTTCAATAATGTTTAACTTTTATAACAAACAATAATGTTGGAGTTAATGTTACGCCCAAAAGAATTTATGCACCTATTTATTTATGCTCCAAGGTTATTTAAACACTTATGTCACTTCCTTTCATAGTATTCAAATGTGTTTCATTACTTCCTTTGGTAGTATTCAAATTTATTTCATTACTTCCCTTTGTAATATTCAAATGTGTTTCATTGCTAAGAAAACGTTGCATATTACATGTTTAACTTGGTAGTTGATTTGAAATGTTTCATTAATTATAACTAAAGATATGAATTCACTTGAGACACCAAAATGGAAATTTTTTTTATTAAAACATCATATTTAATTTTAGAGGTTGACTTCAATGTTTTTTGAAAAAATATTAGGTGCTTTAAATATTATCATTATAAAGGGTAAGGATGTTAGTCTTAAAAAATTGGTTAATTTTGAAACCACTAATTATTGAGTTAAGAGGCTCATTCTACAATCCAGTATGTCATGTCCTAAAAAACAAAGTAAAAATAATTATCTTTCATGTCGTCCAAACCAAAAAAAAATTAAATAACCATATACATAAACAATTAAAAATATATTACAAAGCAATTGAATTAGATTTTGATATTTCACTTTCACTCTTCAAGTAATAAATACAATATTTCGATATCTATCTTAAATATTTCCCTTATAAATATCTCAATATAGAACTTGAATAAATTGTTTGAATATTCATATCAACTAATATATTTCAGTATGAACTTTCTCTCTTTACAGAAAGTGTGTGTTTATCTATGTGTGTGTGTGCTAATGTTAACCTTAGCTAGAAAACAAAATTTAATTAAAGGTAAATTATAGTAGTTACTTCTTAATAAAAGGAAAATGTCAAACTCATTCAATTTTTAATGTAAAATATAGATAATGATAAAATATCAAAATATACAATTTAGACAATGAAACATTATCACTATAGATTTATATTAATCACATATTTACCAAGCAATAAAATGGATTAATTAAAGTGTAAATATTTTTTCAAGTTTGAGATTTGATCTCTCTAGATTTTTGGTAGATCCATGGTTAAAATGTGTCTATATTGATTTTACAACTCAGTGTGAAGGGGGTGTGTAAGTATGTCAAACCCTCTTTAAAATGGCGACTATAATAAAAATAAAAATAGAAAAAAAACAAATATATATATATATATATATATATATATATATATATATATATATAATAAAAATAAATAAATATATGTTATGCATTTTTAATTAGCTGTCCATATGAACTAATATCATATCAAGTAATTAAAAGTAAAAACAATTTGTGAGTAAGACGTTTAAACCTTATGCTTTTCAAAAATATTTTAATACACGATATCAACTTTATATATATATATATATATATATATATATATATATATATATATATATATATATATAAAAGAAAATATTTTAATATCATATAGAATAAAATATCAAATGGGAAGTTATTAATATAATATTTTAAAATTATTTAATGTAAAATGGCTCAATATACATGACATGTAATCTCTATAACATTCAAAAAAGCAATTTAAAAAGGAAAAAATTACACAATATTTTTTGCACTCTAAAATAAGTTTGTAACAAAAGAAATTTGATCCCTCTTAGCTCATGTTAGATCTGTGCTTTAGATGGAACTATGCTGGTTTATATGAGCTAAATATAATCACTAAAGGTGATCTCCAAACAAAATTCATATTTCTTATCAAGTTGGGAACTATGTAAAAGTGTATTTCTGATAGTATATATTGTATAAATATACCAACTTCTCAACTATGGAATGCATATTTTTCAATATGTTTTCATATTCCCAAGAAAAATTAAGATGTGAGTTTGGATTGAAACCAGTAACTCTTATTATTCCTTGCATGCATTATGTTAATTGTTGATATTAAAAAATTATCATGCATAGCTTGAAAACTCAAACATTTTATTCTTACACTTAGAAAAAAAAATTATGAAAAAGAATAATGATGTTTGGTTATCCTTTTATAGAAGTTGCACTATTCTTATAACATTCACCCATACATACAATCTCCAAGGTACATTCTTCTTCTAACACCATACAATGTCCAAGATACTCTCAAGAATCAACCAAAGCTACCATGTCATCTCGGATCCCTTTTAAGTTGATAGTAGACATATAGTCGATTTTAAGGACTATTAGGTTCTATTTTACTACCATTGCCATTACATTAATGGTTTCCCATTTATGTATTTTTCTTATTAAAAAAGATCGACTCTAAGAGTGATGCACAAACAAAATCCCCCTTTGATTTTAGAGAGGTGTAATTCTTGTGTTATGAAATGAATGATATTCTTTTAAATGAATGATAAATGATATGGGAGAGTCATATGCAACAAAAAGTATAAACTTTTATATATATATATATATATATATATATATATATATATATATATATATATATATATCATTTTCAAGTAAAAATGTTCATTTAAAAAGATGTAGCTGCATGTCATAAAAGAGAAATAATATGACTCTAATTTCTTTTACCAAGATCACTATTTTGTGTATCCATAAAAACAAGTGAATTATACAAAACAAGGTTTATATTCATAAAAATTAAGCACTTTTTTTTTTAGAATTCAATAGCTTATTGACTAGAGATACACTCTACAATTTAGTATAGAAAAGATGTTTGTTAACATGTTTGAATGTTTAAACTATTACAAATGTATTCAATGTGAACATATTACAATTAAAAATAAATCTATAAATAATAAATATATACCATAAATTTTCATATTAATATATATTAATAATTATTAATAATTATATACATTTCACATTTTTATACATCAAAGTATTCTCATTTTAATTTTATTAAAACTATGATTTAATTTATATGGAGTATTTTTAGTAGTAGTGAGTCCAAGAATTTAGATATATGTCAAAAGTAATAATAACATTTTTTTTCTTTTATGTTTAATAAAATAATGTTATAAAATTAAATTAGAATAAAATATGTATAAAAATTTTTATTGTGAAATGAGTTATGGTTTTTGGTCATGAGGTATTGATAAGTCGTGGTATTGGCCCATGGTATTGTAGCAAAGTCTATTTACAAGTTAATAATATACATGGTAATGTTGTCATAAATAGGCATGGTTAAAAGTATTTTATTAGTATTAGTGAGGAAATCAAGTTTAAATATATGTCATTTAAGTAATTATAATTTTTTTCTTTTAGGTTTAATTTTAAAAATGATATCAAAATAAATTAAAATAAAACATTTATATAAAATATATATAAGATATTGTCTGTGGGTCTTGGTTAAATGGTGATGAGGCGAACTATTATGGCACTCATCACAGGTTTCAACTCCCTTCCCCAGTGGAGGTGATGTATTTGGACATGTTGATGAAGATGGAATTAAGAAGAAGAAAAAAAGAAAATGACAGGACCTACTAAATTTTATATATATATATATATATATATCATGAAATGAGTTATGGTTTTTCGGCATGCTATATTGATAGGTCATAGTATTGGCTCATGGTGTTGAATCAAATAATATACATACTAAAATGAGTTATGGTTTTTGGGCATGTTGTATTGATAGGCCATAGTATTGGCTCATGGTGTTGTGTCAAATAATATACATACTAAAATGATTGAAAATATTTTATTAACTAACATTTAAATATTTACAATAAACATACATTAATAAATAAATTATAGATATAGATATAGATATAGATATAGATATAGATATAGATATAGATATAGATATAGATATAGATATATATATATATATATATATATATATATATATATATATATATATATATATATATATATATATATATATATATATATATATATATTAGCTGGTTTGACCCAATTAAGATCTGAACATTGAATAACATGGTAATATTCTATTAAATTGTACGTGAGCATTAAATAATCCATAATAATATTTCATATAAATTTTAATTTTTCGACATAAATTTTCATACTCAAATTGATATTTTTACCTTTATATAGGTTTATTATTATCGTTATTATTAATATTTTTATATTAATAATATATATTAAATATTAATATTAATCTTTTTATATTTCTAATAAAATCTAGTAATTTATTTTGTGATGCAAAGATGCTTTGTTACACTGCGCTAGGGTTTAGATGAAACCCTGAATCTCTATTCTCCCTCTCCATTGACGTCGCCATCTCTTCCTGTGCTACCCTCTAAGACTATGTAGATTTGTTTTCCCTTCAGATGGGGCTGCTAGGGGGAGGGGACTCAGCCCCCTCCTTCAAATCTATCCTTACAGGAGCCGCTAAATCATCATCAACATCATCTCCCTCTGGTCTGAAAAAAGTAGCACAGATGGAATCACCTGCCCTTTGCATGCAATGGCAAGAAAGGATGAAAGGACAGTTACTTCCGAAAGTAGCACAAAATCCAAATGTGGTTATCCCCCACAACAGATTGTGGCAATCTCGCCAGTTCATGGAGGATCATGCCATTATATGAAATTTTATGGGCATCTTGCCACGGGAAATTGATATACTCTGTTGGATATAGTTAAAATGGCAACCTAAATCCCCCTTTGACCTCTACCTCTGGGGCAAGGGTTTTATTTACTAAAATATTCAAGGATATTGAAGACAGGAAATGAATTTTGGATAGCGGTGCCTACTTCATGAGCAACACCATCCTATTCATGAGGAACTGGGAACCCTGTTATAATCTTGACAAGGAAATGTTCCTAGCCGCCCTAATGTGGGCTCGACTCTACTCCCTTCTAGAGGATTTCTCAAATTTCTATATCCTAGAATTCATAGGTAACTCAATCGAAAACTTTGTTCAAGTATCTAAAATTACTCGAAGAAAGCGATTATCATCATATGCCCACATCTGTGTATACATGAATATCTCCCATCCCCTTCCAGAGTTTGTGGAAATTGAATACTAGGACAAGATATGGTCTCTGACCCTTGATTATGAACATGTGTCATTCAAATGACATATGTTCCATTAAAATTTCCATCTTTTATGAGATTGTCTTAAACAAGCCCAAGCTTCTAGCCCTATTGTAAATATTTAAATGTTGGTTAGTAAAATATTTTAATCATTTTAGCATGTATAGTATTTGATACAACAACATGAGCCAATACTATGGCCTATCAATATTAGATGCCAAAAACCATAACTCATTTCATGATCGATATATATATATATATATATATATATATATATATATTTATATATATATATATATATATATATATATATATATATATATATATATATATATATAGATATATAGATATAGTAAGTTTGGTTGGACCTTTCGTTTTTTCTTTCTTTTTCTCTTTTTCTTTCTTCTGAATTCCATCTTCATCAACATGATGAGTGTCATAACAGCCCACCTCACCCCATGGAAAATATTTTATACAAATTTTATATACATGCTTTATTTTGATTTATTTTGATAACTTTTTTTTAATTAAACCTAAAAGAAAAAAAAATTATAATTACTTAAATGACATATATTTACACTCTATGTCCTCACTACTACTAATAAAATACTTTTAACCATGCATATTTACGACAATTTTACCATGTATATTATTAACTTGTAAATAGACTTTGCTACAATACCATGGGCCAATAGCACGACTTATCAATACCTCATGACCAAAACCATAACTCATTTCACAATTAAAAAATGTATACATATTTTTTTCTAATTTAATTTTATAACATTATTTATTAGATATAAAAGAAAAAAATTTATAATTACTTTTGACATATATCTAAATTCTTGTACTCACTACTACTAAAAATACTACATATAAATTAAATAAAGGTTTTAGTAAAATTAAAATGGGAATACTTTGATATATAAAGATGTGAAAAGTATATAATTATTAATATTTATTAATAGTATGAGGGGTTTCTGTAGTGCATTATATTAGATATCATTTTAGTCATAATTGACTAATTTCTCATGATTTTTGAATAGTCCACTCAGCACTAGTTGCATCGGGTGATGCTCACAAGGGTGAAGAAGTGGGATTGAAACTAGTGAAATGAATAACATAGCATCAATCATCGCTTCCAGAGCTTGAACCCAGTAACTAGGACTTCTTGAGAGGTCACCCATCCCATAACTCCTCTGGCTCAAGTGCGCTTAACTATGGAGTTTTCCCCACAATCAAGCCCACTTAGCTTGCTACCCCATTTGGAAAACTTTAGCAACTATTGTGCCTCATGAACCATTCAAGAAGAGCTCCCTTTACTCTTAGTATTTTAAGTATGAGGGGTTTCTATAGTGCATTACATTAGATATCATTTTTGGGATTCAACTGTGTTAATTTAGTCATTCATCTATGACCATTTCCATGAGAGGTAGTCATAACTAACTAATTTCTCATGATTTTTGAATAGTCCACTTAGCACTCATTGCATCGGGTGATGCTCATAGGGGTGAAGAAGTGGGATTGAAACTAGTGAAATGAATCACATAGCATCAATCCTCACTTCTAGGGCTTGTACCCAGTAACCAGGACTTCCCAAGAGGTCACCCATCCCAGAACTCCTCTAGCTCAAGCGCGCTTAACTGTGGAGTTTTCTCCACAATCAAGCCCACTTAGCTTGCTACCCCATTTGCAAAACCTTAGCAACTATTGTGCCTCATGAACCATTCAAGAAGAGCTCCCTTTACTCTTAGTATTTTAAGTATGGGGGGTTTTTTTGGGATTCAACTGCATTAATTTAGTCATTCATCTATGACCATTTCCATGAGAGGTAGTCATAACTGACTAATTTCTCATGATTTTTGAATATTCCACTTAGCACTCATTGCATCGGGTGATGCTCACAGGGGTGAAGAAGTGGGATTGAAACAAGTGAAATGAATCACATAGTGTCAATCATCATTTCCAGGGCTTGCACCTAGTAACCAAGACTTCGTGAGAGGTCACCCATCCCAGAACTCCTCTGGCTCAAGCGCGCTTAACTATGGATTTTTCCCCACAATCAAGCCCACTTAGCTTGCTACCCCATTTGCAAAACCTTAGAAACTATTGTGCCTCATGAACCATTCAAGAAGAGCTCCCTTTAATCTTAGTATTTTAAGTATGAGGGGTTTCTGCAGTGCATTATATTACATATCATTTTTGGGATTCAACTACGTTATTTTAGTCATTCATCTATGACCATTTCCATGAGAGGTAGTTGTAACTGACTAATTTCTCATGATTTTTTAATATTCCACTTAGCACTCATTGCATCGAGTCATGCTCACAGGGGTGAAGAAGTGGGATTGAAACCTAGTGAAATGAATCACATAGCATCAATCATCACTTCCAGGGCTTGCACCCGATAACCAGAACTTCCTGAGAGGTCACCCATCCCAGAACTCCTCTACCTCAACCACGCTTAACTGTGGAGTTTTCCCCACAATCAAGCCCACTTAGCTTACTACCCCATTTGCAAAGCGTTAGCAACTATTGTCCCTCATGAACCGTTCAAGAAGAGCTCCCTTTACTCTTAGTATTTTAAGTATGAGGGTTATTTTTGGGATTCAATTGCATTAATTTATTCATTCATCTATGACCATTTCCATGAGACGTAGTCGTAACTAACTAATTTCTCATGATTTTTGAATAGTACACTTAGCTCTCATTGCATCGGGTTATACTCATAGGGGTGAAGAAGTGGGATAGAAACTAGTGAAATGAATCACATAGCGTCAATCATCACTTCCGGGGCTTTCACCCGGTAACCAGGACTTCCCAAGAGGTCACCCATCCTAGAACTCCTCTGGCTCAAGCGCGCTTATCTATGGAGTCTTCCCCACAATCAAGCCCACTTAGCTTGCTTACCCATTTTCAAAACCTTAGCAACTATTGTGCCTCATGAACCATTCAAGAAGAGCTCCCTTTACTCTTAGTATTTTAAGTATGAGGGGTTTCCACAGTGCATTATATTATATATCATTTTTGGGATTCAATTGCATTAATTTATTCATTCATCTATGAACATTTCCATGAGAGGTAGTTGTAACAAACTAATTTCTCGTGATTTTTTATTATTTCCGCTTAGCACTCATTGCATCAGGTGATCCTCACAGGGGTGAATAAGTGGGATTGAAACTAGTGAAATGAATCACATAGCGTCAATCATCACTTCGGGGGCTTGCACCCAGTAACTAGGACTTCCTGAGAGGTCACCCATCCGAGAACTCCTTTGGCTCAAGCGCGCTTAACTGTGGAGTTTTCCCCACAATCAAGCCCACTTAGCTTGCTACCCCATTTGCAAAATCTTAGCAACTATTGTGCCTCATGAACCATTCAAGGAGAGCTCCCTTTACTGTTAGTATTTTAAGTACGAGGGCTTTCCGTAGTGCATTATATTAGATATCATTTTTGGGATTCAACTGCGTTAATTGAGTCATTCATCTATGACCATTTCCATGAGAGGTAGTCATAACTGACTAATTTCTCATGATTTTTGAATAGTCCACTTAGCACCCATTGCATCAAGTGATGCTCACAGGGGTGAAGAAGTGGGATTGAAACTAGTGAAATGAATCACATAGTTTCAATCATCACCTATGAGGCTTGCACCTAGTAACTAGGACTTCCCGAGAGGTCACCCATCTCAGAACTCCTCTGGCTCAAGCACACTTAACTGTGGAGTTTTCCCCAAAATAAAGCCCACTTAGCTTGCTACCCCATTTGCAAAACCTTAGCAACTATTGTGCCTCATGAACTATTCAAGAAGAGCCTCCTTTACTCTTAGTATTTTAAGTATGAGGGGTTTTCGCAGTGTATTATATTAGATATCATTTTTGGGATTCAACTGCGTTAATTTAGTCATTCATCTAATATATATTAATATGAAATTTTATGGTATATATGTATTATTTATAGATTTATTTTTAGTTGTGATAGTGTTCTCATTGGATACATTTACTTATAGTTGTAATAGTTTCAACATTCAAACATTTCAACAAACATCTCCCCTATACTAGGTTGTAGAGTGTATTTCTAGGTAATTACCTATTGAATTATAAGAAAAGAGGCTTAATTTTTATGAATATAAACCTTGTTTTTTATAATTCACTTGTTTTTATGAATACACAAAATAGTGATCTTAGTAAAAGAAATCAAAGTCATATTAATTTTTTTTTATGACATGCAACTACATCTTTTTAAATATACATTTTTACTTGAAAATGATATATATATATATATATAGATATATATAAGTTTCATAGGACTCTCCCATATCATTCATTTAAAGGAACAATAATATCATTCATTTCATAACACAAGAATTCCACCTCTCTAAAATCAAAGGGGGGTATTGTTTGTGCATCACCATTAGAGCCAATTTTTTTTAATAAGAAAATTACATTAATAGGGAAACCATTAATGTAATGGCAATAGTAGTAAAGGACAAATTCGCCTTTCTGAATTGAAATAGAACCTAATAGTCCTTAAAATGGACTATAGGTCTACTATCAACTTAAAATGGATCCGAGATGACATGGTAGCTTTTGTTGATTCTTGAGAGTATCTTGGAATGGACTATAGGTCTACCATCAACTTAAAGGGGATCTGAGATGACATGGTAGATTTTGTTGATTCTTGAGAGTATTTTGGACACTGTATGGTGTTAGAAGTAGAATGTACCTTGGAGATTGTATGTGTTTGGCTCCATTCAAATAGAATCAGAAAATGGGTGAATGTTATAAGAATGGTGCAACTTCTATAAAAGGATCACCAAATATCATTATTCTTTTTCATAATTTTTTTTTCTAAATGTAAGAAAAAAATGTTTGAGTTTTCAATCTATGCTTGATAAATTCTTAATATCAACAATTAACATAATCCAAGGAATAATAAGAGTTACTAGTTTCAATCCAAACTCACATCTCAATTTTTCTTAGGAATAGATGCATCCCATAATTCAGAAGTTGGTACATTTAGCTCATATAAACCAGCATAGATCTATATAAAGCACATATCTAACATGACATGAGATGGGAAGGATCAATTTTTTTTTGTTACAAACTTATTTTAAAGTGCAAAAAACAATGTGTAATTTTTTACTTTTTAAATTGCATTTTTGAATGTTAGAGAGATTACATGTCATGTATATTGATCCATTTTATATTAAATCATTTTAAAATATTATATTCATAGCTTCCCATTTGATATTTTATTCTATATGACATTAAAATATTTTTCTTTAACATTTTTTTCTATATATATATATATATATAAAGTTGATATCATCTATTAAAATATTTTTGAAAAGCATAAGGTTTCAACATCTTACTCACATATTTTTTTTACCTTTAATTACTTCTTATGATTTTTTTTCCTCGAGAAAAAAGCGTATTTTTATTACTGCAGATGAGTACAAAAATACAGTGAGAAACACATAGATATGTGTTCGAGAGAGACAAACTCAATGAGTTTGTTTACAAATTCAGATGCAAAGTGTAGCATGCCATTGCGGAAACTGGCATCCAAGCTGTTTGAGAAGCAAAACTGTTCAAATGACCCTATGTATAAAGCTGATCAATCAAGGAAACCAACCTCACTGCTCTGCTGACAAGTAGGTCGGCCTAAATGTCAGGAAGGGAAAAAACACTGCTCTACAGGAAACGAGCATATAAATCAGTCATCAGACGAGCCAACAAGTAGGTTCACAGCAAAAAATCTCATAATCTATCCGAATCACCCCCCAGGGGACCCGCATGCTCTGTTTTCATATTAAAAAGGAGACAGCCCCCTGTAGAAAACAGCGTTTGGAAAAACAAAGTTAAAACAACGTTTGGAAAACAGAGTTAAAACAGTGTTTGGAAAACCAAAGTTTCACAAACTCCAGCAGCAAAAAGATGGAACAGTTAAATAAAAGTGCCACCCCACAGCAATCAGGAAAGAGCACCCCGAAAAATGTGCACAAAACAGTTCACCAGGTGTGAACCACCCCGAATTGTGAGCACAAGCAGCCTGTTTAATAACAGTTCCACCCAACAGCAATCTAATTAGTTCCTCCTGTAGGCGAAAGGATCCTTGGCAAAAAGAAAAACACAGTGGCCACTCAGTCAAACAGGGAGATATGTAAAAATTCAGAGATTGCGCCATCCCTATGTTCTCCGATCCTCCAGGAACCCTCGTCCTGTTGGATCCCTCGCTTCGAAGCTCGATCTGCCATATCATTATTTTCTCAGTAGATATGTTGACAAGAGAAAGTTTCAAATGAGGAAAGGATCTCCCTAACAGAACGAAGCAGATGTTGTAGATGGTAGACACTGCATTGTTGAAAACCTTTAATCCAATTAATCACGTTCAAGGAGTCCCCAAAGAAATTTAAACTTCTGCAGCCTCTCTCCACAGCAAACAGCAAAAGGATCTTAAGGCTCAATAGTTCAGCCTGGTTATTAGTACCTTCCCCAAGCCCAACAGCAATCTCAAACCAATGAGCATCAGATAGGAACAGCAAAGCCCCACCACCACAAACGTTATGCTGCATTGCCCCATCAAAAAAACCCCATGGAACCCTCTTATCAAGGTCCAACAACAGGATCTCCCTCTGATTGGTAGCACGGATATGTGTGGGGAAAGAAGAATGCAGACCTATTGACATGGCTCCCACAACCCCAGGAGTACTGACAGTGCCCTCAAAAATTGCTCGGTTACGTGCCAACCAAACACCCCAGATCACAAGGAGAGGCAGAGCTTTAAGATTCTGCTCATCATGAGAAACCCACCATGCATCCCAAGCCTGGGACACAGATAAGCCCTCCCATCTGCAGCGAAATCCAAAAGACCTGGTGCATTCCATCCACACCCCTTTAATGAAGGGGAAACTAAGGAAAAGATGGTTTACCGATTCTTCATCAGAATTACAAAGACAGCACCAGCCAGGGCCCTGAAAACTCCTATGTTGCAGAACGTCCCAGGTGGGGACTTTGTTCTCAAGAACACACCACATAAAGATTCGGGTCTTAGGAGGGCAATTTAATTTCCAAAGTATCTTCCACCACCACCTCTCTTCACCCAAAACACCCCCTTCACTGAGTTTTTTATAACCAGCCCGAGGGGAATAGATCCCTGACGAGTCGAAATCCCAAACGATCATATCCTCCCTCTCCTGAAGCAAGATATGAGCCTGTTTTAAAGCTCTGATATATTCAGCCAGATCCCTCTCATCCATAATCTCCAAACCCAAAGACGAGGCCGGAATCCAAGACTGAACCCCCAACCTTCTCCTAACCGGAACAGCAAGTTGAGCAAGAAAAGTGATCCCCCTCTGCCTTAAAGCCTCAACCGTGCGCCTAGGAAGAATATGCTGTCGTTCACTTCCCATCCAAGGATCCTCACCAACCCGAAACCTCCTGCCACTACCCACATCCCAAGCCAGGCTAGTTTCCAAAATATGAAAAGAATTTACAAGAGCCTTCCATATCACTGAACCACCCGCAGAAGATTTCCTAGGATTTCTTATCCAATCAAGAATAGACAAAGGAGAAATATATTTCTGATTCAACACCTGAGTCCAAAGACTGTCAACTTTAAGAAGCCTCCACCCACCCTTCGCAGCTAGAGCTTGTGCAAAGAGAAAAATGTTTTTCAGTCCCCAACCACCCATCCCTTTAGGAACAGCAATTTTCTCCCACCTAACCCAAGGGGTCACCAAAGAATCCTGCTTCCCACTCCAAAGGAATCTGAAGAAAATCCGCCTTGCTGCCTCCAAAATGCCCTTTGGGATCCAAGAAAGGGATAACCAATAAACCGGGACAGCCTCCAACACAGACTTAACCAAGGTCAGTCGCCCGGCTCTAGACAGCCATTTATGACACCACACTCTTAGGCGCTTCTCCAGCTTTTCCAGCAGCCAACTCCAATCATGTTTCCTATAGTCATTGGGTTTTAAATGGAACCCCAAGTAAGTCAGCCCATCCTCCAAAACAACAGAGTTGTAAGGAAAAATCCTCTCAAACTCCCGCCTCTCCTCCTCCCGCAGAAAATGGGAGGTGATAGAAGACTTCACACCATTCACTTCCATACCTTTGGCCTTGCTAAACAGGTCCAAAATCTCTCCAAGAGTAACAGCATCCCGCACCAATCTAGAGCAGAAGATTAAAACATCATCAACAAAAAGAAGATGAGTGATGAAAAGATTTGGAGCAACCTGGATGCCCTTCAACGAACCCTGTCTCTTGGCCGCCATCAGATCTCTGCTCAAGCCCTCAGCAATCAATAAAAACAAGAGGGGAGAAAGGGGACAGCCCTGGCGAAGGCCCCTTTCAGCATGAAAAAAGGGGGATGCAGCCCCATTAAGCAAGACAGAAAAAGAGACAGTAGTGATACAGCTCATAATCCATCTAATAAAACCAATGCCAAATCCAAGATGAGTCAAGAGCATACGAATGTAAAGCCAGCTTACCCGGTCATATGCTTTGGATAGATCGATTTTCAGCACCGTTCCTTTGAGATTCTTGGTCTTCATGCTGCGGAGGACTTCTTGAGCAGTACCGATTGCTTCATGAATTTGACGACCATCCAGAAAGCCAAATTGTTCCCCAGAGATATGGGAAGACAGAATGCTTTTGAGTCTCCTCGCAATCACCTTGGCAACCACCTTATAAATACAATTGCAGAGAGAGATCGGACGAAAATCAGCCAAAGTATGGGGGTTATCCACCTTCGGAATCAAAGCTAAGAACGTGGAATTAAAACAAGCCGGTATCCTCCCAGAGATTCTGATGTCCTCCACAGCTTTCAGCAGATCAGCCCCTAACACATCATAAAGGGCCAAGAAAAATTCAATCGACCAACCATCTGGCCCAGGACTTTTGTCTTTTTGAAAGCTATGAAGAACCTCCTTTAATTCCTGCTCCGAAACCACAGCCATCATAGATATGTTATCCGCCTCCTCCACAAACCTCGGGAAGAGTTGAGCTACTCTAATAACCTCCGCAAGAGAAGCATGAGCTGGAGCCTTAAATAGAGCCTTAAAATGATCAACGCCCAGCTTTGCTTTAGCCTCAAAGGAAGAGTGTTCAATGCCTTGAGCATCTCTTAAATTCCAAATAGAATTAGCCGCCTTTCGACCACGCGCATAAGCATGAAAAAATTTAGTATTATCATCCCCACTTGCCAACCATGTGGCCCTACTTTTCAACCTCCAAGATTCTTCCTTATCCAAAAGAAGGGAGTTCCTTCTTTTTTTGAGAGTAACGAGGGTATCTTTATCAGCTTGAGTTTGGAAACCACCTCCAATCCCCTCATATAACAATCGAAGATCCTCTTCAACTTTTTTCAAATCCATATCCTCCCTCAATCTTTTAGCAGCCGACCAATGCTTCACAGCTTCCTTGACACGCTTAAAATTCTCAGCAAAATGAAAAGCCGCAGAATGAGGACCATCATCCCTATAAGGGATCCACCTATCCAGAACAAGAGCTTTAAAAGAGACATCCCTGAGCCAGGTATTATTAAACTTTAAAGGACTGGGGGGCTGCCTAGGCCCGTTCTTTAAATCAAGGAAGATGGGAAAATGATCAGAAGCTCCCCCACATCCAACCCACTGCCTAATTTGAAAAGGTCTGTCCACAATCTGCTCAGCCACCAGGAAGTGATCCAGTCTCTTAGCGATTCTGTCTTCAGCGCATCTATTGTTCCTCCAAGTGGGCTTCAACTTTAAGGGCTCTATATCGAGCAGATGATTCTCCACCAGCTTTTGGGTGAAGTACCCCGACAAAGAATCAGCATGCGCATGAGGACCCCAGACCTCAGACTGGCCCAAGGAAAAGTTCAGATCCCCTCCCAAAATCACCGAATCCCCTTTGAGTAGAGAATTACCCAATAGGGAGTCCCAAAACGGAATCCGATCTTGATAAGGACCATAGATATTAAAAATGTTAAAAACCTCACCAAGCTCCAGCACCTGAAAAGTTAACCCCAGGACCGACTCCATACCCCAGAAATTGAGTGGTTTGATAGTTCTACCATTCCAACCCACAGCCAGCCCTCCCGAACGCCCCCTAACATCCAACGTCTCAAAAAACCAACCAGGAAACCAACTTTCCAATCTATCTTTGACCAAAGAACCAGCACCTAAAGTTTCTTGTAGCAGAATTAAATCCGGACAGTCCAGAAAAATAATCCTCCGGAAAGCAGATTTCTTTTGGGGTCCTGCCAACCCCCTGCAATTGTAGGACATGATCTTCATTACATACCAGACTTCAGGGACTGTCTTGCTCTAAGCGCCCTCTCAATAGAAACCTGCTTCCCATCATGAACATCCATCATTGCTCGGTCCTGGGCTCTTGCCAAGAAGGAGATTCGACCCCTGCCCCGAGCAGCTGGGGGTTTCCCCCTCCCAAAACCCCCTGCACTTTTTCTAGCACTCGATCTCAAGTTATACCCCATGACCAAAGGAACAGAAGATTCAAAAGGCACCAACTGACTATCACCAGGATCAAAGACAGTAGCCTTCTCTAGAAGAGCTGGCTGGAACAAAATAGGAGCAGCAGTTGATAATAACCCGCAGTCACCCTTATCAGCTGAGACGGGAATCGGAACCAAGTTAAGGGAGATATTAAAGTTAGGTGAAAAAGGAAAGGATCCCAACTGTGCAGAAGTCAGACAAGAGAAAACAACCTTCAACATTCCGTCATCCTTCAGCTGATAATCCACAACATAATGACCACTATAGTCATTTACTGCAGGAGAAGAAGCATCAGCAGTCAACGGAGAGGGCGACCCCTGCCCAGAAAGATGAAGCGATCCCACAGCCTGGAGGCCCACCTCATTCAGAATACAAGATCCAACAGAAGCAGGGGTCGAGGTGCCACCAGGGGACGGAATCGACAGAGACTGAGCTTTGGGAGAATCAGAGCCAGCCCCTCTCCCATTGGGATCCGCCCCACTGCGTCTAACCCACCTCCTTTTTACAGAACGAGTAGAAAAACTACACTCAGAGGCTGGATGACCGTAAGCAAAGCAACGATGACAACGGAAAGGGACATTTTCATAGTCCAGTGATTGCTTTATGAAATACTGCCCCCACCTTAGATTCAGAGAGTCAGCCAGGCCTTCCCTGATATTAACCATCACTAATATTCGAGCAACACGTCTGAGATTAGTATGAAGGAAGGAAAGGTCGGCCTCAAGAAAAACCCCAAGCGTATTTCCCAAACCTCGGAGATGTTCCTCAGTCCAATAATGAAGAGGCAAACCAGGAAGGCGAACCCACAAGGGAACTGAGTCCACCCTCTCCCTACTAGCATCGAAAAGAGGGTGCCAATGTTTGAGAAGCAAAGGAGAGTGATCCAGTGCCCAACACCTTTGCAACACCCACTGGCTGTGTTCAGGTAGCAGAAAGTTGAAGGCGAACCACCCCTTGGATAGGGATACCACTTCTGGAACGTATCCAAGGTCAGCTTTCCAGCTAGCTCCAGCCCAAGCAACGACATTTTTCATAGCAAAATACCTCCCCATGACTCTACCTACCAGAGTTCTGCTGGCCAGAAGAGAAACCTGCTCCCATCTTATGTCTTCTCCCAGAACGTAGTTTAACTCATCTCTTTTGACTTTAATCCAATTCTTTTTCCTACCCCGCTTCTTCGACTCTCCAACCGCCCTGACATTGCTTGCACCTGTCTCTTTGGAACCTTCGAAGACAGGCTTCCCACTCTGTTCTTCCAGGCTTAGAGGATTTGAGACACCTTTCCCACTCTTCCCTACACAGAAACCATATACCCCTCTATCCGAGAGCACTGCTGGATCCTGATCCAAAGCAGAACCAGAGTAATAAAAGCTCTGATAGCCACCTGCTTCACACTCCCATTCCGCCGCCCTTGAAAGATGTTTCAAAGCCTTCCCCTGCAGCCCGAGCTCCTGCTCGTCTGAAATCACGCAGGGAGATAGACCTTTATTCAGCGCTTCTTTCAAAGCCTTCCCCTGCAGCCCGAGCTCCTGCTCTTTTGAAATCACGCAGGGAGACAGTCCTTTATACAACGGAAGCGCTCCCTCTCTGCCTGCAAACCACCCCCCACTTTTCCGGCATACCCACCTTCAGACACTGTAGAAAACAACCCATCAATAGCAGAATGAGCGACAACCTCAGCGCCTTGTGACCGTAGTCCCACCTGAAACCACCTGGCCTGTTCAGAACCTTGTTTTACGCACAGGCCCTGAACAGAACGCCCTTCGCCATTCAAATCCCAACGACTCCCGCCCTGCGCCATCTCTTCTAATTACTTCTTATGATATTATGTCATATACTTTAATTGATACATTTTATTTCTTGGTAAATATGTAACCCAATTAGGATCTGAACATTGAATCTCATGGTTTAAATTACTTTATAAAATCATAGTATCCTATTAAACTGTACGTGAGCATTAACTAAGCCATAATAATATTTCATTTAAATTTTAATTTTTCCACATAAATTTTCAAACTTGAATTTATATTTTTACCTTTATATATGTTTATTATTTTCATTATTATTAATATTTTATATTAATACTATATATTAAATATTAATATTAATCATTTTATATTTCTAATAAAATCTAGTAATTTTTTATGTGATGCAAAGATGCTCTATTACATCACGCTAGGGTTTCGATGAAACCCTAAATCTCTATGCTCCCTCTCCATCGATGCTAGCATATCTTCTTGTGCTACCCTCCAAGACCATCTAGAGTTTCTTTCCCCTCGGATGGGGCCGCTAGGGGGAGGTGACTCATCCCTCTCCTTCAAATCTATCCTTACAAGAGCCGCTAAATCATCATCAACATCATCTCCCTCCTATCCGAAAAAAAGAGCACAGATGGAATCGCCTTCCCTTTGCATGTAATGGCAAGAAAGGATGAAAGGAAAGTGTCTTCCGAATGCAGCACAAAATCCAAATGTGGTTATCCCCCACAACATATTGGAGCAATCTCACCATTTCATGTAGGATCATGTCATTATATGCAAGTTTATGGGCATCTTGTCGTAGGAAATTGATATACTCCGCTGGATATAGTTAAAATGTCAACCTAAATCCCCCTTTGACCTCTACCTCTGGGGCAAGGGTTTCTTTATAGAAATATTCAAGGATATTGAAGACAGGAAACGAATTATGGATAATGGTCCCTACTTCATGAGCAACACCATCATATTCATGAGGCACTAGGAACCCTATTACAATCATGACAAGGAACTGTTCCTAGCCGCCCTGATCTTCGCTCGCCTTTAATCCCTTCTAGAGGATTTCTTGGATCTGTATATCCTGGAACTCATAGGTAACTCAATAAAAAACTTTGTTTAAGTCTCTAAAATTACTTGAAGAAAGTGATTCTCATCATATGCCTGCATCTGTGTATACATGAATATCTCCCAGCCCCTCCGAGATTTTGTGGAAATTGAGTACCAGGACAAGATATGGGTTCAGCCCCTGGATTATTAACATGTGTCGTTCAAATGACGTATGTTCCATGAAAATGGCCATATTTTATGAGACATTCTTAAACAAGCCCAAGCTTCTGGCCCTGAGTGCAACTCGAAAGGATTCCAAGAATTACAACACTGTCGCCCCCCTATAGGCCAATTAATCCCTTGCATGCTTCCTCAAGTCACCCAACTAAATCGCAACCTACGTCGTCAGGGTTCTCAACCTCGGCTCCCTAGCCCACCCCCCCCCCCCCCCCTCTCTCCAAGCTCTTGAGTAATCGTTTTACAATTATAATGGATTCGTCAAGGCATGAAAAGAATGATAACTCAGAAGTTCTTGAAATTCCCCTCTATGCTCACTCAACAATGTAAATAGAACAAAATAACAAAGCACAAAAGAACAAAGAGCCGAGGAAAAGTAAATCTCTAGAAGACCAATCGAATACCAAGGAAATCATTCAAGTCCTCACCCAAGTTTGCCAAGCATTAGAACAAGATGTGAATTCGAAACAACTCCACTCGAATGAGAGGGTCCTGACCACCTTCCTTCGTAGCTGGGAAAGGATAGAAAAATGGACATACCCCAGGAACATATGGACCAATTCCATAAAATTTACAAAGAATTGGAGAAACACATTTCTACAATGGAACCACAAAATAAACTTGTGTTATTTCCTTGGGATGATGAGCACCCCTCTCAGCAGCTTGATCCATCCTTGGAATCTAGGAAAAGAGGAAGAAGGACAATGGGAGAATTAATTTGCGAAGCTAAGGGAATATTGGTAAACTCATGACAAGCCAATTCCATGATGGAATACTATCAATGCTCCCTTCCTCCCCTACCCCAATGAAGTTGATCTCATGGAACATTAGAGGCCTCAATTCCAAAGGGAAGTTGAGGCACCTCAGAAATATAGTTCAAAAAGAAAATCCAAAAATAATCATTCTATAAGAAACCAAGGTGACTATAGATAAGCTAAAATAAATTGCCAGTAATAGCTGGCCTATTACAGAATGCATGGCTCTGGATGCTCACGGAAGTGCGAGAGGACTGGGTATTCTCTGGGACCCCAGATTTGTGGCCTTTGGAGAATAGGTAGCAAGCCCCTACAGTCTTAGAGGTAATTTTGAATGTGTGGGATCAACATAAAATACCTTTTTAACTGGGGTCTATGGGCCCCTTCTGCGAGGTCAAAAGGCTAGCTTTCTTCAGAGTGTGAGAAACCTTGAGGAGATTTTGGGGGACCTGAACTAGATAGTGGTTGATGATTTCAACCTTATCAAAGAGCTCAGTGAGATCAAGGGAGGCATAAGAAGATTGGAACAGACATCATAATCTTTTAAATATATGATACAGGAATTGGGGATGGAGGACTTGGAATTTGGAAACAAATTTTGCACCTAGAATAATAGGAGAGGAGGCCAAGCCAAAATTTTCTCCAAGATGAACCACTTTCTTATCTCTGGTAACATTGGCCGATCATTCGGATCAGTAGACGATATGCCTAGAGATCGATCTGCGAATGGCACCTCAGAATTGTCCATTTAGATTTTAATATTTCTCGCTTGAGCACCATGACGTAATGCCCAAGATATAAGAATGGTGGTGATCCTCCAACACAGTGGGTTGTGACATGATGGAAACCTTCCATATTAAGCTCAAAAATTTGAAAGGGCAACTTAAAGAGTGGAAAAAAATGGATTTTAGTAATATTCCCGAGGAGAAGCGTCACGTAGAGGAGGAATCAAGTTCCTTGCAGCAGCAGATTATATTGGAAGGCCGAATTGAGGCCCTTATATCCCAAGAGAGGTAGATCGTAACAGAGCTAGAGAAAAGAAGGAAGCACAAGGAAATTTTATGGAAGCAAAATTCGTGAGTCCAATGGCTCAAGGAAGGAGTGTTGAAATTACTTACAGCCACTCAAAGTAATGAATCCGCCTTCCATTTCCAGCGATCATTCAAGATCGCAGTATAACAAAAACGTTGCAGAGAGCCGCTTGCCATTTTAAATGTGCAGGAGTTTAAAAAAAACTGAAGGACAGTGGTCCCAAACCTGAAACCTCCGGAGCTGAAATTTCATTGAGCCGGATTCGTGAAAAATTTCACATCACATTTTTCATCCGTACGAGTGCCCAAAAATCGGACGCGGAAAAATCATGAAGTGGATTTAATAAAAATTCCGCTTCACAACTTTGGTGACGTCAGCAAGGCATTTTTGGCACCCGAAATTTTTATGAAAATTGGTTCAATTTCGTTTGACGTCCAGTTCAATTCGGTCAAAGTTCTTTTAATGTTTTTAAAAAAAAAAATTGGTATGTACCGTCCACATATATGTATATATATATGTTCTACATATATATATCATATTAAACGTTTCAAAAAAAAGGTGAGGCCGTGGGCCATAGTGACACTGTTTCTTATTTTAGTTTTTTTATTTTAAAGTCTTTTAAAATAGTTTTTTTTATATTGTAAAAGGGTCATGGGATATAAAAAGATAAAAAGGCATGTGTGCTATTATGTATTGCAAGTTTTATTTTTACACACAGTAGTGTAAAATTTGAAGTGCACAGCAGTGTAACAAAAAATTTGAAGTGCATAGCAGTGTAACAGAATTTTGAATGGCACAGCAGTGCATTCATGTTTTTGAAGAGACAGCGTATTTTTCCAAAGTGAAATTTTAGAGAGTGTGAGTTGTGTTTTGAACTGTGTTTTGAAGCAGTCAAAGCCTTTTGTATTCCCTCAGTCAGAGGTGATTTTGTAACCAAGTTTTTGAAGTTTAATGAAATAGTTTTTACAGTGAAAACTCTGTCTCCAGTGAAGAATTTTTTTAATATTTTCTCTGTGTTGAAGAGGGGGAATTTTATTCTCCATTGTTGTTCTGGAATTTTAAATATTCCAACATGGTATCAGAGCTAGTCCAGGCTCTTTGAAGATCAAAGAAGCTGAAGGAAAGGAGTTCTTTGTTGCAGCAACCTCTCCAGCAGTGTGAAGACTTAGTCAAGAAGAATCCAAAGGTATTTCTCTATACAGATTTTGTGTTACTGTTGCAGAACAGTGAGGTATTTTAAATACACAGTCAAGTGTTTTTGAATCATAGTTAAGAGTGCAGAATGGCTGGAGCCAGCACTAGTATGGGTATGGGAAATATCCATCTCCCAATGTTTAATGGGAAAAATTATGACTACTGGCCAATAACTATGAGAGTTTTATTTGTCTCCCAAGACTTATGGGAATTTTTTGAGGATGGCTTTGAAGAGCCATCAGATGAAGAAGAGTTTAATGATTTAACTCAGGAAAAAAGAGATTTGTTGAAGAGCAATAGGAAGAAAGACTCCAAATCTCTCTTCTTATTGTATCAAGCAGTGCATGAGAGTGTGTTTCCAAGGATAGCAGCAGCCAAGAGATCCAGAGAAGCATGGAAAACTCTCAAGACAACCTATCAAGGCATGGAAAAAGTGAAGACAACGAAACTTCAGTTGCTGAGGAGAGACTTTGAGACTCTATGTATGAAAGAGTCAGATACTATTGACTCATTCTTCACTCATGTGATTGGAATGGTCACACAAATAAGATCTCATGGAGAGACTCTTGAAGAGAAGAGGATTGTGGAAAATCTCTTGAGGAGTCTACCCTCAAGATTCGATGTGATTGTCACCACCATAGAGGAGACTAAGGATCTCACAAAGTTCACAGTGGATGAGCTACATGCATCATTGATGACTCATGAGCAGAGATTGGGTAGGAGTGAAAAATCATCTCTGGAACATGCCTTTAAGACCCAGATGTCTTTCGGAAGAGGAAGAGGGCAAGGCAGAGGAAACAAAAGAGGAAGAGGTAGAAGCCAAAACAGAGGTGGAAGGAACAGTCCAGCAAATGCTCAAGGAAGGGGCAGCAATCCAAATCAACATCAAGGCCAAGGCAGTAGCCAACAGAGTGGTCAGTAGAATGCTCAAGGACAGAGATATGATAATTCCAATGTACAATGTCACTATTGTAAAAAATATGGTCATTATGCTAATGAATGTAGAAAGAAGCAGCATGATATGGGAAATAGAACTAGTGCAAATTTCACTAGAGAAAATATCAGCCAAGATAATTTGTTTTTGGCTTGTAATATGGCTGAAGAAAAGAATGAGGATTTATGGTTTCCAGACTCCGGTTGCAGTAACCATATGACAGGAAACTTAGCAATGTTTTCTATGCTAGATGAGAATGTGAAGTCACAAGTCACACTAGGAACTGATAGAAAAGTTTCTGTTATGGGAAAAGGAAATGTAAATGTTTTAACAAGAAAAGGTGCAAAGAAATCCATAGCAGATGTGTCTTATGTTCCAGGAATGAAGTGTAACCTCTTAAGTATTGGACAGCTTGTTCAAAAGGGGTATAATGTATTTTTTGAGGATGATGTTTGTACCATCATGGACAAACCACCCAACAAACAATGTATTGCTGAAGTGAAGATGACAAGGAACAGAATGTTCCCTCTTAGAATGAGAGCAGATCTGAAAAATGAAGAAAAGATAGCAGCAGTGGCAAAAGAGGCTATCCAAAGTGAACCAAAAGATGAAAATTGGTTGTGGCACTTGAGATTTGGACATCTCAACTTTGGAGGTCTTAATTTGTTGAATAGAAAAGGAATGGTAAGAGGTTTACCATTGATAGAGAAACCGGACAGCCTTTGTGAAGGTTGTATTCTTGGGAAACAACACAGAGAAAGTTTTCCTTCCGGGAAAAGCATAAGGGCAAAGGCACCCTTAGAGATTGTCCACTCAGATTTGTGTGAACCGATGCAAACTCCATCGCTTGCTAGCAGCCACTACATGTTAACATTCATAGATGATTTTACAAGAAAAACTTGGGTTTACTTTTTGAAAAATAAAAGTGAAGTGTTTGAAAAATTCTGCAATTTCAAAGCACTTGTGGAAAACCAAAGTGGGTTGCACATAAAAGTCCTAAGGAATGATATAGAAGGTGAGTATATCTCTAAAGATTTTCTACGTTTTTGTAGAGAAAATGATATTCAAAAGAAGTTTACAACTAGATATACTCCGCAGCAAAATGGAGTAGCCGAAAGGAAGAATAGAACCATAATGGACATGGTGAGGAGTATGTTAAAGGCAAAGCATTTGCCTAATGATTATTGGGCTGAAGCTGTACACTGTGCAGCATACATTTTGAATAGGTGCCCTACAAAAGCAGTGATGAACAAAGTGTCGGAAGAGGCATGGAGTGGCACAAAGCAAAGTGTCACACATATGAAGGTTTTTGGATGTGTGGCTTATGCACACATTCCGGATCAGCTAAGGAAGAAGTTGGACAGCAAGGGGGAGAAATGTATTTTCATTGGATACAATGAGGAATCCAAGGCCTACAGGCTATACAACCCATCCACCAAGAAGTTTATTGTGAGCAGAGATGCTCAGTTTATTGAGGAGGAAGCTTGGGATGGAAGCATAGAGAAAACAGTGAATGTTAAACACTGTTTATCTCATGATGAAGATGATGATGAATTGGCTGAAATACATCCCCAAACAGCAGCACCAACACAAGAGCAGCAAGAGACACCCTTGAGGATAAATGAGAGTTCTTCTCCAAGCACACCACAAGGAGGAAATTCAAGTGCTTCTTCAAGCATTTGTACACCTAGTGAAAGAGGTAAGAAGTTCAGAAATTTGAATGACATTTATGCACAAGAGGCAGCAAATGAAAGCATCAATTCTTTGTTTGCTTTATATTATCATGTTGATGATCCTGTTCATTTCGAAGAAGCTATTAAGGATAAGAAATGGATAGAAGCTATGGATGAGGAGATTAACGCCATAGAAAGAAACAAGACATGGGATTTGGTTGAACTCCCAAAAGGTAAAGATGTCATTGGAGTTAAATGGGTCTACAAGACCAAGAGTAATGCTGAAGGAAAAATAGAGAGACACAAGGCAAGACTTGTCGTCAAAGGGTATAAGCAAAAGCATGGGATAGATTATGAGGAAACTTTCGCACCGGTTGCTAGAATGGAAATTGTGAGAGCAGTGCTGTCCATAGTAGCACAAAAGAAGTGGAAAGTTTACCAAATGGACGTGAAGTCAGCGTTCCTAAATGGAGTGTTAATGGAAGAGGTTTACATTGAACAACCTCTCGGCTATCAAAAGAAAGGCCAAGAGCACAAAGTGTGCAAGTTGAAGAAAGCTCTTTATGGACTGAAGCAAGCACCAAGAGCGTGGTACAGTAGGATAGATTCCTATCTACTGGAAAATGGATTTGAAAAGTGTGAGGGAGAACCCACCCTCTACATCAAAGAAAAAGATGGAAAAATGTTGATTGTAGTTTTATATGTTGATGATGTTATTTTCACAGGTAATGATGATTACCTTATTGAAAATTTTAAAACAGTGATGAAAGAAGAATTTGAAATGACTGACATGGGTTTGTTGAAATACTTCTTAGAAATAGAAGTAGAACAAGATGAAAATGGGATTTTTATCTCACAGGCGAAATATGTTAATGAAGTGCTTGAAAGATTTAATATGCAGGAGAGCAAAGCAGCGATCACTCCCACAGTGATGGGATTAAAACTCAGCAAAGAGGACAGCAGCAAGGATTTTGATCCTAGCTTGTATAAGAGCATAGTTGGCAGCCTCATGTATTTGACTGCAACTAGGCCTGACATAATGCATGCTGTTAGTTTAATTTCCAGATTCATGGAGAAGCCAAAGGATGCACATTGGCAGACAACGAAGAGAATTCTGAGATATGTTAAAGGTACAAAAAGGTTTGGTATTTTATATACTGCTTCAGAAAATTCAGATTTAGTTGGATACATTGACAGTGATTGGGCTGGAAGTGTAGATGATCAGAAGAGCACTTCCAGTTATGTTTTTCACATGGGTTCAGGAGCCATTTCTTGGGCTTCTAAAAAACAACCCATTGTAGCATTGTCTACAGCAGAGGCAGAATATGTGGCAGCTACAGCAGCAGCGTGTCAAGCAATTTGGATGAGGAGGATGTTAAGAAGTTTGTGCCAAGAGCAGGTAAAAGGAACAGTGATTTATTGTGACAATAGCTCAGCTATTGCATTATCGAAGAATTCCGTGTTTCACAAGAGAACGAAACATATTGACACAAAGTTTCATTACATCAAAGAATTGGTAAACAATGGTGAAATTGTTTTAGAACACTGCAAAACTCAGGAGCAGTTTGCAGACATTCTGACCAAGCCATTGGGGCAGAAGAGTTTTGAGTTTTTTAGGAAATGTCTGGGTATGACTGATACCCAGCAGCTGAAAGTAAGGGGGAGTGTTGAAAATTACTTTCAGCCGTGCAGATTTCGGCAGCCACCTTCCATTTCTATCTGCAGGACACTGTAAGATAGCCGCTTGCCATTTTGATCGAGCAGTCAACTTCAGCGCAGCATTTTTGAAACAGAGAAATTTAAACAGCAGAGCGACTGATTTTAAATGCGTAGGAGTTTAAAAAAACTGAAGGACAGTTGTCCCAAATCTGAAACCTCCGGCCCTGAAATTTCATTGAGCAAGATTCGTGAAAAATTTCGCATCACATTTTCCATCCGTACGAGTGCCCAAAAATCGGACGCGGAAAAATCATGAAGTGGATTTAATAAAAATTACGCATCACAAATTGAGTGACGTCAGCTGGCAACTTTTGGCACCCGAAATTTTTATGCAGGCTGGTTTAATTTTTTGTTTGGCGTCCGGTTCATTATGTGGTCAAAGTTCTGTTTTAATGTTTGTTTTAAAAAAAATGTCGTGCGTACAAGTCAACATATATATATATGTTTTACATATATATGAAAAGAATGTTTTCAAAGAAAAGGGAGGCCGTGGGCCATAGTCGATTTTTGTTTTGTTTTAGTTTCTAATTTTATTCTGTAAAAGTTGTTTTATTTTTATATGTTGAGGCATATATAAAAAAAAAGAAGTTAAAAGGAAAAGGCCTGTGTGCAAGGCATGTATTGTAAGTTTTTAATTTTACACAGCAGTGAAAAAGACTTATATAGCACAGCAGTGCATTGTTCAGATTTTGTAGTTGGAATTTTACACACAGCAGAAGTGTAACAGAATTTTGAATGGCACAGCGGTGCATTCATTTTTGAAGAGACGGAGTATTTGTCCAGAGTGAAATTTTTAGAGAGTGTGAGTTTTGTTTTGAACTGTGTTTTGAAGCAGTCAAAGCTTTTTGTATTCCATCAGTCAAAGGTGATTTTGTAACCAAGTTTTTGAAGTTTAATGAAATAATTTTTACAGTGAAAACTCTGTCTCCAGTGAAGAATTTTTTTTTAATATTTTCTCTATGTTGAAGAAGGGAAATTTTATTCTCCATTGTTGTTCTGGAATTTTAAATATTCCAACAAAATTGCCCAAAATGATCAAATATCTTTCACATAGCAATGTAGTCCGTCTAATAACAGAAGAACCAGACCTTCAGAAATCCTTGGAGATCTTCAACAATGCCGCAAAACAACAAGGGTTTTATCACAACTTTACGACCTACAATGTCCTTATCAACAAGCTTGGCAGAGCCAAGAAATTTCAAGCCGCCAAAAGTGTTTTGAAACAGATGTCTATACTGGGTTGTAGCTCTACTGCAGAGTCTCTTCACAAATCTTATGAAGCTCTACTGCAGAGCCGGCATGCCCGCGAAATCAAAGGAAATATTTTACAGGATGAGGCTTTTCAATTGTAAGCCCTCGCTGAGGGCCTTAAGTACTCTGCTTAATCTCTTTGTGGAAGGAAGGAGTGTGATAAGGGGAGGAGTTTTGCAAGGATGAGACCCTGATACTCAGTGCTACCTTCTTCCTCATTTACGACAGTAATGAGTTATGCTATAGGTGTTGATCTAGTAATTAGTTATGCTGCAGGTGCTGGTAGATCAGGAGGAAGAAGGGGGACGATGGTGATGGCATCTCTAGCATCTACTGATTTAAGGTGGAGGAGGGGGCCAGAACAATCTTCCCGGAAGCTTGTTCTAGCATCTCTAGCATCTACTAATTTGTCGTGAATGGCTTCTCCAGATTCATTTCATGCTCACAATGGCTGCAACACCATTTTTTAATCTCCGTTGTATTAAACGAAGCAAAAAAAACCAATGCCATATAATTTGAAATAAATTAAATTAGTATTTCATTCGATTATTTCTCACTTGGAATTTTCATTTCATTCTGGTAACGGCATCTTCCCACAGCCATTCTAATTTTATTTGAGTTAATTTTATTTCATGTCAACTGTGTTTTCCTTACCCGAATTCATGAATTGCAAATAAAACCATTATCCAAAGCTTAGATTTTTTCATTGTCTATCCAAATGAATGTAGGTAAGTTTACTTTAACTAAGCCAGATCGAATTGGTATGTAAATTAGGGAAAATTCAGTTATTTTGCCATTTGGCCAACATTCCGAATGTCTCTGGGTGTTTTTGAGGAAGTTATTGACCTTCCTATCATGGGTCTATATGAGACTCTGAACAATATTTCGGTTTCTATTATCCTGGAAATACTGAGTTTGATAGCCAGCTAGCCTACATAATTTGTGTAAACCATAGAGTTATACTTTGGACAGAGACAATCTTCTTGTTAATTGTTTCTTGTTCAACATGATAACTGAAGTTATCAAAGATGCTTCCATATTGCCCTTAAGTGTCGAGTATCCACCACCCAACAAGATGCGAGATACTGTTTAACACTCTGTTTTATCACCTGTCACGGTTTGCAAAATATAGTATCAAAGATGCTTCCTTATTACATTTAGAAGTATTAAAGATGCTTCCTTGTTACATTTAAGTGTCGAGTTTCCACCACCTATCAAGATGGGGGACACTGTTTTACATTATGATTTTTTCAACCACCTGGCCCAATTCAACTGCGTACAACATTTCCCTTGTGGGGGTGCGCTGGGTATTTTTTTTTGAGGAATTTAGCCCTGGCAAGGGCTATTGTAGCATCTTGCTTTCCCTGAACTGGTTGACATGTCATGGATACAACCACAGGGTATCACGCATTGAAAAATGGAATGTGTTGACCCATCAATAGTTCTACCAAAATTAATCAAAGAATCGGTAAAATAAACTTTACAAAAGTAAAATTATTTTAATTTTTTAAATTTTATTTATCTAACATTTACGTGGATTTTATGTGGATTTTCAAATTTCATTTATTAACATCACATAAACATAAATGAACAAAACAAAAATAATAAATAATAAATGTATTTTTTTGCCTAAATACAATTCTCTACAATTATTGAGATATATAATTGTAACTTTTTATTGCTTTCTATTTAAAATTAACTATATTTAAACTAAATAGCAAATAATAGCTCCCATATAGCACTGGTTTGATATTCTATTGAATATTTATAATAAAAGATTAAACGGTTCACCTAGTTTTACCACAAATGGTATTAAAAGTGTGAATAGACTAACCCATTTTTTTTCCTAAATGTCACGATGGCGGATAGTGATTTGAGAGAACTTGGTTATTGATTCTATTGGAACGTTACACATTAATGCTTTATTGCAATGCAATTATTTGCAAGAAAGATTGTGTGCCACATCTTTTAGAGGTTCATGTATCCTTTTATAAATTTATGAAGGGGAATGAGATTGCAATACAGCCATAAACTTATTTTTTCCATATTTTGATTCATTTAGCTCGTAAAATAAAGTATTTTTTGGACTTAAAACAGCATATGAAATTATGTATGCAGAAGTTCTTTGATTGATTTTTTTAATGGTAATTTTAGTTTAATTTTTATTTTTCTTTAACTAAATTTTAAATCCATATTGAAAGTTTAAATACTAGTTAATAAGCATAAATATTAATAAATAAATATTTTTCTAATTTTATAGTTTAAATGCTAATTAAAATTGTCTTTGAAAGATGGGTTGAAAAAGTTCTTTTAAAATATTGGAAATTATAATTAAATATTTGGTTAAAATTAGTATTTCCATTATGAGTGAAATAATATATTTTGGTGGATGACACCTTTATAAATTGGTCTTATGGTCGTCAAAAGTTAGATTCTTTTCATCAACACTTGAATGATCAATCTGACTCCATCAAGTTCACGATGGAAATATAGATGGATGGTAGCCTTCCTTTCCTTGATGTTCTTATCGCTAGAAATGATAATGGTTCCTTCTCTCATCACCGAGTTTTTCGGAAGAAAACTCACATTGAGCAATATTTGCATTCTTGCTCTCATCATCTTCTGGCTCATAAAGTTGGGGTTCTCAGCACTTTAGCCACAAGAGCTCTTAGGGTTTCAAATGATGAACATTTGGAAGAAGAAAAGGCCCATCTCCTTAAGGTCTTTGAAAAGAATGGCTATAGTAAAAGTCGGGGTTTGAAGGCTTTCATGAAAGCTAGCAGAGGTCCGAAACCGAGAATTGTTAAAGATGATCTTGTTGGTAGAGTTCATGTACTTTTTATACAGGGTATTACTGATAAAATCACTTAGATTCTAAGGAAGAATAAGATCTCTTTCTCTTTTAGACCTTTGAACACCATTCACGGTTCCCTAAGATCTGTTAAAGACCCTTTGGACCCCAAAAGTGTGAAAGGTGTTTATTTGATCCCACGCTCCTGTGGGAACCCCTACATTGGAGAAATAGGTTGGTCAATTATTAAAAGGATTCAAGAACATTCTGCTAATATCAGACATGGTAGAACAAAGTCCTCAGTTCTAGCTGAGCACGCAGAGAAGACTAAGCACCACATTTGTATGGAAGAATCCAAAGTCATTGCTAGGGTTGAGAATTTCCATCACTGTAAATTTAGGGAAGCTGTTGAGATTGAGAAAATGCCTCGTACGTTGAATATGGATGATGGGTGGAAAGGTAACCGTTGTTGGATCACATCTCTGTGCTCTCAGTAGATTTCTTTTCTCTGGTGTTTTCCTCTCTTTTTATTTTCGCTGGGTTTTTGTTTGTTATGTTTTATACTTTCTTATTATTAGAGTCATTTGCTAGATTTGAAGTTTTTTAGGTCTCTTCATTTTTTTATTGACCTAGCTGTAGTCTATATTTAGTTATTTATTTTTAGTATTATTTTTATTTATACGACCATTTATTTATTATTTAATTATTTAGTTATTTATCTTTATTGACTTGGTCTTTATTTATTATTTTATATTATGATGGTGCTTAATTCGTTTTCTTGTATTTATTTATTGATTGTTTTTATTTTGATTGTTGATGGTGTTTGTGATTTTCAATGTATTTTATTTTAATCTTTCTTTAACATCTATTTTTTCGTTTATTATAGGTTTTGACCGTTGCTTTTCTCCGCATTATATATATTGATAGTCTAATCAGCCTATCTTCATTATCCTGGTAATGAACTACAGTCAATAGTTTGAAAAGTGTCAGTTTTAAAATTTCTCATGTGATTTCGCGGAAGATTTATTATAATAAATAGAATGTTATAACTAAATTTTACAACCTATCTCGAATTGTAAGTTGAAATATATATTAAAAATGTTTTGGTTCTAAGCTAGGATTAGGTCTTAATGTTAAAGTAGGTAAATACTTGTTATAGATCTCAGATAACATCTTGGTATTAAGTTTTGTTGAGCTTAGGTAAATTCTTATTCTTGATATCTTTTTAAGTAAGTATGTCAATCTCTCAATGAACCATGCAACTTAGTAGTGTTAATAATAAACATATTTCATGATGAATTTGGTTATGTTCGTAATGATCATAAAAAAATAGTAAAAAGATGCTATCATTGTGTGCATCCCAAGCATTTACTTACATAAATATAATGCATGTTAGTTAAAAATATAACTAGCAATTGCCCCTTATGTTGCAAAAGAAATGTCATAAGGCAATAGCACAAGAAAGAGTAGCCTAGAAGAAATAAGTTGTTGTAGAGAAGGAGTCATCGTGAAGGAATGAAAGGAAAATTTTTCTTACATGGAAGCAGGTCGTGGAGGTTTCAAAGATATTGATTATAAGAGTTATCATCCAGAAAATTTTGTTATAGATATTGAAATAGGAAATTGTGGGTGAAAACATATATGTAAACCAACATAATGAAATAAGTTGTTGCAGAGAAGGAGCCATCGTGAAGGAATGAAAGGAAATTTTTTCTTCCATGGAAGCAAGTCATGGAGGTTTCAAAGATATTGATTATAAGAGTTATCAACCAGAAAATTTTGTTATAGATATTGAAATAGGAAATTGTGGGTGAAAACATATATGTAAACCAACATAATTTGTTCACATTTATAAAAAAATTATTGTAGATATTGAAATAGGAAATTGGGGTGAAAATCCTTTGGTGATTAATAATCCTCTGAAACAAGCATGAAATGAGCATGTAACTCAAATAAGATATTTTAAATACATTCAAGTACAATCTATCTAGCATAGATGTAAATAAAGATAATTTTTATTAACAGAAATATAGTTTACTTCAAATTCATCTACATATTAGAGCGCCATAGCATTAGATATATTTTGTGAGCTAATTTGATGTTTTTTTTGTCGCAATGATTTAAAAATCAGTTATTATACCACAATATTGACTTTCTCATTGTTTGTTTTTTATGAACCCTTTAAAAAGACCACAGGAACATTTGATTTTACATTGTGATCTCCCCAGCATGGGTGGGGGTTTCAAAAATTGGAAAGTAAATTGAGCGGTTATTGTTAGAAATTGTTGTATAAGATGGTAAATTTGGATGGTTTGTAGACAATATGGATGTCATAATAGATATCTATTTTAAATTTTTTAGTGTCTTTGGCCACCATGCATCTAATATGATCCATTTCAACTAAGAACTTCAATATCTATTTTGATTTTTTTAGTGTCTCAAGCCACCATGCATCTAATAGGATCCATTTCAACTAAGAACTTCAATAAATCATTGTGTAAATGATAACTTGTGACATCCCTATCCATTTTCTTTTATTGTGGATCAAGTTACAAACTAATAACTTGTGAAATCCCTAGCCATTTTCTTTGATTGTGGATCAGGTTATAAACAAGAATACACTCTCTCTTTAGAAGACTCTACAATATATATTGGATGGAGGGAAATGTTATGATAAAACATGTACAAAAAACCCTTTAGGTTTGTCTCAACTTACTATATTTTTAATCACATAGTGTCAATTTTATAAAACTATAATCTACAATAAGGACTGAGTGGGTTTTTTCTTTTGTAAGTTTTGTTTGGAATTGAAAAATAAAAAAATTATAAAAGCTAAAATTATGTAGTGAAAAAATTTGTTTAAAATTTTAATAAAAAGTTGATTAAGTTTGACATCATATAATGTGAAATTAGTTTATGATTATAAAGTAAAAAACATGTAAGTTTTTTAGCCATAATTAGGTAATTAAAGATATGTATATAGCTTTTTTTTTAAGAGAAGAAATTTGATATTCATTAACAAAAATAAATTCGAAAGAGTATGTATGTAGTTACAAACTATTACAATTAAGTAATTAAAGGTAAATTTAATGTTAATTAAGAAATCATAATTATGAACATTCATCATTATTAAGAAATACTACTCATGAATAATAAAATAGCTGTAACATAAATAATATATAACAAAAAGAACCATGTATTTTTGGAATAAGAAAATAGTTGTAACAAAAATAATATAGAACAAGAAAAACTATGTATAATTTCCCCCTTTAAATAAACTATATTCCACATGAATACCATGGGTCAATACCATGAGCTGTTTTTCAAGTTTATTGTTCTTTTATTTTATTACATAAATTCAATTTAACTTATTAAAACATATATAAAACTATTTACATTTACATATAAAAATATAACAAATTTTTAATAACAACATTTTAACTTAAAAGTCACCAAAACCTAAATTCAATCTAACTTACTAAAAAGGAAAAAAAAAAAACATTATAAAAAATATATATAAAACTATTTACTTGTGGATCTAATGGTCTAAAACATTTCAATCCTCTAACATTTGATGGGAGTTGTTTTCAAATAAGAATGCCTTACGGCATAATAAATACATAATTTTGAAAATTGATTACTTTACATTACCATATTTTATAAACATGTCTCACATATATACCTAATGTTCCATACACAAATTTAATATTTTATAAACATGTCTCACATATATACCTAATGTTCCATACACAAATTTAATCTTATCGTTTAATCATTTCGTGAATATTTTCTCTTTACCCATAACCATTTTCTCCTCCTTCCTTGTTGGAGCTAATGCTTACATTCTATATTTGAGAAGTTAGTTTGATGGTTGAGAAATTCTCTCAACCTCTCTCTCTCTAAATTAGGAATAAGTTGGATCTCAGAAACTCTATTTAATAGAGTAATTTGAATGTAATTAGTGTGTGTGAGTGTGTTTACACATACACCATTTGTGTATTATATATGAGTGTGTTTAGTAATTGAGTGTTTTTCAGTAATTTTTATCTTGGTATCGGAGTAGAGTATTAGAGGCCTGTGTGTTGTGTTGTGAAGAGAGTGATTTATGTTGGTTGGTCAGGTTGTGAAGAGGCATCGTTGAATCTCAATACGCATTCATAGAAAGGTTATGTTGCTACTACGATTGGCAAAGCAACGGGCCGTTTTGACCTATAATATCAAAATCCTGTTTGTCTGGTTCTTAAGGCTTGCCAAACTTGATGGGTTGATGCTGCCCTCAAGGATAAGATTTTATTAATGGCGATCAAATGTACTTACAGGAGGAGAAATAACGTGTTGTATGTGATCAAAGCAAATTGTAGTCCATCCATGAAAGGATCCAAATTGTACCCATTTATTTATATTGTATGCCGCACCTGCTGTCCTATGTGTGACAAGATGTTCTTTCCATCACTGTTGAATGAGATTGTTGTTGTGGTTTGTTGCTTCAATACGCGTGCAAAACATATCTGCACATCTATAATCACAGTTCGAAGCTCGGAATATCCATGGTTTTTTTGTTCAGATAGTTTTGTGGCTCTCTTCCTAAGATGAGGATTAAGATTTCTCTTGCGAGGTAACTTCTAGCGGATCAAGCAAATGCGGAATGAATTTCTGCAGGGGTAATTTCGAGCGGATCAAGCAAAGGCAAAACGAGTATCGATCGTCAGAGTTGATACATCGGCAACAAGAGATCTTAGGTGTTTGTTGGGTCTAGAGTAAGGATTTGTGTGTTTTGATCTTCTTTTACGCATTCAACATAATGGTTAATCGTAGGGGCATGACATGGTTACGATCTCCTCAAAAAGGAATATTGTATTTTCTGAGATTAAAAATCAAGCGGTCTGTCGAATTGTGGTTTTCTATGATCAACGTACGTCCTTTGGCTCGGGGGACCGGTATTCCATTATCACCTGATAAATTGTATTAACTGCAATGCCCAATAAAGTGTAAATGACAATCATTCAAGATAGTAGAAACATGGAATGTGTGAGGTGGCCAGCTGCGGCAGCGCGGAATTAGGTTGGTATTCTTAATTTAGAAATTGGATTGTATATAAATATGATGTAATAGTTGAACCTAGATACATTTTGTATCTAGACGACTCTTCTACATAACTAGCGAATACAATGGTTTGCACCCATGTATTTCGGTAGATGGGAGCTCGTCCATAAAATGACTAGCAGTTTAGCTATGTGTCTGAAGCCAGTACTTAAAAGATCGAGTGGTAGTAAGGCTCAACATGGATAGTTGTCGAGATAGTATGGCAGTTGCGGATCTAGGGAAGGATCCCTCATTCGTTGAAGACGTAGAGTGGTCTTCTAATGAGGTTATGCGATAGATTGGGATGTTGTCCAGTAATTGACTTCGGGAGGTCCTTGATTCGGGAGTTGAGGAAGCGAACTCGGGAATCCAACTTGCCAACTACACCTTTACGAGGGTTATGAGGCAACTTGATGGAGCATATACTGATAAGCTAAAGGATGATTGATTATTTTGTTATTTATGAGTGATTTCAATACATTCATGTAATGTAATCATTAAGGGGGGATGTTGGAGTTAATGCTTACATTCTATATTTGAGAATTTGGTTTGATGGTTGAGAAATTATCTCAACCTCTCTCTCTAAATTAGGAATAAGTTGGATCTCAGAAACTCTATTTAATAGAGTAATCTGAATGTAATCAGTGTGTATGAGTGTGTTTACACATACACCATTTGTGTATTATATATGAGTGTGTTTAGTAATTGAGTGTTTTTCAGTAATTTTTATCTTTCATTAGTTGAGAAAACACCAAAATAAAGATCATACATTTGAATCAAAACTTTTACTACAAAAAATTTAGTCATTACTCATTTTGGTTCTCAATGAAAACCTTACTACAAAATGTGGAAAATATTTTTTTAAAATTTAATGATATATTTATGCACTTTCAATATTACCTTCAATATTATGTAATGCATATTTAATACATTTTTTTAGCATCATTAAATTAAGGATTAAATAATATATAAAATAAATTTATTTTTTGATATAATATATTGTAATGACATTAGATATAATGATTATAAAAAGGCAATATTAGTTACATGTGATTACCGTTCTTGAAGTCCAAAAACTAAATAAACCAACTTTCTCGTAAATATTCAATACACATATTTGTAGGATGGTCATGTTGGTCCTAATGTCAATAGTAAAAATAGCTAAAGTATTAATAAATATGATGAATTGGAGTTCATGAAAATGCAATGTTTTGATCTCTAAAATGTTGGCTAGTGACTTTTTATAGAATCATCTAGTCCTACACCATATTAATGCATTTCGAATTATAGGACATCGTTTTAATATTAAATGTGTGTTAGATCTTATATTTCTATATTATCTATTGGTGAGGCGTTGGTGTGAGAATAGATCTAGATAATGAGGAGGTTTCATTCATGTATTATAAAATTGTATCATTATAATAAACATTGTACAACAATATAAAGAATATGATAGGTTTTTTTTTCTATTTTTTGGTTCTTGTAGTGTGATATTTTTCCTAACATCGTATTTCAGCTCATTTGGTCTTAATGGCATATTTTCTTTTCATGGTAGTCATCCATAAACAATTCAAAAATCTAAGGAATTATGAGCGCCATATTCACTTTTCGATCCCATAGGAATTTTGATGATGATAAAATTCTTTGATTCTTTAAAGAGACCTATTATGTAAATTTGACAATTTGGTATATTTTTAGTTCTAAGGTAAATATGTTGTAAATTTGGAATATTTGTGTATATCTAAGAATCCAATAAAGAACTAATGCAAGTCATGGCATGGTGAGAACATGAGGCAATATTTAAAATTCATCGGTTTATTGGAGAGCTAAAATGGGTGATGGGCCACTATAAATATGCTATGTTGTGGAGAAAGAAGGTCACACTAAAGAAGATTATCATTTTCAGATCAAGTGATACTATGGAATGTGGATGAAAGAATGAACATGTTAAAACCATAGTAGACAAGAAGATAAAATAATGCAACTATTTTTAGTGATAAAAGGCTTAACGTTGATTATGGACACAATCTGAATTTGTTGATAGTATAATATTATTTTCTAAATAGAATTGATGTGTAGCACACCCTTCTTACGACCCATAGTCCACAGTAAGGATAGAAAGAGGGAGTTACTAGGAGGACCTGACCTCTAGTGTCCTACTATATAAATGGGTGTTGGGATGTGGAATTAGCATCTTTTTTCACTATTTTCCTACCTTTTCTCTACTCTTTTTTACTCTAAAGACCATACTTTTTCACTGTAATAGGCATTATCAACCTAAATATGTCTCTTTATATATGTCATCCTTATGATCCAATTCAAATTGTAATTTTGCATGAAAATTAATGCTTTCGGCTATTTTTATCATGAAACTGACAACTGGGTTGTTAATGGTATGTGGTTTGTTGAGACGTTGTTGCAGGATTACATTTTCTAGTTTTGCCTTGCCAAGGATAGGACAAGGACTCGTTGAGCATTTTTGTTACAAACAAGACTTATTTTGGATGAGTTTATCTCCTTCAATTAGTCATGAAGGCTGATCTGGAAAGCATTTGCTCAAAGTTAGTTCAATTTTCAAAGGATAAGTTTATGGATAGTGCAACTGAAACAATTAGAGTTTTCTATAGATGATTATTGTAGTTTGGAAAAGTTATTACAACTTTTTCCAAACCTTGGAATTTGTTATTAAATTGTAAAGTGGTGTGCTCTTTACCCACGGGAGACAGATAGACATATAAATGCATGTATACATACATAGAGAGGGGGAGTGAACTAACATTTTAATTTTTTATGTTTCATCAATGAAAATTTCAATCATTCGTGGTGCCATACCTTTTTTCTGACTAATTTATGTGTCGTGTAGTGTACCAAAACTTGCTAGGAAGGAAGGACCCTCATTGTTAGCAGGGATCTTTTCTTAGGAAGATATTATAGCTATTTCATTTATTTCCTCTTGGTTTTGATTCATGTATGCTTTTTTTACTATTATTGTTAATCTTGTTCATGCTTTAGTGATTGAAAAATTCTAACCTATGTATTGTGTAACAACATATGTATTGGATCATCCCCTTTGTTAGTGTGACATATTTAATTTAGGTTATAGTTTTATGCTTTGTTTATTTCCTGAAAGTGTGAGCAAGGTTTGAAGAGTGTAACAACCAAAGTGATTGGATTGTTGAAAGTGTTATTACAATGATTGACTTTGAGATTCATTAACATTAGTCATCATTTTTCCTTACATATACTATGTGTGAAAACCTTGAAATAACAAAACCTACTTGGATTTACAAATTAATGTGAGAGTTGGAAATTTTTCTCTAGATTAAAAAGACAATTGTCCTACTCAACATTTTGGCATTCTTCTAAGGGAAGGCTATTAGAGGTGCATATGTATGCCTATTCTATATGCATGCGTTGATTAAAGTGTGGTATATGTGTTCTGATTCTGAAGGTCTTTTGAGGTAAGAATATGCACATCCCTTCAACATATCGAATTGGACCTCCAATTTGTATGAATCGGGACGCATATGATTTCATTGCATGAGTTGTGAGGAAGAAAAGTTCGGTTCCCCAAAAAAAAGTAGCCATACAAGTGGAAGAGGACGAGGTAGGAAGAAGAAGAATCAAGGCTTGGGAAGAGTAACTTTCATATAGGAGATTATTTCAAAGGCTAAGGAAAAATCTTCCACTTGGGGAAAAGTAAGTAAGAATAAGGGATTAGGTGTTGTAGTCCAACAAGAAATTGCAGCACCTACACTAGTGTGGGACTAGGTGTCCAAGAAGCACCTACACTAGTGTGGGACCAGGAGGTCTTAGCAACACCTACACTAGTGTGGGATAAATTTGGTGCATTGTCTATTTTAATTTTCCCTTAATTAAAATGGACAATAAAATGTAACCTTATCTCATAATCACTTGTAATAGTTAACTGAGTGTGATAAACTCAATTAGCTCATGAATTTCAAGTTGAGGGTAGTTGGTGAGGCATGCAGAGTAATTATAGTTGTAACAGAGTTCGAAGTGCAGTTGGTGCATTAGTTTAATGCATGTGTAATCAGTTAACTCAGTTAAGTGAGTTAAAGTCAGTTGTGCTAGTTGTAACTGTCTGTTGCGCTAGTGAGAGTTCAAGTGAATTAAATATTATTTAATTCACAATCGGTGATCTAACATGCAACTGATGATTTACTATTATTAGCTACATGCATGTCAGTTCCAGTGGAGACCTAGTTGAGATATAGATGAAAGGGATGTTAAATATCAGTTGTAGGATTATTAGGTTGCACCCATGCAACCAAACACTTATTGGATTTCCCATGATCCTTGTGCAGTCAAGGAAGGCCAAAATTCCTAAATAATAGGGATTTAATTACACATGAATTGCGCAAGAAAGGAAGGTTGTTTAGAGGATGAGATTTGGCTAAGTGTTGGTTAGTTTTTGTCTACGACAGTGTGAGACAATTAGCTGAGTACAAGAGACTCTTGTGAGAAGAGTGTATTGTAATTATTTCATGTATCCATGATGAATATAAAATAGAAGATAGTGGGGTTTTGAGCAGCAATATTTTCCTGGGAAATTATTTGTGTTTTGGTTTGATTGATTCTTCTTTGCTTCATGTGATTGGCGATTGTGTTTGAATTTCCACAATTGATTTGTAGAAGTGATTAAGTATCTAGCTTTAGTACATTGTTAGATCGGATTGAATCCATGATATACATATTGTGTGTATAATTTATACATGGTATCAGAGCACAAGAAATCTCAATAGTGGATGAGGAGCTGAGTTTTTGACTGAATATAATTCAAATTTGCAAAAGACATTCTTGGTGCTACATGTGATTTAGGATCGAAATGGCTTTCAATGGCTTGAGATTGGAGTATGCACTCAAGGGTAGCTCTAACTATATTACTTGGAAAGACAGGATGGATCTAGTACTGGAGGAAAATGGATTGAAGGAATTCATTAACACTGATGTTCCAAAACCCATTGTGACAAATGGTGCAAATCTTGATGCATGGAAAAATAAAGTTGCAAAGGCGAGGAGGATATTACTGGAGGGAGTACGAGACCACATTGTCTCAAGTCTCCATGGTAAAGACACACCATATGCAATGTGGAAAGCTTTTAAAGATCTATTTCAGAGCAGTAGTGATCATAGGAAATTGGCACTGAAAGATAAACTCAGGAAGATCAAGATGGAGAAAGGTGAAACCATGCCAAAATATTTAACAAAGTTTGTCCAATGTTGGGATGAAGTTGGGAGTGTTGGCATTACTATTGTTGATGATGATTTGGTGAGCCTAGCTCTTCTATGAATTCCCAAGAATTGGCATATTTATCAGGACTCTGTCAATGGAACGGAAAAGCTACCAGATTGGGAACAACTTTGGTCGGATTTGGTGCAAGAAGAGTTCAAACGGAATACCAGAGATGGATATTCATCTAAGAATGAAGATGAAGAATATTATGCTTTGGCTACCAAGGCAAAGAAGGGGAAAGGAAATAAATTCCATTCCAAATATGATTCTGGTAAAGATGGAAAGAAGCGCGACATGTCCAGAGTGAAGTGTTTTCACTGTCATGAGCATGGGCATTATGCCACTAACTTTCCACAAAAGAGGAAGAACAAGAAGGATTCAGGATCTGCAATTGGTGAGGCTTTGGCCTCGCAATTTGAGCTTTAATTCTTGTTCATTGCATGCATGGTTTGAGGTGAAGTGGGATCGATGTGGCATTTGGATAATGGTACATCCTTTCACATGACGGGCGACAAAGAACATTTCAATAGCTTGAAGGAGAAGGACCTCCATGTTAGGTCCCTGTAATTTGTCAGATTGGTAAGACCAAATAAACAAGGGTAACATCAAACCAACTTTGGATTCTGAGGACCTAGCCTTCCTGGACTCAGAGAGGGCTCTCTCTATATTTGTATAAAGGATATAACTTGATTGATTTATGATGTTGATTTTAGGCTAGTGAAAATGATAGGGATTGTTTGTTTTGTTTTGTTTGGTTGCTTGTTAAGAAGAACAGATAGAGTAAGAGAAATTCAAACCATTGGGCTATGGAGTCTGTGAAAGGTTTGAAGACTACAACAACAAATCAAGGGTGTTTCATAGGGAAATTTAACAAAGCCAAATCAATCTTAATAGCTTATGTGGGTGTGAAATGAACATTAAGTTGTGAGTTTAGTAGCTTAAAGGGAAATTAAGAATCCTTTAACATATACTAGAACAAGAAGAGTCTTTAAGATCATTATTTTTAAGAAAGAACCAAAGGACAAGGCATACCATAAACTTATTTGGACAAAATTTTCCAAGTAAACTTTAAGAAAACAATTCAACAAACCCTAGAGAGTAGGGAACTCCTAAATTCTCTAGCTATTCACTTTCAGACAAAGAAAACATTTAAGATAAAAAATCAGTAATGATTAAAGAGTAGGGAACTCCTAATTTCTTCAATAAGACTTCGAAGACCTTTAAAGTGATTGTTCAAGATAGACCAAAGGACAAGGTGAACCATAAAATTCTTTCGCCAAATTCTAGTAATAAAACTTCTAAGAAAGCCTTGAGAACAAAATTTTAAGCATAACCAAAGGACAGGGAAAACCGTAAAATTCTTTGGCTGGACTCTACTAAGTTTACCTCAAGAAAACAAACTAGGTGAAAATGGAGAGCAGGGAACTCCTAAGTTCTCAAATCAAACCCAACAGAGGAAAACATTTAAACAACAAAAAACAGACAGAATTAAGGTGCCTCTAACAACATATCTTAACCTAAATTTTCTGTTATGTTATAATAGAAATTGATGTACAAAATGGAAAACAAAAGGAAACCATTACAAGATCAGAATAACATCACCAATTAAGCGATTTCATGAATCCTATGAATATGCTTGTTCCATTCATATCTAGTCCAAAAAAGTTACAAAGCTTCAAAAAAAACTTCCTTACAACTCAAATTTTATGAGGTATTCAGCTCAAAAACCAACCAACAAAAAACATGAAGTATCCATGCAGTATTTATCTACAAAATGAGGAGGTGATCCTAAGCTAGGGTTTCAGATTTGTATTTATTACAAAGTTAATACATTTTTTACCTTTGAGACCATGCAAGGCCCAAGGAAAAATATTTAAGAATGATTCATTATAATAATAAATCATAACTTAAATTCTGAGATAACTTTGGAATATGTTTGAATTTAAGGCTTCTCAATAAATTTTACAATAACTCCTAGTAAAGGCGTAGTGCCAGTGCAAACGCACAGCGCCATGACAGAAAAAATGGTCTATCTTGTAGCCAACGTTTGGAGGCCTTCCCGATGTCCACATGAGCTCCATGATGGTGAATTGGAAAGGTCTATGAGTCTAGTTTCCAAATATTCTTTCACTTTGAAAATGGTTCCCATATAACTTGTCAAAAATATGTTCTCCCAAGACTGTTAAATGTGCAGTGCCAAGGCCAAAAAGAGGGCAGAAACATGATTTTTTGATGGGTTTTGGCCTTTTTGAGGGACCAGTTTTGCTCAAAATATCCTGAAAATTTCTGAGGTTGATGTACTTGTCATTAGGAAAATGAATATGTTGACCATTTTCCATTTGGATGGCCCAAAAAAGAGCGCAACGCCAGTGGCGCTGTGCATTTGGCACAATTTTTGCATGTCAAACTGTCAAAAAATCAAAATGTGCACAAAAATACCAAAATTGGAATTTTTCTTGTTGATCGAGGTTTAGAGGCTTGGAGGGACACCTTAGCAAGGATATTGAGCTTCTCTTTCTCCTTTGAATCATTCAAAGCACGAATCTTTGCATGGGCTCATTTGAGCTTGGCCCTTGCAATCTTGTTTCTCATGGGATAATGTCTTGCCATCTTCCTCTGAACATCAGTGTCTCTCTTTGCCTTCTCTAGTAAGCCCTCTAGATGAAAATTTTCTCTCTCAAGCCAAGGCTCTCTATCCCTGCTAATCTCTATGGAAAGCAGCTCACTTCGAGTGAGCTGCTCTGCCAATTCTACCTCTTTCTCCCTTTCCCGAGCTAAAGCCATCTTTAGTCCAATGGTCTTCGATATTTGTGTAGGAAGCTGATCTTCCTCATCATCACTGCCATCAAAACTGACTAAGGTCTCATCTAGCAAAGGCTTGTCCTTTCCTGCCTCTCTTTGAGCTCTGATTACTCTGACCTCACTGATGGTCTGTTTTGTATCTAGCTACCAATTCTCTAACTCAAGAAAGTTAATCACATTCTTTGCTATACCAATATTACCTTGAAGCTCACTAATCTTGGCATCCTTGCCTCTGATCAATGCACTAGTAATTCTCTCCTCATCCTCATCATTAAGGTCAATCAATTGAAACTCCTGCTCAGTTTCATGTTTGTCCTCCTCCTCAACAATGATATGCTCTGTAACCTTTTCCTTGCCCTTATCAACCTGTTTTGCTGATGAAGAAAGCATGGCCCCTTTCACACCAAGTGAAGTAAACACATGCTTGTGGCCTCTCTGATATGTCAAAGGAAATGACTCAATGTCAATCATTTTAGTGCTAACTGTCTCTATGTTCCTTTCCTTGCTTGATGCTTCGGTATCATGATATGAGGGTTGTTGATCATGTCAGCCCCCTATTAAGTTTTGGAAAGAAATTCCGTTCGAATCTGTCAAGTCCCCTCTCTTCCTGCCTATCGTTACCATTTCCCGCCCCCAAATTACATATAAAAAAAAGGCCGCAAATCCCATGTTCGAAAATCAATAAGGCCTAGCCCCTTTCGACCAAGCCCTTACACCTTTTCCTCCACGTGACCGAAAGCCGAAACCAAGCGCTAGCCCTGAGGACACTTTTCACATATGGATATCGGGCGTGTTCATAACCGTCGATCTATACAGATCGAACGGCATTCGCAAGTCTCCATCATGTTCGTGGCCCACCCTGTTCACCGCCTCGTTCGCATCTCAGCCGTCCATTCACCCGCAAATCCGATGGTCCATATCTCGCCTGCCATAGTGGTCCCCACACCCGCTCACTGTGAAAAACCCGTTGGTTTATATTGCACCGCCTTTCAGAGGCAGACGATATTTCTCATTTTGGAGCGATGCCATTCATCGCGTGACACGTGTCACTGAGAACTGTTTGAAAACCACCGCTCATCGCGCGTTATAGTCTGGCAGAAGACTCGGCGCGATATGCACGTGAGCTGTCCGATCTAGAGTGGCCCATCCAATGGTCATCGCCCCGCGAAGCGGTGCGTGAATTAACCAAGGCAAACCGTACCCCTGGCCCACCGTCCATCGCCCGCCGACGCATTTTCAGCCGTCGATCTCCTCCTGAGATTGAATGGTCCAGATTTGATCGCCCCCGCCTTTGACCGGTCCCACCGTCAGCACTCCATGTCACACACTTCCCATTGTCTTGGTGTCGCGCCACCTGTCTTCTAGTTTTTCTCCACGTTCTATTTGCCATCCCGAGTCTATATTTGGTTCATCTCCTCGTTTCTTCCGTATTTTCACGTTCATTTTCGCTTACCACCAGCCTTCTCCATGACCACCTTCCACTGTTACACTGCATTTTCTAGCATCGCCCTGCATTTTTCAACCAGTCCACTGTGTTGCGTTGTCATTCTTATCATTCCCACTACACCCTTCCTCCCGGCGCATTGTTTTCTTAACACGTTTTCGGGTTTTGCAGGGTTACAGTGGTAGAAAATTTCCATGATTCACAGCCTCCATTACAGAAGCAAAGAATGCATCAAAGGACCATTTTTCAGAGGAAAAATTTATGGAGACAAGCCTGGGAAGTTGTTATGATGTAACTTCCATTAAAAGAAGTAGGGTTAAATTCTGTCAAACTTCCCAATGTCATTCAAGAGGCATATTTTGCAGATAGAGACATTAAAGGAGCATCAGAGAAATATCAGTAAAATATTGAGGATTTCAACGTCCAGCATCAGAGATTTTAAGCCTCAATCCAAGGTTTAGAAGGCAAAGGGTCATATCGAAGACATCATGAATCACATAGAGGGTACGATGCATAAGAAACAATACCCTCCAGGTTTCATTTCAGCAGAATTTTCTTCTAGGAAAGGACGGAGTGCCCATGTGGTTTTATCTCTATACCGTGTTCCTGAAGCGACTTTCACCCAGTTCATTTATTTCATAAAGCAGGCCACAGAGTACATATAGCACTACAAAGTCATCAAGCAGTATGGGAGTGCACTTTCCCGCCATCCTGCCTTAATTAGGCAAATTAAATGTTCACCACCTACTTCTTTTACTGGTTTTCTTGTTCTCCTATACAACTCCCTAAGAACAGATTATTGATGGTTCCAGATTTTATCAGAAAATTATGCAGTGAAAGGATTTTTGTATACATTTTGTTGAACTCTTGTATGAAGGCTCAGAGCCCATAGGGTCTCAGTGAGGAGGAGTTCCATCTGTTAAGAGGATTCTGGTCTTTGGTATTTCACATTTTGTAACTTTCTCATATATGTGTTATTTTAATATATCATTTCATTTCATCCATCTTTCTGTATCATGTTTCTGGAATGCGAGTGGCTCACTGATTTTTGGTATGGATTTATCCTAGTTGATACCCATGCTCGGATTAGTCAAGCACTTTAAATATGGCTCAGGCATGACATTCTGTTCCACTATTCATCTCAACCGCATTTCTGCTATATTAGTTTCTTTGGGAGGGTGTTTTTAAAGCGCTATTGTCATGTATGGATTCTTATATTGATAAGCCCATTACATGGCAATGTTGTGTATCTGGATATCAACTCACGGTCAACTAGTATTCTCTCAATATTTCATTCACAGAAAACACTTTCTGAAAATTGATTTTTGTGACATATCACTTGAATCGGCCCTCTTTACAGTGAGTTGTCTCTGAATTTTCTGTTGCTTTTTTATTGGATTTTTGCATGTTGCCTCTGCATTATTCCTTCACCTGTGTTAGTTTCTGTATGTCTTGGTCCCATTTAGATTAACCTACTTGTTTACAAGAGATAGCATGAGAGCCTCTTATTGATAACTTCCTCTATTATACCATATGCTCCTTGCTAATATAAGATGTCCTAGGCACTGGTCTTTCACAACTCAAGGCTGTCTCTAGGAGCGACAACAAAGGTGAAGGGTTGTGGAAAGGTGATGAGGTAGGATCAATATGAGGTGACTAGATGTGAGTGGATGGTGATGTATGAATAGCAGGATGTGATGGAGAAGTGGATATAGGAGGATGAGAAGATGAAGGAATATCTTGCTAATGATGGCCAGGTGGAGTAGTGAGAACCTCCCCTCACAAGCGAAATAATTCATTATTATCCTCATCATGGGCATATACCATTCAAGGAGAAGAGAAAAATGGAAAATGGATTTTTTGTGATCTTTGTACCAAGGTTTGATGTACGGTTCATAATAGCTCATGTCCAAGTTTTCTTGTTTAAACCACCTCTCTCCCACATTAGGTATCCTTGTAGTAGCTGTAATGGCATTGGTGGACATCTAAAATGTAACTCCAACAAGATTGACCTGTTTGTTATGTAAATTGATGATGAATAGTCTTTTCAACTCCAGGTGGTTTTGGACTTGCTGTACTCTCTCACAGAAATCAAAGCAACCCACATGCTTAAAGCAAGAAACAGTGAGAGGAGAGGCCATGAGTTCCCTTGTATTGATGGGTTCAAACCTATTTATCTTTCCTCCCTTATGATCATGTCTCCTTGGCATTTGTGCCTCACCAACAATGTCGATGTCTTCTTCCTCTGACATCTTCAAATTCTGATTTGGAAACCCTAGGGTGGAAGTGAAATGAAATGAGGGGAAGGGGATGAGATGATTAGCTTTAAAGATGGAAGGAATGAGTGAAAGGGAATGTGCGTAGGGACAAAATAGATGAATGTAAACCCTAAATCAATGTAATTACCTTGTTTTTTTATTGATATTTCTTTTAAGAGGATGAAAGAAGGGTAAAAAAGTGATATCAAGCTAAAATTTAGGGTTTCCTTTAGGGTTTCATTTCCATTTAATTAAGAATCACCAAATGGCATAAAAATAGGGCTTATGTCATGTAATTACCACTTAAGAGTGCTTGGAGGACTTTGGAAAGATTTTGGAGAAGATTTGATGTGATTTTATTTGATAGAACAGTCACCAACCTTCCCTGGCTAAACGCGCAACCCTAGTGGTAATCGCGCAACGCCTTTGCAAGGGCACAACGCCAAGCTACAGGTGCGCAACGCCTTCCCAAAATGCATTAAAAGTCTTGGGAAAGGGCGCAACACTGATCTCCAGGTGCACAATGTAGGTGAAAACACGTAGCGCCAAGTGCTAAACGCACAACGCCAAGGAATTTGGCCCGAATTCGCTCAGAAAAATCACAAATTTTTCCTTGCTGAATGCTTCTGATGTTTTGAAAGGCAACAATGACTCATTTGAAATGTAAAATGGGATTTTATAGGCTTGTGGATTTAATTTAACTTGAAAACCCACTTTCTAATGTTTTGAAGTATTCTTTCTTTATCAATGCTACTCTTTTGACACTTTTTTGCATTGCAGGTTGCTGAAGTCATGAAGTTGGATTTTGTTTTGCTCATTGAGGCTTGACATGTTCACTTTGAAAAATTTTGGATTTAATTTTTACATAGAATAGCATCTTCGAAATCTTCTGTAGTTTCCACCATAAAATTCAACTCAACTTTTCCACCTTCTCTGGTCACCTTTTTCAAATCTCTAAGTGCCTGCAGTTCTTTACAGCAATCATCAGTGTTGTTTTCTAATTTCTCTATAGCCCTTTCAAGTTCATTAATTTTTGTCTAGTTCACCTTACCCTTTTTCCATATTCCATCAATATTTTCTGACAGACTTTCTTCATGTTTGGCCTTGTGTGCTTCCTCCATGTTATTTTCCTGCAAGTAATCAGTACTTTGGCTCTCAAATGGACTATCAAGTTTACAACCCTTGTCATCTACAATACCAAGTTTTTCCCCTTTCCCTTGTCGTAAATTTTTTTCATTCAGGAGTAGACGGTCTACATCATCAGTACTTTCTGTTGATAAATCTTCCAACACCTCTATAGAAGTGCCAAACTTTGTTCCATTTTTCTCACTTGCAGGTTCTGGATTGAGAAGATAATCCTCCTTGGAAATTTTATGTCCTTCTTGAATAACCATGTCTTGACATTCTATTATATCTAAGCCAGATTCTAGCAAAGAAAAATCATTGCCTGAAACATCCAAGGATTTTGGGGAGCTAGAAGAATGCTTATCATAATCAATCCTTCTCATTATGTGTGTTGACCTTATCAGAATGAAAATATGACCATGAAAAAATGAAAAACCCTAATGAGCTAATGGGAGTGCTTTTTGACCTGATTTTGAATGAAATTTGACTAAAAAAATTTCATGTGAAAAGAGAATTTCCAAAAGTGCTATTATGCTCAAGGGGACATGGGAATGAGTTAGCAACAAGGAATCTTAGAGGGAGGGTGGAGTTTATTGACAGGGGAAAATGGGGAAATGAGGCTTTTTAGGTAGGAAAGAAGGATGAAAATGAGAGGTATAAGCCCATAATGAGTCTTTTAAGAGCAATAGGGTGACTTTGAGATGGCAAACTGATGGATAGGGAAAAGGTTTTATGAAGATAATGAAGGTAGTGATATTTCTAAAACTCAAGATATTCAAGGAATATTGTTTTCAGAAAACTATAACCATTCTAAAGTCATCCAAAGATAGTGAAAAATACTAATGACTAACAGTGGCCCCACTTGGGGAGGGAAACTCCTTTAGGAGGTGTCAAGAACCTCAGAGTTCAGATCTCTAGAATTTTTAAATCAGTGCCTCGCTTGTACTTGGAAGATTCCTCTTACTTCAATTTTTGATTTGTTGTTGTTCTTGGGAGCTGTGATCTTTTAAAATTAAAAAAAACATGATTGCTTCAACATCAACTCTACCTACCCATCATACTTTTCCTAGCATTTTTTCTTCATTTGGGTGCATTTGGATTCGCAAACCCTTGACATAATTTTTCTTTTGAAAGCAGAAACTATCTACTTCTACACTTATATGATCCAAAGGCTCAGATTAGATTGATGAGCTCTTTTATTCTCTACCTAATCTACTTATCTGTCAAGATTAAATAGTTTGAAAGATTTTCATTCTCTAATATATGAACATAAAATTTAAAACATGACCAAATCAAGTTTAAGCAATTTTATTTGTCATGAGCTATGGAATTTTGGACAAGCTGCACACAGATTTTATTTTTGCACAAAGTAAAAAAAAAATTGAGGGCTATAATTTGGAATTTGTCGTTCATCACTCTCTTTTCTCTTTGGTTCAGATTTAACTTTGGGATCCAATATCTTTTCTTAACCTAGTCTACTAATAAGCCAAGTTTAAATAGTTTGGCAAATCTTCATTTCTAACTTCTCAGTAATCAATTTAAATTTGTTCAACCATGATTAAGTTGTATGGCTGAACAATGTTTCATCAAAAATTAGTGGCATTTGGACTTGCACACTTTCAGAAATATTATTTTTTGGTATGGGGCCTACCTCTTCTTTTTATCTGCCCTCTTTTCTTCTTTTCTTTGTTTTTGTTTCATTTTTCTGATCTTTTATTCAAGTAGTGTTATGTACAATGAATAAAGCTTTAAACTAAGAACTTCAGCAAAAATAATGCTTGAGCATCCTGCCATTGACAGGACCTCCATATAGTTATGTTCCATCCATTTTTTCTAGAAAGAATGCATTGTTACATCTTGCTGAGTCGATGATGTATGGAACCTTCCATAGATTGTCAAATTTCCCATGCTTGCCATTGTCCTCTCTTCTTGAAACCCATTTCAAAACTTTGTCTCCAATCTGGAAATCATTGGCTTTAGTCCTCTTATCAAAGATTTTCTTAATATTCTCTTGTACTGCTTGTGTTGCGTTGTATACTTCTTCCCTTGATTGCTATAATTGAATGGTTTGGTTCAACCTCCTTTGTATATCATTCTCCTTTTACTGTACCTCTTGAATAAGCTTCATTACTGGGACTCCCAAGGATTTTGGAAAAACTGCATCCATGACATACACTAGTTGATAAGGAGACATGTTAATTGATTTTTTGTTTGTTAATATGTCTGCCCATAGTGCATGCACTAATTTGCTGTACCATGACTTTTTGTTCTCTTCCAACAATTTCTTGATGATATTTACCAAAATTTTGTTATAGGGCTCAACCAACCCATTACCTTAAGGGTAATAAGCTGTAGAATGCCCTAATTTAATGTGATACTTGTGGAAAAATTCCACCATTCTCTTGGATTTAAATGCAGCAACATTATCAGTGATGATTTTTCTTGGACAACCAAATCTGGACAGAATATTGGTTTCAAGGAATTTGATGATTACTGAGTCTGTGGCAGCCCTTGAAGGGATGGCTTCTATCCATTTGGTGAAATAGTTAGTTGTAGTGAGGATCCATTTATGTTGAGCAGAAGAGGAAGGTTGGATTTCTCCAATGAAATCTAAACCCCATTGTTGAAAAGGAGTTTCAACACTGATAGGTTGTAAAGGCAATGGCAATAGTTTTCTCTTTCCCTCAAAGATTTGGCGTTTATGGCAAGTCACTACTAGCTTGTGGATATCAGGGAAAAGAGTAGGCCAATAGAAAATAGCTCTAAGGATTTTGTTGGCAGTGGTTGTCCAATAGAGTCGACCTCCACATTCTCCTTCATGAAACTCATGCATGATTCTATCTGCATCTTCGTGAAGTAAACATTTAAGCAAGATATCAACTGGATTTTTCCAATATAAAGCTTTATCTAGAATGAAAAAATATATAGCTTTTAGTTTCAAGAATTTGGCCTTTGTTTTGGACAAACCAGGAGGAGAATTTAGATTAAAAAGCACATATAGTATTTCAACATACCAGAGTGAGTTAAGAAATTCTTCTTCAATAGTTGGAGTTGCCATCTCCTCTTGTTCATCCAAGGAATGTATCATGTTTATGTCTAGTGCTTGAAAGTTTGCTTCAGCCATCAGTTTGGCCAGTCCTTGCCCTTTGATTAGCTTGGTGGGCTTGATTTCCAAATCATACCCTAATATGACAACAATCCACTTACCTCTTTTACCATTAGGATCCTGAGTTAGTATGTCCTTAACAACTACATGAGGAACAAAAGCAATGACACATGAATGCAAGATGTAAACTTTGAAATCTTTCAATGCTTTGATTAAGGAAAAATCTTGTTTTTCCATAATGTTATATTTTAGAGGTACATCTCTTAGTGCCTTGCTGAAGAAAGTTATGGGCTGTTGGTGTCCCATTTGTTCTTTTGTAGTAATACTGCAACAATTGTGTGTTCTGATGCAAATGAGAAGATGAAGAAGTCCTTAGTGAAGTCAGGGCTGATGAGGAATGGTGTTTGGGTAAGTGCTTGTTTTACTAGTTTAAAGTATTGCTTTGCTTCTATGGTCCATTTGACTCCTATTTCTCTTTTCAGCATGTTAGTAATGCTTCTTAGGAGTTCTGTGAGGTTTGGTATGAACCTTCTTAAGAAGTTGATCTTTCCAATGAAAGATTGTAGCTCTCTGATGTTCCTAGGGTGACTGATCTGCAATATCCCCTCAATCCTCTTTGGGTCTATCTTAATCCCTTCTTCAAATATGATATGGACTAAAAATTTTCCTTCTTGAAGACCAAACAGAGTTTTCTTAGGATTTAAAGATAGACCATACTTTCTACATTTTTCAAGGACCTTTCTTAGGTGAACTAGGTGTTCTTCATTAGTTTTTTAATAGACAGATATGTCATCAAGGTATATCACAATGAAGTAACCTATTTCTTCAGAAAAAGCAATGTCCATGGCTCTTTGAAAAGTGGCCCTAGCATTCATTAACCCAAAAGGAATTTTGGCATACATGAAGGTGCCCCAAGGTGCAGTGAAGGCAGTTTTGTGCTGATCATCTGGATGTACTAGCACCTGATTATACCCTAAAAAACCATCAAGCAAAGATATTCTTTTGGAGCCGACTACCCTTTGCAGTATATGATCCATCTTAGGTAAAGGGTAGTTGTATTTCAGGGAGGCTTTGTTTAAATTTATGAAGTCTATGCATAACCTAATTTCCCCTGTTTTCTTCCTCACTGATACAAGATTTGAGACCCGTTCCGAGTACCTAATTAGTGGGAATATTATTCTAGCATCAGACATTTTTTTTTATTTCTTTCTCAACCAGAGGCATTAGGACAGGGTTTATTCTACGCAATTTCTGTGTAAATGGTTTCTGGTTTTCCTTGAGAGGAATCTTATGCGGAATTATGTTTGTATCATAGGACTTCAATTCCTCATCACCCCATGCAAACACATCACTAAATTCATTGAACAACTCAATGTATTTATGTTTTATAAGAGCTGGCAGTGTTTTGGATAGTTTTATCATTTTAGGTTCTTCCTCGTTGCCTATGTTGCATTCTTCTATATCTGTTTCAATGGATTCTATTTTAGGCTTCTTAGCAACATCATTAAAATCAAAAAATTCTTCTAAGGGGACAAGTCCTCTTGGAAATAGATTGTCTTTGCATTGCAATACCTCAAGGTCCTTTTTATTTGAATCTTCACACAATTTTTCCTCATGAGGGTTTTCTAAAAGATTTATATCAGTAGCATAAGGTGGCTCTATTTTGTGTGTCTTTTCCTCAGCAGAGCAGT